>OZ023268.1:113141327-113737532 GCA_964006375.1 Tillus elongatus
CCCTTTAAAGGGTGAACCACCCCTAATTCAACCTTTTTTTGAGTTTATATCCACTTCAAATTTTTGTCAAATGACGAAGTTGATAAAAGAAAACAATCTATTAAATTTGGTTGTTGTATGTTGGGACATTGCTGCAATACAGCTGTATCTTGTAATTATTAACAAATCTTTCGGACGAAAGGAAAATAACAGCAAGTATTCAGCTAAAGCATCCAAATATTGCTTGGAAGAAAATTTGGAAAATATTCGACAACGACTTTTTGCCAAGAGACTGGAGGTCAGCAACATACAAGATAATAAATGAGATCTACCCCACTAAGGATAAAATGTTTCGGCATGGCATTACCCAAAACAATTTGTGTGAAATATGTGCTTTAAATGACGTGGATACTTTAACACATAGGATTAAAAAATGCAACACGGCGGACAGAAATTGGGAATGGGTTAGTAACAAATTAAAGAATGTTTTTAAGTGTAATATGTTAAGTGAAGACATTTGTGCAAACATAGCTACTGACTTTATAGGTAACAAAGACAGTGAAAATGTGTGGCAGTGGTTTTTGTGTGGAGTGTTTTATGCTAACCTTGAAGTAAAATTTAATCTGGAAAAAATGATAAATATATATAGGAAAGACCGATATATTAAAACAAGGACTTATCAAGCAAATGAGCTTAGTAAATTAATATTTTGTTTTTAATTATTTATTTATTTTGTAAATATGTTTATGTAAATACGTTAGGTGAAAAGATTGTGTATTTTATATTTTGATTTAAAAGTTGTTACATATGTACTTTGAATAAATGATGGAATTGGAAAAAAAAAAAGTCAATACCTCACCAACCATGGGCGTCAGAGAAAAATGTTTTCATAAAAAATCGGCATAATTCGAAGTCCTCTTCACGCATACATTCTGTGCTCACTGCGTTACGAATTACCCTGTATACGCAATAATCTGACAAAGGTGTGGTCTTTTACAAATTTTGTTTGTCTCATACAGTAAGCAGAGCTATAGTGTGTGTAAATTTGTACTATTCTGAGGCTTGACAATCAATATTTTCTTAGATTTTTTGCTTTGAGTTTATTGCTATAACTAAAACCTTTTGCAGCACCATTTTAGTGTATGTGGCGTTTTTTAAGGTTCTTTGCACCAACGTCGCAAAGGAGAGACAACACACCTTCCTGAAGTGGGTGCCATCTTATTCATACAACTACACTTATTCCACACCTGTTGTTACTGGTTACGAAGAAAATTACACAATTGGTATTGATCTATACACTGGGCGAGCATGGGTGAATGGATCCTTAGTTGTTGGAAAAGTGGTAAATGACATCCTGTATTATCCATATCTTGGATACGAGGAATCGACAAGAGATTTCGAAATTTTAGCCTACGCAAATTAAAACAGCAAAAATAACGTATTGATAAGCTAAAATAAAACAATAAACGACATATTTTAGTATTAGGCTTTTATTATTTAACCTGAATGAGAGTTATAAGTAGAGGTGTGCGAACCCATGTTTTGTTCGAACCGAACTATGAACGAACCCAAGCAAATATGTTGCTTCGAACTTCGAACCTCTGAACTAGTATGTCTAAGGTTCACAGTCGAACTTCGAACTTCTTAGAAATTCAAAATCGAACATCGAACTACCCAAAATTCTGCAGTGTTCATAAATCATTTCCTTAAATACAAAATTTTGGAATATTGTAACGTACAATATTTGATATGTAAAAGATTCCCACTCTTTTTACAAAAAGGATGGATTCGACAAATTTCCAGGTTGATTGGGTGAAAATGCCTTCCGGTTCTGATCGTTGTGGAGATGGGTCAATGTTAAATCAAAATCAGAAAATGTTTGAAACTTTTTAGATTTCTAGATCTATAGATAAGCACAATTATAAATATGTTGTTGTTTGGTATTGGCTAGGCAGTTTTAGCAAACAGATTGGGAGGGTTCAAAATGAGCATGATAGGTATAAAATAACCACTTACAAGTTTGAACTGTCTCCTGATTGTGAATATTTAACTGTTTTGACTCACTGTGAAATAAAGCATGTTGAAACCAGTGTTTTCCAAAGGCAATCTGTAATTATCCTCAAATTCTGAACATTTACGTTACCGATCTCCTGAAACTACACTATCAACTCAATGAGTTTAAAGTGTCGCTACCGAGTTAAAGGGACCGCAACTTCGCTACTTTTGGCAACATTCGATGCCTGTAAAGTTAAATTTCGAAGTATTTTTGAGCAACGAACTTCGAACTATTTTGAAAAACTACATATTTCGAACTTCTAACTGTTTCAACATCGCCACTGCGAACATATTTTCGAACCGAAGGTTCGGTTCGAATTCGGGTTCGGTTCGGAATTTCGAAGCTTCGCACACCTCTAGTTATAAGGTATATAAGAAAATTATCGAAACATTGTGATCAAACTTTATAACAGAACCATTATATACTTTTTACAGAACTATACTATTTTTAAACCTACGCGAATATGTCTGTAGCCAATCCTGTAAAGATTTTTAGGAAACTTCACTAATAAAGAGGCAACCATGGTGGCACTCTCAGAAAATGTCTTCAAAGGAGCGCGCATTATAGCTTCTAGAACCCATATTTAGGGTCAGTTAAAATTTGTATATATATATATATATATATATATATATATATATATATATATATATATATATATATATATATATATAGATCAAAAGACTGTAATTTTTTAGTTGAAACTTGGAATGGAAAATAATATATATCCTAATTTTAATTTCAAAAAATCACGTATGCCTTCAAAAGTTACAAAAAAAAATAAGAATTTGTTACACTAGTAAAGTGTCTTTTCTCTGGGAGATACGAAAAAATGCTTAAAAGAAAAGATGATCGAAAAGAAAAACTGAGTACGAGTGCAAAATTGTTTAAATCCTAAACCTACTTTGACATCTCGCATAATTTTCATTCCACGCACCCTACTGATTGAAGATATTTAAAAAATTCGTAAAGAAAAGTTGTTCAAAGTAATATATAACACGACTGCTTTATTCTTATTCCTCTATTAGACATTTAAATAATTGAAGAAATGAGAACATTAAAATGAGAAAATACACACATCAAAAAACAAATTAATTTCAATACTAACATAACAATACTAAATATTAATTAAAATATTTATTTGCTCAATAAGTGCACCGCTCTTATTCGCACATTCTTCAAATTTTTCCAGAAATGCAGTGAAAGCTGCACTAACCTCCTTAGGGGAAATATAATTTAACGCAACTCGAATCAATAAGAGATACACCGGCCCTCGTCTTATCACAATGAACAACCAAATTATTCAAAGTAATGAGTCCTTTGACTTGTGGGCATTTCTGTGGATCGAAATCTCAATTGGCACCAACATGTCACATCAATTGCAGAAGCGGCTGTCAAGAAATTAGGTTTCCTATTCCGGGCTCGCACATACTTTTCACCAGATAATCTATATACCTTATGTACTTCACAAATGAGGCCAAATCTCAAATACTGCTCCCACATCTGGGGTGCCGCTGCCGCTTCCACATTCGCTATCCTGGACTCTATTCAATCTCATCCGTGACCCTACCCTCACACAAAGGCTGCCATCCCTTGCCCACCGACGTGCCGTTGGGGACCTCTCTCTATTTTATAGATATCTGCACTGGCACTGCTCAGACGAGCTTTCCTCCATAGTTCCCCGACCTGCCGCCCCCAACAGATCTACCAGGGGAACAGAGCGAATGCACCCTTTTACTGTCCAGGTCACCAGACATAGAACATCTTGTTATGTCCACTCTTTTGTCCCGAGGACTTCCAAGTTGTGGAATTCCTTGCCAGCGCATGTTTTCCTTCTCCTCCGAACCTCCAAACCTTCAAGTCCAGAATTAACAAGTTGCCTCTTTCCTCCTTGTCGAGACCCACAGTACGAGGGTATTTAGGCTATAAGCCCTCGTGGTGTGTTGTTGTAATATTTAAAAAAATGCGATTTTTCAATACAACTACGTCATTTCGAAGCGTACCAGAATATACTATTTGTTATATCTGGCCCCTAAAAATAAAAATCCGTGATTGTTAAGTGCGGAGATCTGGGCGACCACAAAATGGGACCAGCATTGGCTACCAATTTTTCTGGAAAATTTGCCATTTGGCCATTCACATACCCGAAATGTCGAGTGGGCAAGGCAACTGCCGTGTTGAAAATATGAAAAAGATCTTAGCTTGTATGGTAACTGATCCAAAATATTAAAATAAGAATGTTGATTAAGCTTTCCCTCAATAACATATATCCAAATTACACCACAATAATAGGAAATGGCACATCAAACATTAACGTTTTAAAAATATTGCCGCCGAGAATTGATTACATAATTTTGATTATTTTCAGGCCAATATCGACGATCTGTGATGATGAAGGTACACCGTTACTTGTTAAAGTCGATTCATCTGTAATAATAATTTTCTTATATAAACGTGTGACGAATTCCAACTTTATATACCTTTACCTTCTTTGCTTCATAAATCGCTGCAAGTGTGATCCGCTAATGCAAGTCTCCTCGTACTGCTGTCATAGTGACATCTTTGGCTTCTCGCGTAATGAATCCATTGGTACCACAGTACCTACATCATCTCCATCAAAGTGCTTTTTCTTTTTAGCGAATTAAAAAAAAATCGCTAATGAGGAGATCTGTCGGACCAGGTTTTCCCGGAAAATTGTGTTTTCTTTCTAAAAAAAATCCTATCTCCAGAAATAATAAATTAAGCGCAGCCAAGTTTGGTTAGCGTATGTATATTATTAAGAGCGAACTCTGTACCAAAATTTAGTTCTTTTGCTTTAAAGACAAAGCAGTTATGGGCAGTTAAAGAAACAAATTTTGGAGTTTTTCTCAAAACATCAAACTCGCAATTTTAGACGTCAAAATTGGCAACGTTTATGCAAAGAACGTGAAACAAATACGAATTGTGAAAAGAAAATGTTACAAGAAGAATGTTTTACAAAGCCTGAAATCTTAGTTTCAATCGTCATTGTCCTTCATTTTACTAAAATGTTTCCAGAAAATTCATTTCAAATAGACCCTTTCTCTGATGCTTTGGCTGTCGGTTAAGTTAAGTTGATGCTTTCGCTGTAGGTTTAGTGAAATTTATTCTTTAACGGTCTAAAAATTTTTTTTGGCTAATTTTCGTAGAACAAATTAGTTAATGCATTTTGGTAGCGAATTTTCGGTAAATTTGCAGTTTTGCTCCCGAACGCTTTTCTAAAAACTGTTTTCAGAAACCTGCCTGGGGCCCACCCTGGATCCACAAACCCCAATAAAAATTTCTTGTTCACAAGTTACGGGACCAGGAGTGAGTAGGGGTGTTGGGCGGGGTAGGTAGTAAAAAAGAAATATGAGCACAAAATTCGCATAAAACGGGCTTGAAAGCTGTCTTTTTCACATCTTGAAGCCATATCCCCCTTAAACACTGCCTACCCCGCACAGCACCCCTATCCCCGCAGGTGCCGTAACTTCCTTGGCGGGTAGGAACAAGACATTTTTCTTGTGGTTTATGCAGCGAGGGTGGTTGTATGCACGCGAGGGGAAAGAAAATCCCTACGATGAAGCAGCCACCCCCCAACTCCCCACCCCTGCTACCAGTCCACCCGGGGGGGGGGGTTCTGCTTCGTCGTAGGCATTTTCCTTCCCCCTCGTGTGCATACAACCATCCTCGTTGCATAAACCACAAGAAAAACTTCTTGTTCATACCTCCCAAGGATTACGTAACCTTTGTTGGTTAGGAAACCAACATTTAAATTTATTTTCGGAAAATTTTGGTATATTTTCAAACCATAAGTAATTTTGATAAAATATAGTACATTGTTTCTACCACATAGGCTATACCGGTAATCAGATTGATGCCTGCTCGCATTTGCTATTAAAAACATTTTTATGGAAATTCACTTACATAACACACTTGCTGCATCCAGACTTTTGAAAAATGTTTATATATTTTCAAACAATAAAGTACATTGTTTCTACTATATAGGCAACCAAATTAGCTACCATAACGCACTTTAGAATTTTGAAAAAATTTCTTCAAATGAGCGCTAATTAGGCCCCCCAGAACACATATCCGGGGTCAGTTTGAATTTTTATAAGTTTATATATATATATATATATATATATATATATATATATATATATATATATATATATATATATATATATATATATATGTATCACACCGATAACTCAAAAAATAATGGGCCGATTTTGATTAAATTTGGTGAATACCTTCCTTTTGCGAATGGCTTGGATAAGTTCGTTAGCCAGGAAAATCGGTCCAGGTTTTCCCGGAAAATATTGTGTTTTCTTAGGAAAAAATTTATATCATCCTTATAGGTAAGCTACCTACCAAAATTTAGCTCTGTAGGTCAAAAGACAAAAAAGTCATAGGCATTTAAAGAAAAATAAATTGGGGTTTTCCACAAAACGTCAAAGTTGCGATTTAAACGTCAAAATTGGCAACATTTAGGAAAAGAACTTGAATCTAATACGGGCTATGGAAATAAAATGTCTCAAGAAAAATGTTTTACAAACCCTAAAGTCTTAGTTTCAAACGTCATTGTCCTTCATTTTAATAAAATATTTCCAGTAAATTCATTTCAAATAGACCCTTTCTCTGACGCTTGGCAGTAGTCTTAGCTATAGAGTTTATCGTTTAATGGTATATAATTTTTGTAGAATTTTCGTAAAAAAATCAATAAAGCTCAATATATCTGTTATTATACAATATATGAAAAAAAATTGTATATAATAATTATAGGGTGTCTTGAGCTACATCTTAAAAAATTATTTCTACAATCACAGGCTGGCCCATAAGTCGTTGGTGATAAAAATGTTTTTAATAGCAAATATGTATTCTTAGTGAATTTTCTTAAACAAATTCACTAATGAGGAAATTCCGCCTTTTGAATTTGGAATAAATTTCTTCAAATGAGCGCTAATTAGGCCCCCTAGAACACACCGACAACTCAAAAACTAATAGTCCAACTTTCATTAAATTTGGTGAATACCTTCCTTTTGCAACTGGCTTGGATAAGTTGGTTAGCCACGAAGGTTTTTCCGGAAAATTTTGTGTTTTCTTAAAAAAAATTAGCTCTGTAGGTTAAAAGACAACAAGGTTATAGGCATTTAAAGAAAAATAAATGTGGGTTTTCCTCAAAACGTCAAAGTCGCGATTTAAAAGAACCTGAAGTTAATACGAGCTATGGAAAGAAAATGCCTCAAGAGGAATGTTTTGCAAAGACTGAAGCCTTAGTTTCAATCGTCATTGTCCTTCATTTTACTAAAATATTTCCAGAAAATTCATTTCAAATAGACCCTTTTTCTGATGCTTTGGCAGTAGTCTTCGCTAGAGTTTATCGTTTAATGGTATATAATTAATTTTTGTGGAATTTTCGTAAAAAATCAATAAAGCTCAATGTATCCGTTATTATACAGGATACGAAAAAACATTGTATACATTAATTATAAGGTGTCTTGAGCCACATCTTAAAAACTATTTCTACAATTACAGGCTGCCCCATAAGTCGTTATTGTTTCAAATTTTCTTTTTTTTTAATCAAACACGCCTTATGTTATTGCATTTTTGCATTTTCCATCGAAATAGAATGCATGTTTGTAAGAAAAAAATTCTGGACGCAGTAAGTGCGTTATGGTAGCTAATTTTGATCAAATGCTTAATATTTGAATAGCTCAATTTGCTATTAACCCATAAGGTGGACTAAGTAACGAGTTTTTTGGGGAACACTTTAAGTCTACTTTCGGAAATTTTTGTACATTTTCAAACAATAAAGTTATTTTGATGAAACATGGCACATTGTTTTTACTATATAGATTATACTGGTAACCAAATTTGATGCCTGCTTTCTTAAATAAACAAACATTATTGCTATCAAAAAATAGTTTTATGAAATTTCACTACCATAACGCACTTGCTGCGTCCAGAGTTTTATATATTATGTACAGTATCGTTAGTGACAAATTATTTAACCAATGTGGATACTGTGGATTGGACCACAACTGTGTTCGGAAACTTTATATGAAATAGTTTGATAACATCTGGAAGAGATAATTCACGATTTACCAAACGCTAAAGTAGGTAGATCCGTTCTGGTATAGTAAACATAACTTTTTTTTTATATTTCACAGTTATATTTGTATCAGTTTTAGAGCACAGCTACGACAATAATAATTACAACTAAGTATTTTTGACAACTGCCAAAACATTATTTTATTCGTTTTTAGTGAATTTTCTTTAAAAATTGGTGTACTTTCGGGGCGCATCTCCGATTTTTATGAAATTTTGCACATAGGAGTATTTTAGGGTGTAGATGACGAAAGTAACAATAAAAATTAGGGCAAATGCCAACTAATGGCGTTATTTGGAATTTTTTTTTTTTTGAAAATTGTAGATTATACTCACTTTTACGGCATCTTTTACAGATTTTCAGGGGCCGTTCGTTTTATATCATGCTAAAGAAGGGTGTATTCCACTATTCTAATTCATTTTCACATAGTTAGTGCACCCCCTTAACTGTTTATGTGTCTCTGAAAAATTAGCCTTCTTTTCATTCTATAAGTTGAAATTGACATTTGAAATATAAAGCCAACTTAATGTGAAAACAATTAAATAATATTTTTCCTGTTCAAGCACAAGTAAAACCTGGGCTGGAGCCCTTATTGCTAAAAGTTGTGCTGCTTAATTATTTGCAAAAAAACGTTATATTATGTAGGTATCTTTGATAAATTCGTTAGACAGAAAAGTTGGATCAGTGTTTTCAAGAAAATTTTGTATTTTCTTTTGGAACACTTTTGTTGGGTAGAAAACAAAAAAGTTATTTTCATAAACTTTGGTACATAAGTTGGCTCTTCATACGAAATTTTTAGTTTTCAGCTATATAGGTACCCGAGTTAAAGCCATTTATAATAGCGAGCGTTTTCAACTCAGCTTCCACAAAAGAGGACGCTGTAAGTCAGTGTGAATCGCCACTACATCTTTTTTTTTAATTTCACCAACACACCACGAGGGCTTACAGCCTAAATACTATCGTACCGTGGGTGTCGACAAGGAGGAAAGAGGCAACCTGTTCATTCTGGACTTGAAGGTTTGGAGGTTCGGAGGAGAAGGAAAAACATGTGTCGGCAAGGAATTCCACAACTTGGAAGTCCTCGGGACAAAAGAGCGGGCATAACAAGATGTTCTATGTCTGGTGATCTGGACAGTAAAAGGGTGCATTCGCTCTGTTCCTCTGGTAGATCTGTTGGGAGCAGCAGGCGGGGTAACTATGGAGGAAAGCTCCTCTGAGCAGTGCCCGTGCAGATATCTATAAGAGAGAGAGAGAGGTCACCAACGGCACGTCGGTGGGCAAGGGATGGCAGCCTTTGGGTGAGGGTAGGGTCACCGATGAGACGTATAGCTCTCTTTTGAATGGAGTCCAGGATAGCGAGTGTAGAAGCGGCAGCTGCACCCCAGATGTGGGAGCAGTATTCGAGGTTTGGCCTTATTTGTGAAGTATATAAGGTATAGAGATTAGCTGGTGAAAAGTATTTAAAAAATTTTCTAAATTTAGTAGCAAAATAACGCATGTATTTCACATAGTTCAGAGTCCAGTCTTTTCGCGAATTCTCGTAGTGTTTGACACTGAGCCTGAGCCAACATAGATGCATGTGTGAACCAGCAAGTGAAAAGTATTTGCGAGCCCGGAAGAGGAAACCTAACTTCTTGCAGCCAATTGAGATTTATGAAACTGGGCATTTAGACAATTACTGAATAAATCTAGGATTCTATTATTAGACAAATAAATAAGTGCTTTATCTCGGTTAAAGTTATACATTTACCTAATAGTCCTTAACGTTGAATGACTAAATAGAGGAACCAGTTTCTGTAACTATAGTTGGGGCTTACCTGTAACAAACAAAAATAAAACTATTACGGTTTTAAAAAGAACACATTCACATCAAGTACATACAAATACACAAAATACACAAATTTGAGCCCAGAATTATCAAATACGTTCGTATAGGTTATTTCTGGACTGTTTGTATTCAGAGATAATGTGCGAGTATGTTCACCTATAGACATAATTTTCGGATCTTTTTTCAGGTTTCGGGTGGTGTTCTCGGTTTGAGGACACCAGAAAGCATGAAGCTGAAAGATGTTTGTGGGTTGATGAGAACAGAACGTTTTAATTGAGTGTTTAATACAATAAAATTATTACCATAAAAATAAAATATTTTTTATGGTATAACTGAAAACAGTTCTTTTTTAGCTAAGACACAAATCAACCTCGCATGTCGAGCAGCTCCAAAGAACTTGTGCGGTATGTCTCGAATGCTACACAAAACATATACTCATACTGGTTTTATTTTTACTCATTTATTAGTGGTAAAAATTATACATTATGTCTTACAAAGAAGCTGTGCTTGTGCTTGTATCAACATAATTTTGTAAAAATTCTTAAATAATCAAACTGTCAAAACAATTTTATTTAATGTCACTTTCTGAATTTTGATAAATCTTGCTTTTTCTTTTCTTTCTTCTTCCACAAACATTTCTATAGCCGTTACAAAGATTTATTTTCACTTTCGCCTGACTATTTCTCTTTATTTTAACCAAACCTTCTTAAAAAACATAATTCTTTAGCACATAAACTTTGACATTTTACATGACAAACTATTATTATTATGAGTAGGCCTATGCGCAAACTTTTATCTCCTTGTGCACTTCTCTTGTTGGTGGATTGTGTTTTGTGGAGGCTTGGTTGTTTTGTTTTGAGCTACGTGTTGGTTTTTGGCTTGAGTTTGTTCGATTAGTACACTTGGAGAACCCAAATCACCACTACACATATTTTTTAGAGACTTTACGATCTTTTCACTGACAACGTCAGCATCATCAAATGATGAAAAATTGTAAACTAACTTAAAAGCTAAAATGTGTTTATTTCACACCTCGGTAGACGAACTAACCCAAGGTAAAAATTGTAGTCAGAGACCCATCGTTTGTCTATTGTATCAGTATTGCACGGACGAGGTCAGCGAACTACTTCTGGTTGACAAATTAATGAGCTTTTATCTAATTTAAAGGATAATCGACTTAAAATGAAAGGTGCCGCAATTTAAGGAAGCTCACGTTCTTTTTGACCTATAACTTCACTATGTGAACATTGGAGCCCGTGATGAGCACCAAAAAGCACATCTGGCGAACAGACCAACAACTACCGCACATATTTTCAAAAAAAAAAACAAACGACTGTTTCGCACACAATGTTAAATTTAACAAAGGATGAATATTCCAACTAAAATTCTACATAAAAACAAGTATTTATATTGATTTCTTAGATACAAATAAAAAAAAAGAATTGGGATTTTTAAGGCGAGAACTCAACGTAGAGCCCAGTATCTGTATAGACCGGCCGAGTTATTGACAATAATTTATTATTCAGCTGGGCAGATTAGGGGTGTTTAAGTGGTCAAATGCAAAGTGAAAATAAAGGGCTTGAAATTAAAGGTGCCGCCTGAGTCAATGATGTTTTGTTCTTAATCGACCTTGATATATAACACTTTCATAAGCGTCAAGCATAGGTTGATGTCTAACATTTTTGACAAGTTTCAAATTTTCCTTGTCAATGTGGTGATTATTATCCCATATATGTTGTGCCACACATGATTTGTCTACCGCACCATATCGTAAATGTGCGAGATGTTCACGAAATGTGGTGGCTATGTTTCTCTTGGTTTGATCCACGAATTTAATATTACAATCTTTGCAACTTCTCTCATAGATACCCGATATTTCAGTGGCGTTGTCTTTGTCTTTCGTGTTACCCAACAAATTTTTTAAATTACTTTTCGTCAAGAAAGTAAAATGTCAATCGGCTTTCTTAAAAATACTTTCAAAACCCTTTGTGAGACGTGGTTCATAAGGTCGACACACATTTTTTTCCTATTTTATCACAAAGGGTTTTTAAGAAAGCCGAGTTACATTTGACTTTTGATGCTTATGAAAGTGTTTATATATCAAGGACGATTAAGAACAAAACGTCATTGAATCGTGCGGCACCTTTAATTTCAAGCCTTCTATTTTCACTTTGCATTTGACCAACTAAACACTCCTAATTTGTCCAGGGGAATAATAAATTATTGTCAATGACTCGGCCGGTCTATGCAGATACTAGGCTCTGGGTTGAGTTCTTGACTTAAAAATCCCCTTTCGTTTTTCTTTGTATCTAAGAAATCACTATAAATACTTGTTTTTATGTAGAATAAAAAATCAAGATCAATACTTGTTTTTATGCAGAATTTTAGTTGGAATATTCACCCTTTGTTTAATTTAACATTGTGTGCGAAACAGTCGTTTTCCTTTTTTGAAAAAATGTGCGGTAGTTGTTGGTCTGTTTGCCAGATGTGCTTTTTGGCGCCCATCACGGGCTCCAATATTCACATAGTAAATTTATAGATCAAAAAGAAAGTGAGCCTCCTTAACTTTCGGCACCTTAATTTTAAGTTCATTATCCTTTAAATTAAATAAAAGCTCATAAATTTGTCAACCAGGAGATAAAAGTAGTTCGCTGACCTCGCCCTTGCAATACTGACACAATAGACAAACGATGGGTCTGCGACTACAATGTTTACCTCGGTTTAGTTCGTCTACCTAGGTGTAATATAAATACATTTTAGCTTTTAAGTTAGTTTAGAATTTTTCATCCTTTGATGATGCTGACCTGACCAGTGAAACGATCGTAAGGTCTTTAAAAAATATGTGTAGTGGTGATTTGGGTTCTCCAAGTGTACTTATCAGTGCTCATCACAGGTTCCAGTTTTCACATGGTGAATTTGTTCGATTGTTTTATTTATTTGTTACCTGTTGTGTTGATATATTACCTGAGCTAATTACAGAGATTAATTGTTTCACCATTTTGTGTTTGTTGTTCACTGTTGTGTAGTTTTCTTGTAATTTTTTGTGAATTTTTATTTTAAAAAATTCACTAATAGACAGTTATTGATGATGAGACTTTGCAAACCATTTTTTAAATGAGCGCGAACTTGGACCACTAGAACCAATATCCGGGGTCAGTTTCAATTATATATATATATATATATATATATATATATATATATATATATATATATATATATGTATATAGTTATCCAACCGATAACTCAAAAAATAATTAACCGATTTGAATGAAACTCGGCAAGTACCTTTATTTTATTAATGGCTTGGACAAACAAAAACAAAATATTTTGTGTGTATAACAAAATCTATTGTATACTACAGACAAATGTTAAGTTTTTTTGGCCGAAAAAAAGTCAAGAAATGACAGAAAAATTACTTTGGAAATTTTATAGTTTTTCCTCTTAAACGTCAAAATTGGCAACTGCACTGAACCTGAAGCGAATACGGCTCATGTAGAAAAAATGTCCCAAGAAATGTGTTTTACAAACCCTTAAGTTTCAGCGTCAACCGTCATTGTCGTTCACTCAACTAAAATATTTCTAGAAAGTTCATTTGAAATAGACCCATTCCTGATGTTTTGGCTATAGTTTTAGTTATAGACTTGGTTTAATAGTCCGTAGTTTTTAGCGAATTATCCTTGAAAAAAGCTCAATATATCCGTTAATATACAAGATACGATACGCGACGCATGCATCGAGGTAAACGGTGGTATTTTTTAGAATTTAATTAATTAGTTTGTAATTATTTTCAATAATATCTTCGTAACGGTTCAGATTTGACCATAGGTATATTTTGCAAATGGCTTGGATAAGTTCGTTAGCCAGGAAAATCTGCTGAAGTTTTCTCCAAAATTTTTTATATCTCCGGAAATAACAAAGTATTACAACCAGATTTGGTAAACGCCTTTATAGTATAAAATGTGAACTATGTACAAAAATCTAGATGTGTAAGTTAGAAGAAAAAAAAGTTATAGGCACTTAGAGAAAAAAAATTGGGTGCCACTATTGACCAGAAAAACAAACAAAAATAAAATATTTTGTGTGTATAACAAAATCTATTGTATACTACAGACAAATATTAAGTTTTTTTGGCCGAAAAAAAGTCAAGAAATGACAGAAAAATTACTTGGGAAATTTTATAGTTTTTCCTCTTAAAACCTCAAAGTCGTGATTTTGAACATCAAAATTGGCAACTTAAGGCAAATAACCTGAAGCAAATACGGCCTATGTAGAGAAAATGTCAAAAGAAATGTGTTTTACAAACCCTTAAGTTCAGCCGTCCCTGTCGTTCATTTAGGGCATATTGACAGGAAAGGTGTAGCTTCATTTTTTGCAAAATGAATTACTTTCTGCAGTGATTAACATTTACCCCAATGTTGAAAATCTAGCGATTCCAAATAGGTCTTTGTGGTTTCAGCAAGGGAGCACCGCCGCGTTATGCAAGACAAGTTCGTGAATATCTCAATTTTTCGTTTCCTAATGGGTGGAACTGTCGACACGGTAGAGTAGAATGGCCTGCAAGATCTCGCAATTTGAGTCTTCTGGACTTCGTTTTATGGGGATATGTGAAAAGTGCTGTGTAGAGACATAAACCAGACAACCTGCAAGTTCTGTATGAAAGGATCAGAACTACGATCAGAGCAATTAAACGAGAAACTATTTCAAAGATTTTATCTGAATTTTAACGTAGGTTACGTTATTGTCAAGAAGTGGCTGGTGAACATTTTGAGCATTTACTTTGATAATAAAGTTGTATTTGTTCTCTATTTTTACAATAATACAAAATTTCACATTTCCGATTTAAAAAATATTTTTCTTCTGTAATGTAACCTAAAAATTATATCACCGTGTTGGCAATTGGATGCACTATTATAATTAGGTTGCTCTTTCAAAAAAATATATGGATGACGCCACCATTATTTAGCGCGTCACTCTGTATAAGTGAGTAATATTTCTAGAAAGTTTATTTGAACTGGACCCTTTGCTGATGTTTTGGCAGTAGTTTTAGTTATAGAGTTTATCGTTTAATAGTCTATAATTTTTTGCGAATTATCGTAGAAAAAAGCTCAATATATCCATTAATATGCAAGATACGAGAAAGAATTGTGTATGCTAATTATAGGTTGTCTTGAGCTGCATCTTATAAAATTATTTTTACAATCACAGCGTGGTCCATAAGTCGTTGGTGATACAAATTTTCCCTTTTGAAATCGAACACCCCTGATGCATTTTTGCATTTTTCATTGGAATGTAATATATGTTTGTACAAAAAAATTGGGACGCAGCAAGTGCGTTTTGCTAGAAAACTTTCATTAAATGCTTTAAATTTCAATACCTTTATTAGCGTAAGGTTCGTTGGGAACCAATTTTTTCGGGAACATTTTAAATTTATTTTCGGAAACTTTTTGTACATTTTCAAACAATAAGGTTATTTTGGTAAAATGTGGTACACTGTATCTACTATAATATAGGTTATACTGGTAACCAAATTTGATACCTGCTTTTATTTTAAAAAAGTCTGGACGCAGCAAGTAGGTTATGGTATTGAATTTTCATAAAAATGTTTGTTTCTTTTTAATAGCAAATATGTTTTTTAAGAAAGCAGGCATCAAATTTGGTTACCAGTATAACCTCTATAGTAGAAACAATGTGCTATGTTTCATCAAAATAACTTTATTATTTGAAAATGTAAAAACTGTCCGACAGTAAACTTAAAATGTTTCCGAAAAACTAGTTTCTTGGTCAGCCTTATAGGTTAATAGCAAATTGAGCTTTTCAAATTTGAAGCATTTAATGAAAATTCGCTACCATAACGCACTTGCTGTGTCCCGAATTTCTTTTCTTACAAACATGTATTATATTTCGATGGAAAATGCACAAATGCAATAACATAAGGCGTGTTCGAAAAAAAAAGATAATTTGAAACACCTTATGGGCCAGCCTGTAACTGTGGAAATATTTTTTAAGACACCCTATAATTAATGTATACAATTTTTTTCGTATCTTGTATAATAAGGGATACATTGAGCTTTATTGATTTTTTACGAAAATTCCACAAAAATTTATTATATACCATTAAACGATAAACTCTATAACCAAGACTACTGCCAAAGCATCAGAGAAATTGTCTATTTGAAATGAAATTTCTGGGAATATTGTAGTAAAATGAAGGACAATGACGATTTAAACTAAGACTTCAGGCTTTGTAAAACATTCTTCTTTTTCATTTTCATTTTCTTTCCATAGCTCATATTAACTTCAGGTTCTTTGCCTAAATATTTTCAATTTTGTCATTTTTAATCGCGACTTTGACGTTTTGGGGAAAACCCAAATTTATTTTTCTTTAAATGCCGATAACCTCCTTGTCTCTTAACCTACAGAACTATTTTTTTTTGAAAACAAAATTTTCCGGCAAAACCTTCCAGCTAATCAACTTATCCAAGCCACTTGCAAAAGGAAGGTATTAAGAAAGGTATTCACCAAATTTAATGAAAGTCGGACAATTAGTTTTTAAGTGGTCGTTGTGATATATATATATATATATATATATATATATATATATATATATATATATATATATATATATATATATATATATATATATATATATATATACAAACATATAACAATTGAAACTGACCCCGGATATGTGTTCTAGGGGGCCTAATTAGCGCTGATTTGAAGAAATTTATTCAAAAGGCGGGATCTCCTCATTAGTGAATTTTTTTTAAGAAAATTCACTAAAAATACATATTTGCTATTAAAAACATTTTTATGAAAACTCACTTCCATAACGCACCTGCTGCATCCAGACTTTGTTTGTTTGTTTTGAATCCTTCAACACGCCATCCAAATACGGGAGCTTCCTCGCGAATCACCTTGTATATAACCCATCTCAATTATGTAATTATTGTTAATATCAGCAAATGAATTTTATGTAGACAAATTTAATTTGCGGTAATTTTAACTCTAGCAAGAAGCAAATCCATCTTACATTATGAGAAATAATTAGCCTCTGCATTTGAATAAAATATAAAACTCATAAAACAATTATTATATTATTATTATCTGGTATTTGATGTCATCGTCAATTAGGAATCTTAGAAACTATATATATTTCACTTCGAACCAAACGTATTCCAGTTCTTTGTTGGAATTGATTGATGTTAACATGCAAGCTCTGAGAGAGATAGTGTTTCTAGTACTATGGTTCAGTGTCTACGTCACTGGAGTTGAAGGTAACAGGATTCTGTTAATTATTTTGTTATTTATTTGTTGTTGAAAGTGATTAATTGTTCCCACGAAACATTACGCTTAATATTTTAGTTATAAGTGATTAGCATTTTAAGCAACGTAATTTTCGAATAATGTAGAAACTTTAGTTTTGATATTTTGTCAATCATTTATAACGGCTATATATATATATATATATATATATATATATATATATATATATATATATATATATATATATATATATATATATATATATATATATATATATATATATGGTGGCCAAAGGAAAACGAAACAGACCGATTTGCGTCCAGAGAATCTTTTTTAAGAAACGCTGAAATAAGTCAATTTTAATATTAAGGGGGACATGTTTTGACATAAAACTCAACTTTGGCACATCAACCCCTTAAGGGTGGTGATAACAACCCTTATATTTTAAATAGGGAACATTGGTCGAGTGATACATCATTTGAAAGCTATTTCTTTTCTGAATTCAGCACACAAATTTTTTTGGAAGTTTTACCAACTTGTTTAAAAATTATTCACAATTGAAGATGCAAAAACGCATTTTAATCCTTCCGATAAGAAATGTGCTGATAGTGACTGTTTTTTTGGTTTGTAAACAAAAAATTGACTATCAGAACATTTATTATCGGAATGAGAGAAATGCGGTTTATTATTTCAGTTTATGGTTTGATACTTGATAGTACTACCGAAAATTAATTTTACAGTGGTGTATTCTGTAGAAAAAAGAGTTGAAGTAATTACTCTTTTTTTTTCAAAAACCATGACTGTGCCAACCTTACCGAAAATTTGTTTAATGAACGATATCCTAACAGACATGTTAACAGAAAATACATTTTGGAGTTAATTGCAACGTTTTCACATAGTGGTTCAGTAGCCAACAAGAAACGGGATCCTGAACGTGAATTTTCGGTTATAAATGAGACTACTGAGATTGAAGCTTTAGGATAAATTGCTGCAGACCCAACTTTGAGCATGAGAAAATTGGCCACTGTTTCAAACATCAAAAGGAGAACTAATCAGCGAATACTGAAGCATCATAAATTTCATTCGTATAAAATTCATCTAGTACAACAACTGAATGAAGATGTCTTTGATCGGCGGCTGGAGTTTTGTGAAGTTATGACTGCAAGAATAGCTGATAACGGAAACTTTCTGTTTAATATCTGTTTTTCAGACGACGAGTGTACGTTTTTATTAAACTCTACAGTCAATCGTCATAATTGTCGTTATTAGACAGATAATAATCCACGAAATTTTCACGAAGTCCACACTCAAACTCCACAGAAATCGAATGTCTGGACTGGCATTTTTGGAGACCGTTTAATCGGACCAATTTTTCTTAATGGCAATTTGAGTGGCGAAACCTATTTGGAGTTACTAGAAGATATCGTTTACCCTCTACTAATTGACATTGTTGAAAATGATGATCGCTATCAAGAAAATCAGTTAGTGTTTCAACAAGATGGAGCTCCTCCGCATTTTTCACAACGTGTTAGGGAGTTTTTGAATAGAGAGTTTCCAGAGAAATGGATTGGGCGTAGAGGTGCTATTGAGTGGCCCCCTAGATCACCGAAATTAACTCCTTTAGACTTCTTTCTATGGGGCGATTTAAAGAGTAAAATTTACGCCACAGAACCGGAGTCTCTGGAAGAATTACGACGACGAATTGTTGAAGAATGCCGTCTAATAACTTCACAAATGGTCCAGAATGTCAGAGCTCGTTTTGAACAAAATTTGTACTTTTGTATGGAAGCTGGTGGTCAACAAGTTGAACACTTACTTAACTAAATAAACACTTTTGAACGTTTGGTTCTGTTCTTTAGTTTTTTTTAACGAAAAATTGACTAATTAGTGCATTTCTTATCACAATTAATGAAATACGGTCTTTCAATTCCAACTGTGAATAATTTTTAAACGAGTTGATAAAACTTCCAAAAAAATTTGTTACTGAATTCAGAAAAGAAAGACCTTTCAAATAATGTAACACTCGCTCCATGTTCCCTGTTTAAAATATAAGGGTTATTATCACCACCCTTAAGGGGTTGATGTGACAAAGTTGAGTTTTATGTCAAAACATGTCCCCCTCAATATTAAAATTGACGTGTTTCAGCGTTTCTTAAAAAAAATTTCTTTGGACGCAAATCGGTCTGTTTCGTTTTGAATGCGCCACCTTGTATATATATACTGTATAGTTCAGTTTTTATTAGTACTCACCACCTAAGCAGAGTTAGGGTTTAAGTCTTCGGATCCCCGGACTGGCATTAAACATCAGCGACACCCTCGACATGTAAAAAGAGACAAGTACTCATAGGCAAGTTTATGTCGCAATGTCTCGATAATCCAAAGCTGATGCCACAAAGGCTAGCTTCCGCAGAACTAGACTTGTTCAGGGTAGGGTGCCATAGCTGATATCACAAAGCTAGGAAGCGCTCCGCACAGTCATGTGCCACGAAGGCTCATTAACACAACTTAAGGTTTCTCGGCAGTTTTAAAGATATCACAAATTAAAGTTTGCCCAACAGTACGGGTAGTTGAAATGTGCCACACAGGCTGATTTACTTTGAAGAGGAATAGTTAGGATCAAGAGAAAGTAACACGGACGGGTTGGGGCACGCCACACAGGCCAGCGCCACAAAGACTGATGCCACACAGGCTGGACAAGTAAAGGTTAGTTGCATGACTGTTTGTAGTGCGCTACGCAGGCTGTGGATTCGCCACGAGGCTGGCTGGTTTGGAGGAGTAAAGCCAATTTCAGTTAAGAGGAAGTGAGTTGGGTCGGAAAATGCCACACAGCCTAGGTAGTGCCACGAAGGCTGATGCCACACAGGCTTTTGCCACACAGGCTGGTTCCACGAAGGCTAGTGTCGCGATGGCTGGTACCGCTTAGGGTGGATAAGTAAAGGTTAGTGGATGACTATCTGGAGTGCGCCACACAGGCTATGGAGTCGCCACGGGGCTGGCTGGTTCAGAGGAGTATAGATAGTTGCAGTTGAAAGGAGGTAACTTGGGTTGAAACATACCGCACAGGCTAGGTAATGCCACGCAGGCTGGTGCTACAAAGGCTAGTCACACAAAGGCTGACGCCACACAGACTGGAGAAGTAGAGGTTAGTTGGATGACTATTTGGAGTGCGCCACACAGGCTGTAAATTCTCCACGAGGCTGGCTGGTTTGGAGTAGTACAGCTAGTTGCAGTTAAGAGGAAGTGAGTTTAGTCGGAACATGCCACACAGGATAGGTAATGCCACAAGGGCTGGTGCCACGAAGGCGAGTGTCGCAGAGGCTGGTGCCACAGAGGCCACGTAATGCTACACGCACTGGTGCCATAAGTGCTGATGCCACACGGGCTAGTGCCACAAAGGCTGTTACCACACAGGCTGGACAAGTTAACGTTAGTTGGATGACTGTCTGGAGTGCGCCAGACAGGTTATGGATTCACCACGAGGCTGGCTGGTTTAGGGGAGTAAAGCTAGTTGCAGTTGAAAGGAGGTGACTTGGGTAGGAACATGCCACACAGGCTGGGTAATGCGACAGAGACTAGTGCCATGAAGGCTGGTGCCACAAAGTGTGGTGCCACGAAGGCTGGCGCCACGAAGTCTGATGCGGCTTAGGCTGGATAAGTGAAGGTTAATTGTATGACTTTCTGCAGTGCGCCATGTAAGCTATGAAGTCGCCACGGGGCTGGCTGGTTCAGAGTAGTAAATCTAGTTACAGTTAAGAATAAGGGACTTAGGTGGGAATATGCCACACAAGCTAGGTAATGCCACGCAGGCTGGTACCACGAAGGGTAGTGCCACAAAAGCTGGTGTCACGAAGGCTAGACAAGAAAATGTTAGTTGGCGGACTAAATTGCGTCACAACGACTATATTGTGGCCGCTAATATAGCTGTTTTAGAGGGGTAAAGCTAGTTGCAGTTAAGAGTAGGTAACTCGTGTTGGGACATGCCACATAGGTTAGGTAATGCCACCAGGGCTGGCACCACGAAGACTGGTGCCACGAAGGCTAGTGCCATGAAGGCTGGTGTCGGTTTAAAAGGCACTGCTAACACAGGGGGACTATAACAAACGGAGGGTCGAGAACCAATTTGATATAAACGAGGTAAAGCCTGGATGAACTCACCCTTACGCGATATAGCATAAGTAGGATATTACAAACTCAAACGACGTGTAGTACACATGTAAACGAAGAGTTACAGATACTGAAGAAGACAATTAAACCCATCAAATAAGAGCATATAAACATATTCAACATACAAACTACAAAGATATTGGTTGCGAGCAGCTTCTGAGGAAGGCTATTAAACTAAGGGCATATGAACATGTATACAATATACAATACTAATTAAAAACGGATGGTAGCGGCTTCTGAAACAATTTGTTGTAATAACAGCAAATTTGCAAGATCAGTACTTGTGTTCTTGCGTTTCCGGAACTGCCTTCCTTACGGTGATCCAGCAGCGATCACATAACTTAGAACCGTTAGACTACTCAGTAGTTAGACTGCGTGCTACTTTGGGGTTCACCATTGATTAAAGATGGTTGCGCATCTATATATTAGTCAATCTAACCCCCGTATAACAACGACTAGTTCGATCATCGTTAGTACCCTTTGTATTATAACTACCTTACTACATTTCGTACCATAGTTTCTTTACTAATCCTCGTATTGTAACTAATTTACTACTCCTAGTACTTAATCCTGGTATAATAATTACAAGAGTGACGCTCTTATTTTTGTTTATATTATAATAGGCGAAAGGTAGCAGTACAGTCTATCTTGCAAAAAAAACACTTAATAATGGTCTTATCTCTCCTACCTGCGGTGTTCCTGGAGTCTTTAGTGGCAAGGAAGGTGTTCTCTGTGGCCACTTTGCTTTATTTTGATTCTTTACACAGGACTCACAACATAATACCACAGCATATTAGCCTTTCTTATCCTGTGATAATACGTTTCTTATTCTCACTTCTGGAGCCACGTGACCCGATGGAAGATCACAACATAATAATATACACCTTCCCTATCAGTTAAAACACATGCATACGGTCTTTTGTCAATGCTCCCTCTTCACCTGCACCTGCTTAACTTGCCATGTCGTTATCGGCTCCAGACTCACAAATTAAAGCGGGGAACAGGGAAGAGGTCTGTCAACGTAAACAACACTGACTTCGGCGGCTAGACTACATTGCACCTATATGAAAGAATGAAATCGTAATAAGATTTTAGTACGTAAATTACATTACGCCTGTTCCTGCTCCTAGAATATATATATATTTATATATATATA
This sequence comes from Tillus elongatus, assembly GCA_964006375.1. Lineage (NCBI taxonomy): Eukaryota > Metazoa > Arthropoda > Insecta > Coleoptera > Cleridae > Tillus > Tillus elongatus. The sequence goes on from OZ023268.1 coordinate 113,163,886, forward strand.
TATATATATATATATATATATATATATATATATATATATATATATATATATATATATATATATATATATATATATATATATATATATATATATATATATATGCCTAATTTTATCGAAATAATGTTATTATTTTCGCATATACGATAGGTTTTGAAAAAGTATTAATTTACCAGGAAAACACAAAATAATATAAATGCTTTTATTCAGTGTACCAAGACTTCTATGACAGCGCCTGCTTCATACAGGTGTTTCAAAATTACAGACTACCAATTATAACACGGGCTGCTTGCTTGAAAATAAGACAAACTTTACAGCGTTTTAAATTTCTGTAGTTTTTTGTATCCTTATAATAAATTAGTTGCAATTTTTAGCCATAGATATTTTTAGATGTATACTGGAAGCCATGGAAAGGTAACATACCTGATGACGCAGTAGTCGGAGGACAGACTAAAAGTGAATGTGGTACAGAGGTGCCGTTTTATTTGGCACAAGCGTATTTTACTGGATACGACGGTGGTGCTTTTCCAGGTAGAATATTTAGTTTTTCAAAATCAATCAAAGGATCTTATGGAGGCAAACAACTTGAAACTGACAAACTCATTCAGGTAAGCTTGGTGTGGAAGTTTATTGGCGTAATTCCAACGTCACAAAGTTCCGTAAAATAAAGCTCCTTATAGCAATATTTTTTACAATTAAAACATGTAACTCAAATATTTTTTTATTACTATAACTAAATTGCAATAACCGACCTGAGCTTATTATTATTAGGTACATGAAGAAATTTCTTGGTAACTTGAATTTTGATAACCCGAAGCATATATACCAGAAGCTTTACATATTTCCAAGATTCCTTCACATATGCAAGTTTCTTCTTCAAATGCCGTCTCCTCTTAGAAGGTTGTCTATCATCATGGCTACTCTCACTTTTGATGCTGCAGCTCTGAACAACTCAACGGAGCTACAGTTGTACCATTTTCTCAGGTTATTTAGCCAGGAAATGCGTCTTCTTCATCTGCTTCTATTTCCCCGTATCTTTCCCTGCATAATATTCTGCAACAATACATATTTCTTTCCTCTCATTACGTGGCCCAGATATTGCAGCTTCCTTATTTTAATTGTGTTCAATATTTCTTTTTCTTTTCTCACTCTTCCCAGTACCTGCTCATTTGTTACCATGTCTACCCAACTTATCCTCAAGATCCTTCTATATGACCTCCAGTCGATCACTTATATCTTTTTTTAACGTCCATGATTCCATCCCATATAGCAAGACCGAGAAAACGTAGCATCTCAATATTCTGACTCTAAGTTGTAAGTTAAGATCTTTACTGCATAACACGCTCCCCATTCTGTTAAATATGGTTCTGGCTTGTCCAATTCTTGATATAATTTCTTCAGTGTACTCATTATTTTCATTGACATTTGTTCCCAGGTACCTGTACTTACTGACTTTCTCTACTAGTTCTCCGTTGATCCATAGGTTTTCCTGTTGCTGAACTGATTTTGTAATGGTAATAAATTTAGTCTTTTTGATATTTAAGGTAAGTCCGCTCTCCTCGCTACTCGTTACTACTTGATCTACTAAGCTCTGTAAACATTCTATTGTTTCGGCAATGAGTATGGTGTCGTCTGCATACCGGATATTGTTAATGGGTATTACATTGACTTTTACTCCTATTGTTGTTTCTACCAGCGCTCCATAAATGATTTCTTCAGAGTAAAGATTAAATCATAGCAGCGATAGTACACATCCATGCCTTACAGCACGTTGTATTTTTACTTCTTCTGGGAGTTCATTGTCTACCTTAATATTAGCCGTCTGGCTGTAGTATAAATTATTTTAATTCTAATATATTTCATGTCTATATTTTTACTTTTAAGTAATTGAATGAGATGGTTGTGGCGGATTCTATCAAATGCTTTGTTGTAGTCAAGGAAACAGACATACATCGGTTGATTGGTGTCCATGCATCTTTGAGTCAACACGTTGAAGGCAAACAAGGCTTCTCTTGTTCCCATTGCATTTCTGAAGCCAAATTGGGTTTCGCTAATATCTTGTTCTAATTTCCTAAAAATTCTCTGGTGTATTATCTTTAGGAATATTTTGAGAGCGTGACTTATTAGACTGATGGTTCGGTGGTCACTACATTCTTTTGCATTAACCTTTTTTGGTAATGTAATGAAGGTCGATCTAAGCCATTCGCGGGGAATGATTCCTGTGTTGTATATTGTGTTAAATAGTTCCAAAAATGTGGCCATTTGATCTTCTGTGATTAATTAAATTATTTCTACTGGAATTTTGTCGGGTCCTGGAGCTTTATTAGACCTTGCCATTTTTCACCGCGTGCATTACCTCTTCCTTTGTTATTGTTGGGCCAAATCTCCTTCTGTGTCCTCTTCTACCATTTCTTGTTGTTTGTCATCGTCGAATAGTTCCTGGATATACTCCTTCCATCTTGCCAGCTTTCTTGCAGTGTCTGGGATTATTTAGCCATCTCTGTCTAGCAAAACATTGCTTTGGTTTTGCCTTTTTATACCAGCCACCTCCCTAATTTTTTATAGAGGTTAAGATCATCGTGTTTCATTGTCAAATCTTCTATCTCCGCACATTTTTCTCTGTACCACTTTTCTTTGGCTTCACATATTTTTTTTCTTATCTCACTATGTATACGGTAATATGCATTGTTTTCGCAGTTTGCAATAGTTTTAATATAGAATTCTTTCGGAAAGGTAACTCAAGGATTAATTAAGATCTGGAGACGATATCGAGCTTGGGAGGAAAACACAGCTTGCAATGGAAATCCAATAAATCTAATGTCATTAGTTTTTGTTTTTGAAAAGACATACGTCAGATCATTGGGTCTAAAGTTGATTGGACGATTGACGATGTGTCACTTCTTGTAGTCAATTGTAAAAACTCGTTACTTATTTTTGGGAATGCCCATCCGCTTGAGCACATGAATTTCCAAGAAAGAATCAGTCTGCTTATTCAAAACAAGGTGGTGATTGTCGTGTTTGAACTTTTTTTTGCTTCTAAGGCTTTAAAAACTCGAGTTTGCGCTTGTCAATATAAAAATATAGTGGTTATATGCAGCTATTGGCTGTGGGTCTATCTTTCGTGCCAACAATCTGTTTTACAAATGTAGATTTGCAAGCGTGGTTATTTCTAAGTACAAAAATATGTTCCCTATATCTAGTGTTAACATCTCTAGAAGTTTGGCCTGCGTAGATTGTATTTTTCTAACGTAGCAACAAGTTTTATTTGCAAGTGTCATGCTTGCGTATAAATTAATTAAACTTTTTCTTTCCGATAATTTTGTCAAACAGCAAAACCGGTCCCAGAGAATAAAACAAACATTTGTCAAGACAGATTAATAGTCTACGTCTGTATTTATATATGCGCAAGTAACAATTAATGAATTTCTAAAATAATATTTTTTTTCAAAACTAATTGTTTCGTTATTTTCCATGATGTTAAATCATTTTATGAACATGCGGTACCATAACGTCTAGACTTTTTGTAGATTACAAACAATAAAGGAATTTCAGTAAATCGAACATTTTTTACATTCTCTTTGACTGTCTGCTTATTTAAAACAAGTTGGTGAGTGTCGTGTTTGTAGTTTTTCACTTCTAAGGCTTTAAAAAAGTCGAGGTTGCGCTTGTTATTATAAAAATATAGTGGTTCTGTGCAACTATTGGCTGTGGGTCTATGTTGCGTCTCAACAATCTGTTTTACAAAGGTAGCTTTGCAAGCGTGGTTATTTATAAATGCAAAAATATGTTCCTTATATCTAGTGTTGACATTTTTAAAAATTTGACCAATGTAGGTTATATTTTTCTAACGTAGCAACAAGTTTTATATGCAATTGTCATGCATGCGTATGACTTAATAAATTTTTTCCTGCCCGATAATGCTGTCAAGGAGTGATACCGGTTCCAGAAGACAAAACCTTTGCCAAGACAGATTAATAGTCTCTACGTCTGTAGTATGCGCAAGTAACAATTAATGGATTCCTAAAATAAATTTTTATTTCCAAAACTAATTGTTTCGTTATTTTCGGTGATGTGAAATAATTTTATTAACATGCGGTACCAAAATGTCTAGACTTTTTGTAGGTTACAAACAATAAAGGAATTTTGGTTACTCGAACATTTTTAACATTATTTTTTTTACTTCCATTTATCGAGGTTTTCTGTTTATTGTCGCTGTATTTAATTCTAGTGAATTTTCTTTAAAAAAATACACTAATGAGTTGGTTGAACATATTATTATGAAATGTGGCATAGTATTTTTAGGCATCATGCGTAATACGATGACCGTCTCAAGTTCACCACTGCCGCCTGGTGGCGCCACCGACAGCGACGCTAGTTCATTAACATGATCTTTTTTTTTCCACCCTGTATGTACATTTTCGAACAAAAATAAGGCAAAGCCCATTTAGTTTCACACAAAAAAGGTATACTTCTTTTAAGTCGAAAAAGTTGACCGTTTTCAAAATAAACGTACTTTTTCAATGAAATTAAATTAACGATTATGCGCAAATATTGTGTATTCTCGAAGGCTTCGATCTTAGTGCAAATTATGTGTATCTGTTGTAGATACTTTTTAGCACAATAAAATGTACGTTATCGAAAGAAAGATTTTTATTATGAATTCAACAAAGCCATTAAATAAAATAACATCTTTAAAACTGTTCATTAATAAGAAATAGTTAACAAAATGGATATCGGAAAGATATACCCAATTAAATTAATCTAAAATTAAACTGCAACTTTCGAAGAAAAACAACAACAAATCAGAGTAAGTGTTCAAAGTGTTCACCATTTACGGCAATGCATTTAATCACTCGTTTATTTAAATTATCACTTATTTTAAAAATGAATTTTGTTTAGCTCTGATATCATTAACATGCTGTATGATAGTTCCCCATAATTTCTGGCAGTTATTTATTTTATATTTGTAGACCAGTGAGTTTAGATAACCCCAAATATTAAAATCTAGCGGATTTAAGTCGGGACTACGCGCTGGCCATGAGTGCACACTACCTATGCCAATCCACCTTTGAGGGTAACTTTCATCTAAATAATTTCGCACATCTCGGATGTAATGTCATGCATGAACCAAAAATCACTCCCTAAAGTTAAAGGTACATCTTCTAAAATGATGAGTAAATTCTCTCTCAAAAACAAGAGACGTTGCTTCGTTAAGTCTAGGTGGCAGTTCAAATGGTCCCACAACAATTTCCAAGAATGCCACACCAAATGTTTATTAAAAATTCATATTGAAAATGATGTTCGCGGGTAGGATGAGGATTTTAGATCGCATAGGTATGGCTATTCAGCAAATTGAACATACCTCTTCTGGTGAATGAGGCTTTATCAGTAAATAAAATTTTATTTTGGAACATTGGATCCTTTAAATAGCGTTACTTCAAAAACTGGCAAAATTGAAGTCTTCTTGGTAAGTCATGCGGTAAAAGCTGCTGAACTCGAGTTAAATGATACGGATACCGTCTTTCTTTGCGTATAATTCTAGACACCAAAGATTTGCTTATACTCGTTGCTGCACTAACACGTCTCGTGCTGGTTTACACGTCTTCTACAATACGAAGTATGATTTCGTATTCCATATCAGCATCAATTACACACGGTCTCCCTGCATTTCTGTTATTGGCATGAAATGAGCCAGTTTCGCCTAATCTATCGTACAGTGCGCTAAAAGTTTTATGGTTTGGTTGCCTTCTATCGGGATAAAGCTCAAAATAGCACTGTGCTGCTCTGCGCAAACAAAAATTTTTCTGGGCATAAAGACATACTCTACTTCGCATTTGTGAATTTCTAAAATCATTATGACGCGGCGTTTTAACGCAAATAACAAGAACAAAGCAACAACTAAAGATACCTGTTCATTGTCAATCGATTTTGACAAGTTCCTAGTTGCTACCATAATATACTTACCAATAAAGTAGATACAGATTTTTGGTTTTCATTGAAAAAGTACGTTTATTTTGAAAACGGTAAACTTTTTCCACTTCAAAGATGTATACCTTTTTTGTGTGAAACTAAATGGGCTTTCTATATATATTTTTTCGAAAATGTGCATACAGGCTGGACAAAAAATTATGACGATGTTAATGAACCAGTGTTGCTGTTGGTGACGCCAACCAGAGGCAATGGTGAAATTGGTACCATCATCGTATTACGCATGATGCCTAATAATACCATGCCACATTTTATAATAATATGTTGAACCACTTTCAAGATATTTGAAAAATTATTTTACGAAAAATGCTTCAAACACCCTGTAAAAAGAAAACAAGTAACAATTTACTAAGGCATGTTGAACCCAATTGCTTTATTTTTGTGCCAGCTATCACCCCTTAGCTAATGTACTATTAATTATGGGGCACCATATATATATATATATATATATATATATATATATATATATATATATATATATATATATATATAGATATATATATATATATATATATATATATATATATATATATATATATATATATATATATATATATATATATATATATATATATATATATATATATATCAACCCGACAAGTAACTCAAAAAATAATAGACCGATTTGAATCAAATTTGGTGAGTATCTTCCCTTTGCAAGTGGCTTAGATAAGTTCGTTAGCCAGGAAAATCTGGCCAGGTTTTCCCGGAAAATGTAGTATTTTCTTTTGGAAAAATTTATATCTGCGGAAATAACAACGTAAGGGCAACCAAATGTGGTACGTGTGTTTGCATTATAAATGGTGAACCGTGTACTAAAACTTTGGTCTGTAGATTTAAAGACAAAATTCTCGGGACGCAGCAAGTGCGTTATGGTAGTGAATTTTCATAAAAATGTGTTTATTGCAAATATGTGTGTTTTCTTTTTAAGAAAGCAGACATCAATTTTGGTTACCAGTATAACCTATATAGAAAAAGCAGGCATCAAATTTGATTACCAGTATAACATATATAGTAAAAACAATGTGCCATGTTTCATCAAAATAACTTGATTGTTTGAAAACGTACAGAAATTTCCAAAAGTAAACCAAAAGTGTTACTGAAAAAATCCGTTTCTTGGTCAACCTTATAGGTTAATAGCAAATTGAGCTTTTCAAATATGAAGCATTTAATCAAAATTCGCAACCACAACGCACTTGCTGCCTCCAGAATTTCTTAACTTACAAACATGCATTATATTTCGATGGAAAATGCAAAAAAATAAGGCGTTTTCGACAAAAAAAAATTATTTGTATCACCAACGACTTATGGGCCACCCTGTGATTGTCGCAATATTTTTTTAAGATGAAGCTCAAAACACCGTATAATTAATGTATACAATATTTTTTCATATCTTGTATAATAACGAATATATTGAGCTTTATTGATTTTTTACGAAAATTCGACAAAAATTATATACCATTAAACAATAAACTCTATAGCTAAGGCTACTGCCAAGCATCAGAGAAAGGGTCTATTAGAAATGAATTTTCTGGAAATATTTTAGTAAAATGAAGGACAATGACGGTTGAAACTAAGAGTTCGGTGTATGTAAAACATTCTTCTTGAGACATTTTCTTTCCATAGATCGTATCAGATTCAAGTTATTTGCCTAAATGTTGCGAATTTTGACGTTTTCAATTGTCACTTTGACGTTTTGAGGAAATCCCCAATTTATTTTTCTTTAAATGCCCATAACTTTTTTGTCTTTTGACCTACAGAATAAATATACTAAATTTTGGTATGTGGCACACCTATAACAATATAAACCAGCTTACCAAATTTGGTTGCCCTTACTTTGTTAATTTTGGAGATATAAATATTTTGCGAAAGAAAACACAAATTTTTCCGGGAAAACCTCGGCGGATTTTCCTGGCTAACAAAATTATCCAAGCGACTTGCGAAAGGAATGTACTCACCAATTTTGACGTTTAAAATCGCAATTTTGACGTTTTGAGGAAAATCCAAATTTAGTTTTCTTTGAATGCCTGTAACTTTTTTATCCTTTAACCTACGGAGCTAAATTTTGGTAGGTGACTTGCCTATAATGATATAAATCTGCATGTGAAATTTGGTTGCCTTTACTTTGTTAATTCCGGAGATATAAATTTTTTTCGAAAGAAAACACAAAATTTTCCAGGAAAACCTGGACCGATTTTCCTGGATAACGAACTTATCCAATCCATTTGCAAAAGGAATTTATTCACCGAATTTAATCAAAATCGGCCCATTATTTTTTGAGTTATCGGTGTGATACATATATATATATATATATATATATATATATATATATATATATATATATATATATATATATATATATATATATATATATAAGAAATGAATGCTCTCGAATATGTGTTATATGTGGCCTAGTTCCCACTGATTTAAATATAATTAAAACAAAGTTTTAAGCCGTTATCTCCTCATTAGATATATATATATATATATATATATATATATATATATATATATATATATATATATATATATATATATATATATATATATATATAAACATATAAAAATTTAGACCGACCCCGGATATGTGTTATGGGGGGCCTAATTAGCGCTCATTTGAAGAAATTTTTTCAAAATTCAAATGTCGGGATCTCCTCATTAGTGAATTTTTTTAAGAAAATTCACTAAAAGGTATAATCATTTAGAGAAAATGGGGTTTTCCTCAAAACCTCAAAGTATCGAGTTAAAACGTCAAAATTGGCAAAATTTAGGCAAATAACATGAAAAAGTACCGGTTACGTGAAGAAAATGTCCAATAAAAGTGTTCTGCAAACCGTTAAGTTTCAGCTCTAGCCGTCATTGTCCTTAATTTTACTCAAATGCTTCCAGAAAATTAAATTCAAATAGGCACTTTCTCCGATGCCTGGGCAGTAGTTTTAGTTGAGTGGTTTAACGATCTATAATTTTTAGCTAATTTTCGTAGAAAAATTCGTTAATTAGGAGACCGCGGCTTCAAAAAGATTTCTTTAAATGAGTGCAAACTAGGACCCGTAGAATCCATATTCGGATTTATGTTCAGTTTTGACGTGTTTACATATATACAGGGTGACGCATTTCTACGCTAAAGCTCAATATAATTGTTATTAAACAAGATACGAAAAGAAGTTGTACACGTAATTGTAGGGTGTCTTGAGCTGCATCTTATAAAATTATTTTGACAACCAAAGGTGGCCCATAAGTGGTTGGTGATACCTACACCTTTTTTTTCGAACATCCCTTATATTAATGCATTTTTTATCGAAATATGATGCATGTTTGTAAGAAAGAATCGAGACTCATTAAGCGCGTTTTGGTAGCAAATTTTTATAAAATGCTTCAAATTTCAATAACCCAATTTACTATTTACCTAAGGTTCGTTGACTAGGAAATTTCTTTTCTAGGAAACATTTTAAGTTTATTTTCGGAATATTTTTGTACATTTTCAAACAATAAGTTATTTTGATACAACGTGGTTATACCCGTAACAAAAATTGATGCCTGCTTCCATTAAAGAGACATATTTGCTATTAAAAGCATCTTTATGAAAATTCACTTCCATGATGCACTGAATGCATCCACACTTTCTTAAATCAATTAATATTAAATACTGATGTAGAGGCTTCTCCGCTGGTTTGAATATTTCTTGCTTCCTGCTGTATAAAAGCCATTTTGCACTTTAATCGGTAGTAGCGAGCACAGGCGTGTATGTGGCTGTGCAAATTGTGTGCATATGTGATCGGTTATGCTTTTTGTGCATCATTAAATCCAAAGGGGAGACTTCACATCTAGTTATATTTCCTCAAAGATACTTATGAATAATTTTTACAGGTGCTTTGTGCCAAAGATCCAGATGCTATTGAATGGGTTCCAGTCGCTCAGCTAAAAAAGCTTAAAGATTTAGAAGGCCACTGTGTTGTTGCTGGAATAGAACTGCACAGGGACTACGGTCGTTCTGATTATGACGGAGATTACCTATACTTTACTCGGGCTCATTATAAGAACGACTGGGTGGTTGGTAAACTCAATATTAAGAGCAAAAACTCTCCGGGAGGTCCAGTGCCGGTACAAAACAACGGGGAAACCAGCGAACCTAAAAACAATTGGGTGATGAATTTCCCGTATGCAGGCAAAGAAAAGTTTCTGGAAGACGAGTTTGAAGTACTTTGTTACAAGGCAGCTGTATCCGCAACTCAATAAGTAATGTGATCACTTTCAAGAACAAATGCATGTTGTGTAAATTATAAAAATGCAGAAAATTAACTGAAGTAAAAAATCCAAAAACTGTATTCATATTTTGATATGCTATAAAATAATAAAATAATTTGACAAACTTTGGTGCATTATTTATCCGTTTTACTAATTTGTAAGTTCCTCTACAGTGTGTTCTTTTTTCAGGCTACATGATATGAGTTACTATTAAACTCACAAAGATGACTGAATAGGAAACGTCATCATAAGAGCCAATTTGATTTAACGAATTTTCTTAAAAAAATCTCTATTGGGGAGATATCAACTTTTGAATTTAATTTTGAAAAAAAAATGTAAATGAACACAAAGTAACCCCCCCCCTAATATTCAGATCCGAGGTAAGTTTCAGATTACCACGATAGCATGACACTTGACGAGCATGTTCCTTCAGTAAATATCTATACAAGCACCTTGTTATGATTGATAGAAAGAAAGATGGTTGCTTTAAAAGGTTGAGGTCCTTATATTTGTTTATTTTATCACAGTTTTAATGTTTTATATGATAAGCTTCTGATGCGGTGGTTGAGCCACATAAAAAGTAAGTATTATGACTTTATTCACTCACAGTTTTACTCTCGATTCCTTCTTCTCTGATTAGCTTTTCAGCTAATAAATTGAACTGTCGATCTTCTTACTTCTTTCCTTGAGCTTTTTGCTTTAAAAACTCGTTCCAAACTTTAAAAAAAATCCTCCTTGGTACCTAATTTTTCTCCTAATCCAATCTTGTTTATTATTTTTTTGTCATCCCGACGGTAACCAATTAAAATTCTGTTATTGGCCACCTTCAAAAATCTTTTTTTATTATTTCTCACTCAACAATCTTCTTCGTTATTCCCCCGGATACCTCATCTTAATTGTTCTTGATAATTGACTTTTTCATTCCCTCCTTAACCTATATTTTTACATTTTTACTGTCATTTTGACATCTAACAGTAAACGAAAACATATCTTTTATTATCTAGGTTATGACAACTTAACAAACTTAATTCTAAATAAATATCAACACACTAAATCTCATTAAAACTATTCGTATAGTTTGTACTGTCCAAGTATTCACATTTATATTGCTTTTGTGTCTTTATATCTCCTCACATTCTTGTTATTTGTCCGCACTAAGTTCAATCACTTTTGGTAGTCTATGCTGTCCTGGATATTATCTCACTTCGTACAGACATTTAACTGTCTATAAACTAATTTACAATAATTGCATTCTTGTTCTACCTTTTTTAACCCATACATACAAACATATTTGGGAATCAACCCTAACATACATTTTATAATTTACATTAGGTCTTATGATATGCCTGTAAAATGGTTATTTTTAATTTCCCCCTGTCATGATACTCATACATGTACATTTCTCTTTCCCAGACAGACTAGCTGTTCATGAACTTCAATCATTTACTGCCTAGACATTGTATACATCAAAGAGTAGGTTTTTTTTGTTTATCAAATATTGTTCGGTTTTACATGGGTTCTTTTACATATTTTTGTTGGCTTGTATGGTGTTTAACTTTTAAGTAAGAGTATATACGCGTGGCTATTTTCTCTTTCCTTCTTCTTATAAATACCATATCAATATATACATATATATATATATATATATATATATATATATATATATATATATATATATATATATATATATATATATATATATATAATATATATATATAATAATTTATTGAACAATATACCTCTTTTTACAAAACAACTTACAAGATTAATCAAGACCCTGATTGAACAAAATTGAACAAATATACATTTCTCACAAAATAACTTACAAGGCTAATCAAGAGCCTGGTTGTTCAATAACGTTAAAAGTCACCTAAGTCGAAGACTTGTTGGTGATACTTGTAACATCATTCTCCCTAAAGATAAGCTAGTGCACACTCTGACACTGTAAAGAAATACAAACAAAAACGAAAACTGCAGACGAACTCCAGCGATTCGCGGAAAATATAAAAAAACATAACTATGCTTTTTGACTATAGATAAAATCTCTTTTACCAAATGTCTTAAGCTACACTATGGGTAACCTACACACACACACACACACACACATGCGCGGACCCCACAGGTCAGACGCCAGGCACAAGAAACAACAAAATACAAAGGAAAGACCACTACACCAGCATATTAACCTCCACGACCCTGTGGATTACTTCACGATCTAGTCCAACTATCCACTTTTTTAAACCGACTTTAAAACCTCGAAGTCCATGCTGCTGGCGAATTTGGGCTGGTATAGAATTATATATTCTTACGCAAAGGTAAGCATAGGAACGCTGTGCAATTGTCTTCCTAGCTCTTTCTGTTTTAGATGCGTGTGCGCAGTGTCTCGTATTAAAGTTGTGACTCAACTCCTTCAATTCACATCGATGAATATGCTGGTATACAGCAGCATTAAAGTAGAAAAGTTGCCTAATACCCAGCAGTTTTGTCTCAGCGTATAAAACATCCGTAGCATATGTGCGTTCTTTACCATAAATCACCTTGATGAGACAATTTTGAGCAATCTGTAATTGAGATATATGACACCTTGCAGCACCACCCCAAGCTATTATAGCATATCGTAAATGACTCTCCACTAAAGAATAATATAGAGTCCGCAGGTGTTTGATGTGTAGCATCTCTTTCAATACTGCAAATTTTACCATCACAGAGCGAATCTTTTTAGTTACATTTAAAATGTGGTGCTCCCATTTCATGTGTGAATCTATAGTAACACCCAAATACACCGCATGCTTCACACTTTTTATCTTCATGCCATCACATATTTCCAAGGTGGTAAAAGTTGGCAAGTTCCTTTCGTAGCATGAAAATGGTATATAGACTGTCTTCGCCGCATTTACAGTCAACAATCGGTTTTGAAACCATTCCAGGATTTTTCGAAAATCCGATTCAACTGTAGATTTGAGTATATCCCATGATTCTGCGTTATAAAATATAGCAGCATCATCCGCGTATCCAACTATCTTTCCTAACGATCTAACATAAAAAAGGTCGTTTATATAGATATTAAATAATAAGGGTCCTAGAATGGTTCCTTGCGGAACACCACAGTTCATTTTTACCACATCACTCAGAACACCATTCACACACACCACCTGATATCTGTCAGACAAATAGCTTTGTAAGAGCTGTTGTTGTCTTCCCCTAAACCCAATTTTCTCCAGTATTTCAAGCAATCTTGTGTGATCAACCGTATCGAATGCCTTTTTTAGATCCACCAAGACACACAATGAAGGTCTGGTGTTATCCAGACTGTGATATATATTACTCGTCAGTTCAATTATGGCATCCTGCGTAGATGTCTTTGTCCTGAAACCATACTGCCTCTCAGATAATAATCCATATTTATCGAGATAACCATCGAAGCGTTTTTTCAGGAGACACTCAAAGACTTTAGCAATACTGGAAATCAGTGATATCGGTCTATAGTTAGCGGTATCCAGCACATCTCCTTTCTTAAATAAAGGTTTGATAACACCCATTTTAAAAGCCCTAGGGAATATGCCCTCGTCTATACACCGATTTATAATAAAAGTCAGAGGAGTGACAATCTCATCCATTATTCCTTTCAGTGTCTCTGCCCTTATTCCGTCGTACCCGGGTGCCTTGTGGTCCTTCAGTGTCTTCACAATTGATTTAATCTCATCCTCTTCTGTTCGCAATATCACCAAAGACTGACTCACCCGCGCAGACGACACCAACTTATTGGAGACAGATATCCTGCTTGCCAAATCATTCCCCACACTTGAAAAAAATTTATTAAATTGATTCGCAATCTCAAGATCAGTCTCTAGGATAGATCCATGCTCATCTCGAAGCTTAGTGATTCCTGCCTTCGCTGCTGTCTTTCCGCCAATATCATTCACTATATTCCACAAACCTCTAGAAGTATTTTTGCATCCGTCAATGATCCTACCGTAATGTTCCTTCTTGGCCGTTCTTATTATACAATTTAGTCTGTTTCGATAATCTTTATATTGCTGAGCAAGTTCCTGATTATCTGGCTGCATCCTGAGCCTCCTAAACATTTGGTTTTTTTGATTCACTGATATAACAATGCCCCTGGTAATCCAATCTTTCTTCCCCCATGTCCGGCACCTGTACCTCTCTATGCAGTGTCCAATCATAGTTCGCAAATCTGATACAAAAGTCTCAGCAGCAATCTCAACATCATCTGCAACATAGATACAAGACCAGTCTTTGTTGATAAGCAAGTCCTTTAGTTTTTTCATATTGGTGCGGTGTCTATATGAACTTTTTTGAGTTTCGCCATGTTTCTGTGCCGCAGGAAATGATACCTGTAGCACGGTAGCATAATGATCCGTTACACACGACTCCATTATAATTGGGTACAAACTGCAGCAGTTACCTACAACCCTGGCAAATATGTGATCTAAACAACTGCCAGAATCTTTATATACTCGTGTGTACTTGTTGATAAGGGAGTCATAACCCTCAGATGATAGAATATTCAGATACTCGTGCATATCACTGCTATTACCAAAAAGATCTATGTTGATGTCACCCACAACCAAATTGATCTGTTGTGACTTAGGCCGACGCTTCAGATACTGCAAAATCGCCATATTAAAACTCTTAATATCCGCAGAAGGAGGTCGGTAGATAGCGAGTATTGAAAACTCATTGCCACCGAACCCAAGGGTCACCTCCACAACAGTTATCTCTGCCAGTCTTACTACCCGATGCCTATGAGCAATGTCCTTCTTTACATATACTACGACTCCATCATTCTGGTTCATATCACCACCGCTATAAAGTAATTCATAGCCCATCAATGAATACAAATTAGGATCTTTAAGTTGCCATGTCTCTGTCAAAACCACGCACTGAAACTCGCATTCTAACTCTGTAAAAAGAATTTTTAATTCATCATAATTTTTGTGCAAACTACGAATATTCATATGGAAAACCCTAAAATTATCTAACTGGGTGCAGCCTATAAGCGCCTTGAACTCGTCCGCAGTTTCGGCTGTTGCTGTTTGATATCCGTCCAAATAATTACCTCTCACAAAATCATCCATTCTAAACAAGAATACAGGCACCTCACAAATCAATACTCACACAGACTAATGGACAAGAAGTGAACACAAGTTCGATGTTATACAAATAAAATCTACAAATAACCGCCACTTATCTCTGAAACAAAAGCGGCAGCACAAAATTACACAGAGTATATAATCCTATAAATAACGAACATACAATTTTTTTTTCAATAATGAGAAACTTATACAGAAAACAAAGCTTGCCTCCTGTTGACACATATATTCTGGGAGTTTCTCTACTTAGCCCTTGACACTTGTTTGCTGCCGGATGCTACACTTGGTCCACTCCGCTTATTGGCCCCAGTATCAGTCGAATTACTCCTTAAAATCTTCTTGACAACATTACGTGTGACTGTTTTTCTTGGTGTGTTGATTGTTACATCCCTCTGTTCAATGGCTTCGCCCCCACTTCCCTGGTTTACAGTTGGTGTAGTCGGAGCACTGCTTGATCTGGGGGTTTCCTCTGCGTTCTCAAACACCTCAATGTCGTCCAAATCACCTGCCTTATAGCGATTTTCGTTAATATACAGTATACCTCCTCTCATATAAGCCTTCTGATTCCTTTCCCTAGCTACCTTCAGGTGCTTTCTAAGAATGTTTTGCTCACTGAGTTGCTGACGTGTCAGATCGTTTTTCACATATATGTTCGTTCCCCTTAACTTACTAGTCTGTGACACAACTGAGCGTTTGTCTACAAATGAGGCAAACTCAACTACAATGGGTTTGCTCCCGTTTTTGCCGTTTCCAACCGTGTAAGTATCATTAATTGAATTTCGATTCAACTCAGTATTAAGACTTCGCTTGAACTTTGCCAACATAAAATCTCTCAAATCCGTGTCTCTATGCTCGACCTCATCAATCCCAAAAATAATAATGTTATTTTTCTTAAGCTTCCTTTCTATTATTTCTAATCGGTTTTTTAACAATGTGTTCTCTGATTCCAGTGTCTTAATTCTATTATTTGTTTCCCCAACTTGTTGTAACAATTTGTTTTCCAACTCATTTAAGCGCCCGTTCAAGGCTTCCAATAACTGATTATTGCTAATTTCATTTTCACCATGCATTCTTTAACTTGTAATATTAATTATTCGAGCACAGGAAAACCATATATATATATATATATATATATATATATATATATATATATATATATATATATATATATATATATATATATATATATGTATATATATATATATATATATATATATATATATATATATATATATATATATATATATATATATATATATATATATATAGGGTGTTTAAAAAAGACAAGGCAATATTTAAGGGGTTGATTTCCCAGGTCATTTTATGAAAAAAAGTTCCCATAAACATAGGTGCTAAAATGGATTGTTTTCAAGATACAAGGTGTTACATTTTTTTTTTGTAAAATAACGATCTTTTTTAAATAATTCAAATATCTCCTCACCGATTGTTTTGAAATTTGGCAGCGTTGTTTGTAGTAATAATGGTCTTATTTGACCCTAATTAGATAAAGATTGTCTATTGGCATTAAGGGGGCCACCTCAACAAAAATTATTGTTCGTGTTTGTGATTTTCTGTATGATAATTGGACATGCCATAAAAAGGTTTTTATTTTTTATCGTGTAAACGATTCAAGATACGGAGAAATTTCAAGACAAAAAACTTGTAGTTATTTTAATGAAATTTGGTAGATATCTTGCGTTAGGAGAGACCTTACTACACACCAAAATTAAACTCTCTAAGTTTATAGAAAATTGAGTTATTCAAATTAGAAGCATTTAATAAAAATTCCCTACCATAACGCACTTGTTGCGTCCCGAGTTTTTTATTGGTTGTTTTGTTTACAAAAACTAGTTCTATTGGGGTGACCAAAACAAAACCATCCAGGCAATTAATAAGGAAAAATACCTGCCATATTGATAATTGGGCACGTACATTCTGTTGGTAAATAATAAATCTTTTTCTGGAAAACATTTGCAACTAATGAAGTTTGTAACACAATTTTTTTACAGCGACTTGCAGTATTTACATATATGTACCAAATTTCAATTTTCTAGCTCCAGAGAAAATAGAAATTTCTTTAAGTAATCGCTTACTGGGACCTCTACTGCCAATCTTCAAGATCCATTTAAATTAAAAGAATTAGTTTTAATAATATACGTTACTAATAGTGTACAATTCTTATTAAAATTCATTACTATAATGCACTTGCTGCATCCCGAACCTTTTTTTTGTTTTTTTTTTTGTTCCCTCAACAAGCCATCCTCACGAATCACCCTGTATCTAACCCATCTCAATTTTATAATTACTGTTGATATCAACAAATGAATTTTATCTAGACGAATTTAATTTGCGGTAATTTTAACTCTAGCAAGAAGCAAATCCATCTTACATTATGAGAAATAATTAGCCTCTGCGCTTGAATGACATATAAAACCCACAAAAAAATCATTATATAATTATTATCTGGTATTTTGTGCCATCATCAATTTGTAATCTTAGAAACTATATATATTTCACTTTGACCCAAACATATTCCTGTTATCTGTTGGAATTAATTGATGTCAAAATGCAAGCTCTGAGAGAGATAGTGTTTCTAGTAGTATGGTTCAGTGTCTACGTCACTGGAGTTAAAGGTAACAGGATTCTGTTAATTATTTTGTTATTTATTTGTTGTGGAAAGTGATTAATTGTTCGAACGAAACATTACGCTTAATATTTTAGTTATAAGTGATTAGCATTTTAATCAAAGTAACTAATCCTGAAAAGGCCGGAGGCATCAAACGCGTTATACCAGCGAAACTTCATTACAATTTTCAAATCTGTGTAACGTAATTTTCGAAAAATGTAGAAACTTTAGTTTTGGTATATTGCCAGTCATTTATAAGGGCTATATATATATATATATATATATATATATATATATATATATATATATATATATATATATATATATATATATATATATATATATATATATATATACTTGGTTCTCGGGTTAAACCGCGTCCAGAATTTATGGAAACTCGACGTTTCGGCTCTTGTTTTGCAGCCATTTTCAAGAGGTAAAGGAAATATGTAAGTACACTCTAGGGCGTCAATCTCTCAGATCTCTCTGAGGCCCAGGGTTGAACACACTGAGACCTCACAGACGATATCCGGCAAGATTTGGGGAGTAGGAAGATTGATGCCCGGTAATCGAGCTACAACAACCCAACCCACCTTTGTCCACCGCTCTAAGGAGTCTTATCAAGTACATTGATTATCTTATCAAGTATATTGATTATCTTATCAAGTATATTGAGCGGGTACTCGTTATTGACTGCGAGTTGTTTAATGAGGTTTAGCTCTCTGATGAAGTCGGTCCCCGACAGTGGGACTCTGAACAATCTGTCAACCAAAAATCTGAGTGAGGCCATTTTGTGAGACATATGATGGCAAGACTTGAATGAAATGAGGTGGTCGGTCTGAGTGGGTTTTCTGTAAATGTCAAATGATATGTTGTGGTTACTCCTCTTCAACTTCAGGTCGAGGAAGCTTATGGACGAATCAGTTTCTAACTCCATCGTGAAATCGATGTTGATATGCAGGGCATTCAGCCAACCCTGGAACAGGTGCAGCTGCTCTACGGTACCCGACCACACCACCAACATAACATGACCAGGAAGAAACATATCGCAAATAGGGATTATAATCTCTAAAAACTAGTTCCCTCTCAAAGAAATTCATAAATACCTTCGCGCAAAAAGGTGACAAGGGGTTACCCATGGGGAGACCATGTTTTTGAACGAAAATTTAATCATCAAACGAGAAGAAATTCTAAGCCAAACACACCTAGATGAAGGCATGGAGAGCCCTCTGGGATTCAATACTGAATGAGGAAGAGGCAAGCAAACTCTTCAAGAGTAGGAGAGTCTAGTTCACCGGGACACTGGTAAAAAGGCTAGAGACATCGAAAGACACCAACAAGAAATTATTTTCCAGTTCTATGTTGCTGAGTCTACCTATCAGTTCCGAAGAATTCCTGACGGAGTAGGATGATTGGAAATCTAACCCAGACATCAAGAGGGAGGACAGATACCTCGACAACTTATAAGAGATGCAATCAACGAAAGATACTACCGGGCGGATGGGACAGCCCTCTTTATGTATTTTGGGGAGGCCATATAGGTACGGAATTATGTGGTTCGTAGGGAATAACTGTTTATAGGTTTCAGAAATCAAGACAACAACGCAATGTCCCTTATCGGCTTTCGAAAGGAAAAGGTCATTAACAGCAATAGTTTCTCTCAAAGACGAGACAACTTTACTGAATGGCCAGAATTCAGGGGTTAAAGCCCTGAACCTAGAAACAATTTCTGAAACTTTTGCACGCTGAAATTCCGCATTTTCAACTCTGAACCTTTTTAAGAACACCTCTGTATCTTTTAAATGAAGTCACAAATTACAGTTTGCCCAGCAGTCAGGGTAATTAAAGTACACCACACAGGCTGGGTATCATTGAAGAGGTTTAGTTAGTTAGGATCAACAGAAAGTAACACGGACGGTTTGGGGCACACAGGCTAGGTAATTCCACGAGGACTAGTGCCACACAGGATAATGCTACGAATGCGGGTGCTGCTTAGGCTGGATAAGTATAGGTTACTTGGATGACTTGTCTAGAGTGTGCTACACAGGCTATGGAGTCGCCACGAGGTTGGGTGGTTCAGAGGAGTAAAGCTAGTTGCAGTTAAGAGGAAGTGACTTGGGTAGGAACATTCCACACAGGCTAGGTAATGCCACATATGCTGGGTAATGCCACACAAGCTGGTGCCACAAAAGCTGGTGCCACAAAGGCTAGTTACACAAACGCTGATACCACACAGACTGGACAAGTAAAGGTTAGTTGGATGACTGTTTGGAGTACGCCACATAGGCTGTGGATTCGCCACGACGCTGGCTGGTTTGGAGGAGTAAAGATAGTTGCAGTTAAGAGGAAGTGACTTGGGTCGGAACATGCCACACAGCCTAGGTAGTGCCACGAAGGCTGGTGCCACACAGGTTTTTGCCACGCAGGCTGGTTTCACGAAGGCTAGTGTCGCGATGGCTGGTGCCGCTTATGCTGGATAAGTAAAGGTGAGTGGGTGACTATCTAGAGTGCACCACCCAGGCAATGGAGTCGCCACAGGGCTGGCTGGTTCAGAGGAGTATACATAGTTGCAGTTAAAAGGAGATAACTTAGGTAGGAACATGAAACACAGGCTAGGTACTGCCACATAGGTTAACGCCACGAAGGCTGATGCCACACAGGCTAGACAAGTAGAGGTTAGGTTTGATGACTGTTCCGAGTACGCCACACAGGCTGTGTATTCCCCACGAGGCTGGTTGGTTTGG
This sequence comes from Tillus elongatus, assembly GCA_964006375.1. NCBI lineage: Eukaryota > Metazoa > Arthropoda > Insecta > Coleoptera > Cleridae > Tillus > Tillus elongatus. Next base: position 113,184,600 of record OZ023268.1, read on the forward strand.
AATAGTAAAGCTAGTTGCAGTTAAGACGAAGTGACTTGGCTCGGAACATGCCACACAGGATAGGTAATGCCACACACCCTGGTGCCACAAAGGCAAGTGCCACAACGGCTGGTGCCATAGAGGCCACGTAATGTCACACACGCAAGTGCGACAAACGCTGGTGCCACAAAGGCTATTGCCAAACAGGCTAGACAAATTAACGTTAGTTGGATGACTGCCTGGAGTGCGCCAGACAGGGTATGGATACGCCACGAGGCTGGCTGGTTTGTGGGAGTAAAGCTAGTTGCAGTTGAGAGAAGGTGATTTGGGTAGGAACATGCCACACATGCTAAGTAATGCCACACAGACTGGTGCCACGAAGGCTGGTGCCACGAAGTTTGATACTGCTTAGGCTGGATACGTAAAAGTTAGATGGATGACTATCTGAAGTGCGCCACACAGGCTATGAAGTCGTCATGGGGCTTGCTGTTTCAGAGTAGTAAATGTAGTTTATTAATCTGAGTAGCAATTAAGAGGAAGGGATTTAGGTATGAATATGCTACACAAGCTAGGTAATGCCACGCTGGATGGTGCCACGAAGGATAGTGCCACAAAAGATGGTGTCACGAAGGCTAGTGCCACAAAAGCTGGAGTGCCGAGAAGGCTGGACAAGGAAATGTTGGTTGGCGGACTAAAGTGCACCACAACGGCTATAGTGTCGTCGCTAATATAACTATTTTAGAGGGGTAAAGCTAGTTGCAGTTAAGAGGAGGTGGCTCGGGTTGGGACATGCCACACAGGCTAGGTAATGCCACCAAGGCTGGCGCCACGAAGACTGGTACCACGAAGGCTAGTGCCACGAAGGCTTGTGTTGGTTTAAAAGGACCTGCTAACACAGGGGGACTATACCAAACAAACAAAGAGTCGAGTACTAAGTCGATATATACTAGGTAAAACCAGGATAAACCCACCCTTAGGCATTATAGCATAAGTAGGAACGTCCAAACGCAAACGACGTATAGTACACATGTAAACAAAGAGTAACAGCTACTGAAGAAGACAATTAAAACCATTAAATAAGAGCATATAAACACATTAAACGTATAACCTACAAACATATTAGATGCTAGCCGCTTCTGAGGAAGGCTATTAAACTAAGGGCATATAAACATGTATACAATATACAATACTGATACACAACGGATGGCAGCGGCTCCTGAAACAAGTTGTTGTTGTAACAGCAAATCTTCAAGGTCAGTACTTGTGTTCTTGCGTTTCCGGAACTGCTTTCTTACGATGATCCAGCAAACAATCACATAACTTAGAACCGTTATATTACTCAGTAGTTAGACTTCATGCTACTTTGGGGTTCGCCATTGATTAATGATGGTTACGCATCTATATATTAGTCAATCTAACCCCCGTACAACAACGACCAGTTCGATCATCGTAGAAGATTACCTTATTACTTCTCGTATTATAACTACCTTACTACATTTCGTAGCATAGTTCCTTTACTATTCCTCGCATTATAATTAATTTACTACTCCTGGTATTTAATCCTAGTATAAGAATTACAAGAGTGACGCTCCTATTTTGTTTATATTATAATAGACGAAAGGTAGCAGTTCAGTGTCTCTTGCGAAATACACTTGAGAATGGTATCGTCTTTCGTACCTGCGGTGTTATTGGAATCTTCAATCTTCAATGGTTAGGAAGGTGTTCTCTGTGGTCATTTTGCTTTATTTTGATTCTTTACGCAGGACTCACAACATAATACCACAGCATAATAATATTTCTTATCCTGTGCTAATACCTTTCTTATTCTCACTTCTGGAGCCACATTACCCTATGGAGGATCGAAACATAATAATCTCCACCTTCCCTCTCAGTTAAAATACATACACATACGGTCTTTTGTGAATGCTCCCTCTTCACCTGCACCTGCTTAACTTCATGTCATGTCGTTATCGGCTCCAGACTCACAAATTAAAGCGGGGAACAAGGAAGAGGTCTGTCAACGTAAGCACTGACTTCAGCGACTAGACTGCATTGTAACTATATGAAAGAATGAATGAAAATAGTGTGTGTGTTTTGTTTCTTTAACGTCGGCCTATTTCCGCGACTATGGCCAATCACCGACGCCAGGGGGCAGTTTCACCTCACTATCCTGGAAATTTTGCCGAACCCTTGTCTTTCTGTAAAGAGAGTAGGGATCTTTAACGTGCCCAACATCGCATGGACACGGGACCGACGGCTTTACGCCCACTCCGAAGGGCGGAACGTGCAGACATTCAACTTGCTCAAATACAATGCCAGAACCTCGGTTGATGTTAATGTTACAGTTTGTACTGAAAAAGTGAAAGGAGGACCCTGGGATCGAACCCAGTACCCTTCAGAGGCACACGTTCTTACCTCTGAACCACCGAGGTTCTATGAAAATCGTAGAAGTATTAATATTTTAGTACGTAAATTACATTACGCTTGGTTCTGCTTCTAGAATATATATATATATATATATATATATATATATATATATATATATATATATATATATATATATATATATATATGCCTAATTTTATCGAAATAATGTTTAATTAATAATAATTTATGTAATAATGTTATTTTCTCATATACGATAGGTTTTGAAAAAGAATAATTTACCAGGAGTACACAAAATAATATAAATGCTTTTATTCAGTGTACCAAGACTTTTATGACAGCGCATGCTTCATAAAGGTGTTTCAAAATCACAGACTACCAATTATAACACGAGCTACTTGTCTGAAAATAAGACTAAATTTACAGCGTTTTAAAGTTTTGTAGTCTTTTGTGTCCTTATATTAAATTTACACTTTTAGCCATAAGCATTTTTGATCTATATTGGAAACCATGGAAAGGTAACATACCTGATGACGCAGTAGTCGGAGGACAGGCGATAAGTGAATGTGGTACAGAGGTGCCGTTTTATTTGGCACAAGCGTATTTTACTGGATACGACGGTGGTGCTTTTCCAGGTAGAATATTTAGTTTTTCAAAATCAATCAAAGGATCTTATGGAGGCAAACAACTTGAAACTGACAAACTCATTCAGGTAAGCTTGGTGTAGAAGTTTATTGGAATAACTCCAACGTCATAAAGTTCCGCAAATTAAAGCTCCTTGCAGCAATATTATCTACAATTAAAACATGTAACTCAAACCTTTTTTTTATTACTTTAACTAAATTTCAATAACCGACCCACGGTTATTATCATTAGGTACACGAAGACATTTCTTGGTAATTTGAATTTTGATAAACCGAATGTCAAATCTTGTCGCATTTATTTTTTAATAGTTTTGCTTAGGTAACTCAAACCTCTGCAATTACGCAATGCTACATTTCGTCTGATGCATTGTAATTAATCGGGGCCCCACCTTAATAAAACAATGACAATAATCAGATTTTATTAAATTGATACCTGGCATCAATCCAGCTTTAGAAAGAATCTAAGTACACTAACGGTCTTGGCCACAGTAGCCGATTGCACTTAATGGGCACAAACATGGCTACTGCATAAATATTAGCAAATTTCTCTGTTGTCAGGTGCCGCCATACAACCACAAACGATCTTTTAAAATCGTCAGCCCTGACGTACAGAATTTCTACCGTAGTCGTCCTTGTTTCGTCCTAGATGTCAGTAGCTTGTACGTCTCACGTTTCGTTCAGAATTTGGCTTCGTTAAGCCAATTTATTTATTATTGTTTTGATTATTGCTGGTATAATACACTGATGAGCTTAAATAAGAGCGAAACTAGTATGTGTTTCCAGTAATAATCTTTGATATATATATATATATATATATATATATATATATATATATATATATATATATATATATATATAAAGGATCCATCCATAAAGATAAAATTGTCCGGCAGGTGATCTTTTCCATTCGTCTCACCGCTGGAGTTCCCCAGGGCTCTATTTGGGGACCTATAAGATTCATAATTTATACAGGATATGTACTATCAGCTTTAAATATTTCCAAGATTCCTTCACATACGCAGGTTTGCAATAGCTTTAATATAGAATGCTTTCGGAGAGGTAACTCAAGGATTAATTAAGATCTAGAGACGCTTTCGAGCTTGGGAGGAAAACACAGCTTGCAATTGAATTCCAGTAAATCTAATGTCGTTAGTTTGTGTTCGATGAAAAGACATACGTCAAATAATTGGGTCTAAAGTTGATTGGACGATTGACGATGTCTCACTTCTTGTTGTCAATTGTAAACATTTGTTACTTATTTTTGATAGTGTTCGTCGGTTTGAGCACACGATTTTCCAAGAAAGAGTCAGCCTGCTTATTCAAAACAAGGTGGTGATTGTCGTGTTTGTACTTTTTCACTTCTAAGGCTTTAAAAAAGTCGAGGTTGCGCTTGTTATTATAAAAATATAGTCGTTCTGTGCAACTATTTGCTGTGGGTCCATGTTGCGTCTCAACAATCTGTTTTACAAATGTAGATTTGCAAGCGTGGTTATTTATAAGTGCAGAAATATGTTCCTTATATCTAGTGTTTGACCAATGTAGATTATATTTTTCTAACGTAGCAACAAGCTTTATTTGCAATTGTCATGCATGCGTATAACTTATCTAATTTTTTCCTGCCCGATAATGCTGCCAAACAGTTCTGCGTTCCATTGTATTCCAACGAATTTTGCTTAGTGAGCTTAAAATGTACTACATATAAAAAAGAAATCATTGTTCTGTATTCTTCTACCTAATGCTATTTCTTATTTAAACCCAAAATATTTTACACTCTGAATTATACAGGGCATTTAAATATTAGGACGTATTAATGTTATGTAAATGGCCCGTCTTACCTCACAATAATGTTTCTAATTTGCTGACATATTTGCTATCTATAGCAATATATATATATATATATATATATATATATATATATATATATATATATATATATATATATATATATATATATATATATATATATATATGTATGTATCAACCCGATAACTCAAAAAATAATATGCCAATTTTTATCAAACTTGGTACTTACCTTCCTTTTGGCAGTGGCTTAGATAAGTTAGTTAGCCAAGAAATTCGGGCCAGGTTTTCGTGGATAAATTTATATCTCCGGAAATAACAACAGTAAGGGCAACCAAATTTGGTACGTGTGTTTGCATTATAAATAGTAGACCATGTACCAAAATTGAGGTCTGTAGGTTCAAAGAGAAAAAAGTTATAGGCTTTTAAAGAAATGGGGTTTTCCTCAAAACGTCAAAGTATCGATTTGAAACGTCAAAATTGGCAACACTTGAGCAAAGAGCATGAAACAAGTGCGGGTTATGTGAAGAAAATGTCGCAAGAAGAGTGTTCTGCAAACCGTTGAGTTTCAGTTTCAACCGTCATTGTCCTTCATTTTACTAAAATGTTTCCAGAAAATTAATTTCATAAAAACACTTTCTCTGATGCTTGGGCAGTAGTTTTAGTTAAGTTAAGTGGTTTAGTTTTCTATGATTTTTAGCTAATTTTCGTAGAAAAAATTCGTTAATTATAAGACCGCGGCTTCAAAAAATTTCTTTAAATGAGAGCAAACTATGACCCGCAGAATCCATATTCGGATTTAGTTTCAGTTTTTATCTGTTTACATATATACAGGGTGACGCATTTCTACGCTAAAGCTCAATATAATTGTTATTAAACAAGATACGAAAACAAATTGTATACGTTAATTATAGGGTGTCTTGATCTGCGTCTTATAAAATAATTTTGACAATCATAGGTGGCCCATAAGTCGTTGGTGATACCTACAATTATTTTTTTTTTCGAACATCCCTTATATTATTGTATTTTTGCATTTTTTTTTTCGAAATATGATGCAAGTTTGTAAGAAAAATCGAGACGCAATAACCACGTTTTGGAAGCGAATTTTCGTTAAATGCTTCAAATTTCAATAACTCAATTTGCTATTAACCTAAGGTTCGTCGACTAGAAAATTAGTTTTCTCGGAAACATTTTAGGTTTATTTTCGGAAAATTTTTGTGCATTTTCAAACAATAAGTTATTTTAATAAAATGTGGTATATTGTTTCTACTATATAGGTCATACCGTTAACCAAATTGTGGCCTGCTTCCATTAAAGAGACATATTTGCTATTAAAAACAGTTTTATGAAAATTCACTTCCAAAACGCACTTGCTGCACCCAGACTTTTTAAATCAATTAATATTAAATACTGATGTAGATGCTTTTCCGCTGGTTTGAATATTTCTTGCTTCCTGCTTATCAAGGCCATTTTTCACCTTAACCGGTAGTAACGAGCGCGGGCGTGTATGTGTGCAAGTTGTGTGCACATGTGATCGGTTATGCCTTTTGTGCATCATAAAATCCAAAGAGGAGATTTCACATCTAGTTATATTTCCTCAAAGATACTTATGAATAATTTTTACAGGTGCTTTGTGCCAAAGATCAACATGGTATTGAATGGGTTCCAGTCGCTCAGCTAAAAAAGCTAAACAATTTAGAAGGCCACTGTGTTGTTGCTGGAATAGAACCGCACAAGGACTACGGTCGTTCTGATTATGACGGAGATTACCTATATTTTACTCGGGCTCATTATAAGAACGACAGGGTGATTGGTAAACTCAATATTAAGAGCAAAAACTCTCCGGAAGGGCCAGTGTCGCTACAAAACAACGGGGAAACCAGCGAACCTAAAAACAATTGGGTGATGAATTTCCCGTATGCAGGCAAAGAAAAGTTTCTAGAAGACGAGTTTGAAGTACTTTGTTACAGGCCTAAATGCGGAACTCCAGACTTTGAAATCGATGAGTAATGTGATCACTTTCAAGAACCAATGCATGTTGTGTAAAATATGCAAATGGAGAAAATGAACTGAAAAAAAAATTCAAAAATTGATATGCTATAAAACAATAAAATAATTTAATACAACTTTGCTGCATTATTTATCCGTTTTATTAATTCGTAAGTTCTTCTACAGTGTGTTCTTTTTTTAGGTTAGATGATGTGGGTTACTATTAAACTCACAAAGATGATTGAATAGGAAACGCCATCATAAGAGCCAATTTGATTTAACGAATTTTCGTAAAAAAATCCCTATGGTGGAGATATCAACTTTCGAATTTAATTTTGAAAAAAAAAGTTTAAATGAGCGCGAAGTAGGCCTCCTGAAATCCAGATCCCAGGTCAGTCACGATAGCATGACATTTGGCGAGCATGTTCCTTCAGTAAATGTCTTGGATGAGTTTGTTAGCCACGAAAATTTGACTAGGGTTTTAAGCAAGTGTGAGACTCCAACAACGCTGGTCTAATTTCAATATGTTTGTAATCTTTGAACATTAATATTCGGGTTTTGAAGGTATAGTGTAAAAAAGAAAGCAGCTTCTACAACAACAAAAAATATCTTTTTTTTTAACTTCAACAACACAGCACGAGGGCTTACAGCCTAAATACTATCGTACCGTGGGTGTCGACAAGGAGGAAAGACGCAACTTGTTAATCCTGGGCTTAAAGGTTTGGAGTTTCGGGGGAGAAGGAAAAACATGTGCCGGCAAGGAATTCCACAACTTGGAAGTCCTCGGGACAAAAGAGCGGTCTTAACAAGATGTTTTATATGTCTGGTGACCTGGACAGTAAAAGGGTGCATTTGCTCTGTTCTCCTGGTAGATCTGTTGGGGGCAACAGGTGGAGGAAATATGGAAGAAAGCTCCTCTGAGCAGTGCCCGTGCAGATATCTATAAGAGAGAGAGAGAGAGAGAGAGAGAGAGGTCACCAACGGCACGTCGGTGGGCAAGGGATGGCAGCCTTTGGGTGAAGGTAGAGTCACCTATGAGACGTATAGCTCTCTTCTGAATGGAGTCCAGGATAGCGAGTGTAGAAGCGGCAGCAGCACCCCAGATGTGGGAGCAGTATTCGAGGTTTGGTCTTATTTGTGAAGTATATAAAGTATAGAGATTAGCTGGTGAAAAGTATTTGCGAGTCCGGAAGAGGAAACCCAATTTCTTAGTAGCCGCTTCTGCAATTGATGTGACATGTTGGTGCCAATTGAGATTTCGATCCACAGAGATGCCAACAAGTGAAAAAGACTCATTACTTTGAATAACTTGGTTATTTATTGCGATGGGTCTAGGTCTGGTGTATCTCTTATAAGAAAGAAAGCAAGACTGTGATTTGGTGGAGTTGAATTGTACAAGATTTCTAATTCCCCAGTCCAATATTTTTTGGAGATCCACGGAGATAGAACCCTCCATGAGTCTACGATCCTCATCTAATTGGGCTAAAGAGACAGGCTTAGAATATTGTATAGTTGAGTGGAGGGTGCTGTCGTCCGCGTAACTGTAAACTGGCTTGGATGTGCTAGAGAGGAGGTCATTGATGTGGAGAAGAAACAAAGTAGGGGCTAAAGCTGAACCTTAAGGAACTCCTGCATTAATTGGATACGGTTTAGAGGAATGGCCATCCACGACAACAGAAATGCTCCGGTTGGAGAGGAAATTTGCTATCCACGTACAGAGTTTTGGTGGTAGGCTATAGGCCGGTAGTTTATTAAGCAGTGCTGCGTGCCAGACCTGGTCGAATGCTTTGGATATGTCTAGAGCGACAATCTGGGATTCGCCGTGTAGTTCCATAGACTTGCTTCAAGAATGGGTGACAAAGGAAAGGAGGTCGGCAGTTGATCTGCGCTGACGCAATCCATACTGCCTGTCGTGGAGTAGACTGTGTTTTTCAAGAAATTTTAGTAATTCGGTGTTTATATACTTTTCCATCACTTTAGAGATGGCTGAAAGGAGAGAAATAGGCCTGTAGTTTCTAGGAAGCGCTAGGAGCAAGTTGTGGTGCGAATTTTTTGATAACAATTGCTGGGATCTCGTCAAGGCCAGAGGCTTTCCTGGTATTAAGAAAATAGAGCATATTTTGTACCTTTTTAGTTTTGAAAATGATATCTGTCATTTTATGCGCGACAATGGGGACTGTTGGTGGTAGAACATTTGGAGGTGGGTTGAGAGTAGAGTTGCCGGCGAACAACGAGGCAAAAAGTTCAGCCTTGCCCAGGGCGGTAGAAACAATTTCATCCACTGAAACAAGAGGTGGGAACGTGCTCTTGCAGAAATTTATCCCAATAGATTTAACAAGAGTCCAGAAGGGTTTGCTGCCGCTGGAGTTTAAGAGGACTTTGTTTTTGAGTGGTTATTAAACAAGTTTTTTGCCTCAGAAAGAATGCGGACATAGCGGTTTCTTGCGTCGTTAAATGCTTGACCGTTTTCTTGACTGGGATTGTGTATAAGCTTTTTGTGAGCTTTGACCTTTTCAAGTCTGGCCTTGTCACAGGATTTAGAGAACCAGGGCTTTTGAGTGGCTGCAGAGGTTTTCTGTGTACATAGAATAAATAATTCCATGCCAGCTTGGATAATTTCGGTGACGTTTTGTGAGATATCAGAGGGGTCAGGATGAGAGAAGCAGACAGACGCCCATGGAAATGAGGAAAAGTAATCTCGCATTTCGTCCCAGTTCGCGGAGTTGTAGTGCCAAATGATACGTGGGTGTGATGACTGTGTGACCTCGGGTTGCATTGCGCAGGAAGCAGTGACCATGCCGTGGTCTGAGCGACCCAGTGGGGCGGTGACTGATATCTTATAGCAGTCAGGATTTGTAGTAAGAAGGAGAACCAAGGGATTTGAGCTCTGTGTTGGGATGCGAGGAAAGTAAGTAGGTTGCTGAACCATATTGGCTAAAGAATTGCTGACTGCAAAGGCCTTCGCTGCTCTTCCTTGTGGATCGGTTTTTGAAGATCCTAGCCATTTCTTATTATGGACGTTGAAGTCACCAAGAACACAAGTGACCTCGGAGGAAGGATATTTAGAAATCAGATGGTAGGTTTTTTCAGAAAGGTAGTCAAAGAGCCGGACAAAGTTGTTGTCAGAAGGTGACCGGTAAATACAACAGATCAATTTAGTTGCAGCCCTGAGAGAGAGAGTTTTATCCATAGTATGTATTTTCTTCCAGCTTCTAAATTAGGGAGTCTGGTGCAGGGTAGATTGCTACGGACGTACGCGCACACGCCTCTATCCATGCAATCTAAAAGAAGTAAGGAGCTCATAACCCGGGAAATTAAGGTAATTAGTGGATGTTTTGGCACTGATTTGAGTTTCGGTGAGGAAGAGGAGTTAGGGCCTATTAGCCTGGAGGAAATGGTGGACGGATTTCAGGTTATGAGTTAGGCCACATATGTTCGAGAAGGATATTGTAAATCTCGATGCTGGCGCCCCCTGTACACCCCTCTCCAGGAGATCCGAATGGAGAGGTATTTTGCCCCCGGAATCTTTTGTACAAGGAGGAGCCATCATCATTTTTGCTTATAAGGGAAACCGACTCAGAACCGGAAACGTCTGTTGGGACTTCACCGGTCCCTTGATGTAAGTGGTGGTACCTCCTCGGACGTGAAAAAATCCTTTTCTATCACATAAAGGTAAATTCCACTACCACCTACCATATTGCAAGTATACCACACCAGCCAACTATAAAATCTTAATGCTAACCAACGTATTTAAACTTACAGATTTATCTTTATTCTACGCGTGGCTGGGAGCTCAGACAGGAAGAGAAGCCACTAAGACTTCCTCAGCCTTGTTAGATTTTTTGAAAACGGAATTATTTCCGATAGAGACCACCATCATAAAGTTTTTTGTGATGTGGTGGCCAGAACTAATATAGATCCATTGTTCATCTCCTGATGTTGTGGTTGAGTCGTTTTCTCCCTACAATAGTAATTAATACAAAAAATATATTTCCTGTCAGAGGCCGTACCTATCTTGCTGCTGACCAGAATTTTGGCCGTACTAAGAAAGTCACAAGAAGATTAAGTAACATCAAATATCCAAATATTTTGAAATTTTCACAAAAGTCGGAAAAGTCCGCAAACTCGAGAAGACTGGTCACTTATAGACATCAAAAAAGCATGTGACTGCTTAAAAAGTTTGTGAAATAAACTCCTGTAGAAGAATTCATATGAGAAACAAATATGGTAAGACTGCTATCAGGACTGAAATTTTTTATGGATCAATTGACACAAAAAAAAAGGAATTTGAGTCTCCTTTAAAGCCTTGAAAACGCCTGGAAAATGTAACCACTCGTCCAGTTTCTCTGACCCATAAACTTAAAAGAAAAAATCCAGATAATATAGAGGCACTCTTGGTTTCTTTATCCGGAGACTATCAACTTATTTGCACGAAACCTGGCACAAGCCTTCATTTCGTTACAATCGCGAACGAGTTCGTCAATCAGCTATAACGGACATGTTTTCGCGCCAAAATTATACAAAAATATTTTTGAATACGCTATATTTTCGAAAGTATTAAAGTAACTGGAATGAGATTTTGCGCCTAGCTATAAATGCAGTGAGTAAAGCTCTGTTGTGAATTTTAAGTAATTTGGTTGACAATATTTTGAGTTTTTCCCAAATTAAAAATAAGCCTGAAAGACGTCAATTGAAGCAACTTAAGTGCTTAAAGTATGATATCAGACAAAGACAGAGTAGTCACTTACCACAGGTGGATACATATACCACAGACTACATCACAATGCAACGATAACGTTCATACCCGAACTGTGGCGATTCCACGCTAATGACCGGCTTCGGTCCTCGGATTTTTAGGGGAAAGTAAGGAAGTTTTATATCAGTTACTTGAAGTAAACACCAGGTGGGATGGTGTGTTTTGTTTATTTATTATGGTTTGACAGTTGTTTTGAGGTTAAAGCAATGATTGTATATTGCTTTTAAAATTGGAAACTAAAGAATAAGAACATGTTTTTTTATTTACTACGGTTTGACAGTTCTGTTTTAAGGTTAAGTAGTAAATGATTGTCATTTAACTTATATAACAACTTGTACCAATGTTACGCTTTGAAAATTGGAAACTAAAGAATTTTATGGTGTTTTGTTTATTTATCATGGTTTGGCAGTTCTGTTTTGAGGGTAAATTGTAAAGCATTGTATGTAAATCAAAGAATAAGAATATTAACGTTAATATTTGTTGATTATTTGTTCAAGTTGGTGAGTTATTTAAATAATAAATTGACTTATTGGGTATGAATTAAGTTTCGTAACTTTAATGAAATTTGTAATACCAGTTTTTTTTTAAAGAGACTTACAGGACCTAGATTCACCAAATCCTAATTTTCTATAAATATAAAAGCAATATAAAAAGCAAAAATACCAAAGATATATACGGAATGATGACCACCTTGATCAAAGCACTGGAGGAAGAACTGATGACTCCACTGACCATAATAATAAATGAATGTCTAACGGAAAACCTTATTCCTTACCAATTGAAGTGAGCCAAAGTCATTCCGATACATAAAGGGGGAGATTGGATCGATCCAGGTAACTATAGACCTCTAGCAATTCTGCCAGTGTTGTCCAAGGGGTTTGAAGAAATCATAAAGGTAAGATTAACCAACTACTTTGAAGAAAATAAGTTATTTAACAACAGTCAACACGGTTACCGAACTAAATGCTCTACAAAAACAGCTCCTATTGAAATAGTGGATCAGATTATAAAATCTAGAGACAATAATGAGCACGCTGATATCATATGAATAGATCTGTCAAACGCTTTGATTCTATTAGCCATGAGATACTGCTGAAAAAGTTGGAGTACTATGGAGTGAGACGTCCACCATTGGAACTTATCGCCTCTTACCTTTAGCAAAGGAAACAATCTGTTTTGTTGAGGGGCAGGTTATCTCATGAAACAACTATTATCCATGGAGTGCCACAGGCATCTGTATCGGGACCGATTTTGTTCATAATATATATCAATGACTTAAATATAGTGAGTGAGAGAGTCTCCACCCACCTTTATGCGGATGATGCCTCGTTTTTTGTCAAATCATCTGAGAAAGACGAACTAGAAAAAACAAAATGGGATACACTAGAGAAATCTAAAAAGTGGTTCAGTGATAACAAATTAAAAATGAATGAAAGGAAGACACATTATTTAAACTTCAAGAGAACTAGCGAGCGGCAACATCTTAAATTTTTGGGCATTAATATTGATAGCCCGCTTACCTGGAACGAACACGTCGAATGTATAATAGGGAAGCTGGCAACGGGGATATATACAGTTAGAATGGTGAAGCAGTTTAGTACGAAGGGAGCTGCAAAAGCAGCATACTTTGCACACTGTCGTAGTGTACTTGCATATGGGATACTTCTGTGGGGCAATTCATCTGCGGCGAGGGAGGTCTTTATCATGCAGAAGGGGGCTGTGGGGCACTGGTGGGCTTGAAGCCTACCGACAGTTTTACGGAGGCTTTTAGGCTTGAAGGAATTTTGTCACTTCCAGCACTATATGTGTTTCAGTGTGTGAAGTATGTGCATAACAACCTGGACAGATTTCCAACAAACAATCAAAAGCACCATTTCGACACCCGAAGTAAGGATAGTCTAAGAATACCACTTCATAGACTGTCTCAGACACAGCAGGGAGTGGACTATTGGGGTCCTAAACTGTATAATAGGATACTAGTTAAACTAAAGAACAAACCAATGCAGCAATTTCGTAAGGCACTGATGCCGACCCTACTGAAAACTCCAGTTTACACAATGGAAGAGTTCATGATTCAGAGTGAACGAGTTTGACAATTTAAGGAGTGTATATCGCAGTTATATCATCTGAAAAATTTTATCTGTGGCACCATGTTGCCCCAAAAAGATAAGACGCTTAAAACTGTTATAGTTAATTTTAACTTTTTTTTTATTTTTTGACTTTTAACATATATTTATTTTATGTGTTATTTAATGTTTTGAACTATAATGATATGTCTTATCTATACAAATTTTATCAGGGTTTGTTTTATACCGTACGTGTTTAGCTTTGTTAGTTTATGTTTGTTGTTCTTTTGTACGTATTTTTTTTAATTGGCTTTGATGCTTATGTTTGCATGTGTCTAGATTATTAGGTAGTTTTAGCATTTTATATGTTGACAGTGTTTATATTTTGTTTAGTTTTGAGTTTTAACATTCTATATTTGAATGTAAAACATTAGTTTTGTTTGACGCCCCATGTAAATCTTGATGGGAAATACACTATTACCTATCATTTAAAGTTTTTTTCTTAAAAGGAGGTAGAACACAGGATTTGAATTTTTTTTATGATAATAGAAAGAGAGACATTCTGCAAATGAGCTTATATTAAGACCTCTAAAACCAATCTTCGACGTCTATTTAAATTAAAAGTATTACTTTTAGTAATATGCCGTAATAATAGTGCAAAATTCCTATGAAAATTCACTATTACAACGAACTTTCTGCGTGCCGAAACTTTTTGCTAATAAAAACATCGTCTGGTAGAAAAGTCTTCAATTCTTGTTGCTTTAATCATGTCAAATACATGCTGAAACGCCCTGTATATTAATATATTAGTTTTCTGGTATTCAATTAAAATTAAATAGATATTTGTTTTTACTTGGAAATGCTAAATTCAATAAACTTGTTACATTCTTGTAAAACGATATAAACACTGGCACAGTAAAAAACAAATATTCATCATAATTGGCCTATTAATACATCTAATACTCAAATGACTTTTAAGGTCATCATCATTTTAAAGATTTCAACACAATATATATCCTGTTACTGACTGCAGAGTCATCAGTCTTTTAATAAAATTAATCACCAGTAAGATGAACATTTTAAAAGAAACAGTTATCCTCGTAGTATGTTTTAGTGCTTACGTCAATGGAGAAGAAGGTAAGTACTCATTTCTAATTTAGCTCTAAATTTAATCAAAAAATCTGCGGTGACTGAGCGTCATGTTAGTGATATCCTGAAGCTTTAGACTCTTTTGATAACAACGACAATATTAATGGATCAGCTTAGGAATACTTTCACAGAAGCGACGTCACGTGTATATACCAGGACCTAGGTCTTAACCACGGGCGTTAAAATGTTTTTAGGTTAATAAAAATAGACATAAAATTAGGAGAGTCTAAACGAAGGCACTAAAGTAAAATATTTTGTTTATTAGTGAATTTTCATAGAAAAAATAAAATTTTAATATATATATATATATATATATATATATATATATATATATATATATATATATATATATATATATATATATATATAGGGTGTTCCTAAATATTATGTACAAACGAAAGGTAGTAATTCATTGGCTTATTTCATGACTGAAAGTTATTATAAACATAGGCCCGTAAACGTTCCGTTATTGATCTACAGGGTGTTGAAATTTCAAAAAAAAATTCGTTCTTTTCTTTATAGCAGTTTATAAAATATTTAGCTCAAATTTGTAACGTAGGTTATGGTGTAGCACTTATATCATTGGATATGTCAAATGAATGTGAGAATGCACAGGGGGTTATTCTCCGGAGGTCGTGCCCCTTTTCTTCCCCTGATCTCTTTTGTGGTACGCCTCTGGTAGATTAGAAAATACAGGATACATTTTCCGTTTCGTTTGCAAATTTTTTAGTCTCTCGTAGTTTTTTCGTAACTGCTACCATTATCAAGAAAAAAATTGAAAACTATTTTCTTTAATTCGCTAGACGAAACTTTTTTTTTAATTATCTCGTAGGGTCTGGCTTAATTTTCATAGCCTGCTGTTTGTATGAATTTTGACAGTACCGTCTTCAAATCATAAATTGTGTTTACGCGTATACAAATCATTGGTTTAAGTTGTAAACTGTCAGGTGTTTTAAATACTCATCGTAGAAATGGCAAATTTTATAGTTTATAGTTTTTTTTTCTTGAAACGCCAAAATCGTGATTTAAAACGTCAAAATTGGCAACTTCTAGACAAAGAATCTGAAGCCGATATGTAGATATGTAGAGAAAAGAAAATGTCGTAGGAAGTGTATTTTACACAGCCTTAAGTATAATTGCAGAAAATTTATTTCAAATGGACCCTCTGTCTGATGCTTTGTCAGTAGTTTTAGTTATACTTTTCGCAATACTTTTCACCAGCTAATCTCTATAGCTTATATACTTCACAAATAAGGCCAAACCTCGAATACTGCTCCCACATCTGGGGTGTCGCTGCCGCTTTTAAACTCGCTATTCTACACTCCATTCAGAAGAGAGCTATACGTCTCATCGGTGACTCTACCTTCACCCAAAGGCTGCCATCCCTTGCCCACCGACGTGCCGTTGGTTACCTCTCTTTCTCTCTCTCTCTCTCTCTCTTTTATAGATATCTGCAGGGGCACTACTCAGTGGAGCTTAATTCCATAGTTCCTCCACCTGCTGCCCCAACAGATCTACCAGGGGAACAGAGCGATTGCACCCTTTAATGCCCAGGTCACCAGGCATAGAACATCTTGTTATGCCCCCTCTCTTGTCCCGAGGACTTCCAAGTTGTGGAATTCCTTGCCGGCACATGTTTTTCCTTCTCCTCCGAACCTCCAAACCTTCAAGTCCAGAATTAACAAGTTGCCTCTTTCCTCCTTGACGACACCCACGGTACAATAGTATTTAGGCTGTGAGCCCTCGTGGTGTGTTGTTGAAATAAAATAAAAAGTTATAGAGTTTTGGTTTAATAGTCTGTAATTTTTAGCTATTTTTTGTATTGGTATACAATGCAGTCCCCCACCCATGTGTTTAAAATAGTGAGGAAAATACCACTAATTTTAACACTGCAGTAAGCGGTAAAAATACCGCTCAAGACAAATGAATGGAAAGCCGGTCTAACATGAAAGGATAGCATTATTTACAAACATTACGACTGCGCTTGCAGAGACCACAGTATTCTAGAATCAAAGACTATAATAAATTTTAGTAAATCTTCGTAGAAAAAATTCACTAATGGGGAGATCTCGACTTTTGAATTTTGAAAAATTGTTTGCAAATGAGCGCGAACTAGGACCCATAGAACCCCTAGAACCCATATCCGGGGTCAGTTTCAAGTTTTATATATATATATATATATATATATATATATATATATATATATATATATATATATATATATATATATATATATATATATATATATATATATAATGTTTCTGTTGAAAACGATGTGGAATTTAATTTGAGTCAAGTTTTAAAATATAGAAATGTTTGATTAAAATGAAGAAACATATTTCAAGTACGATTCATATTTCTAGAAATTGTAATGGTACATAATGAGGTGAGGTAATTTTGGAAATTAGAAATCAGATGACAGAACTTTAGAACAAGTGACATTTAGATTAAAATTTAGTCAAAATTGCATCATTTGCAGCCACAAGTTTAGACTTATTTGTAAGATGCTTTGTACTATTTATATAACAATAAACTATAAACTATATATATATATATATATATATATATATATATATATATATATATATATATATATATATATATATATATATATATATATATATATACACATAGGTATCACACCGATAACTCAAAATATAATCGGCCGATTTTGATAAAATTTGGCATGTACCTTCCTTCTGTAAATGGCTAAGTTCGTTATTAAGGAAAATCGGACGAGGTTTTTCGGGAAAATTTTGAGTTTTCATTCAAAAAAAAATTTGTATCTCAAAAAATAAAAAAGATAAGATAACCAAATTTGGTAGGTAGGTTTACGATATAAAAATTGAACTATACACCAAAATTTGGATTTCTATGTTGCAAGAAAAAAAAGTTATAATAAAATATTTTGTGCCAGATCATTTCTATGAAAATTCACTACCATAACGCACTTGCTGCATCCAGGCTTTTTACACATTTTATTATTTAGTACCATATTAACATTGAACTACTTTTAATGTTTTCAGTTTTCACCCCGTTCCAGACAGTGCTAACGCTAACACAAATTTGTGTGAAGAAAAGAGCTTGATAATAATTCCATGTTCTTTTCGTGTTTTAAAGTTTTAAGTGACTTTTTAATTTGTTAGTGTTGCAGTGGGAAATTAATTTATGTATCTACGTATTATTTCCATATAGGTACTATATATATATATAATTTGCGCTCATGTAATATGTGTTTTGTGTGGAATGAATAACTTTATAAAATTCATATAGGTACTCGCGTGACAACAAATAGAAAGTCTTATTCTGCTACACTGGGGTGCACCTGTACCCCACAGCCCTACTATCTCCAAAATTAAAAACACACTGCCTTTCACGGATGTCACACACGAAGTGACACACAACATGCTGAAACTACTCAGAAGTTCACTACCGCAGCCCCATCTATTTCCGACTGGCGGTACTTTTCAATAAGACTGGGGTACACCAGTACCCCAAGTAGCATTCCGGGGTACTGATACAAATAACCGATCAGATTATGTGATTATTTAGCGAATTTTATAAGAAAAATATAAAAATATTTCAATTAAGCTTACTACAAAAAAAGCTCGGGACGCAGAAGTGCGTTATGATAGTGATTTTTTATTAAATGCTTCCAATTTGAATAACTCAATACTAAGGTCTTTCCTAAGGCAAGATATCCACCAAATTTCATTGAAATAACTTTGTAATTTTCGGAGAAAAAATTTTTTTGTAAAAAAATTTTAAATTTAAATAACAACTTAGAAAGTTGAATTTTCGTACGTAGTAAGGTCTCTCCCAAGGCAACATATATAGTAAATTACATTAAAACAGCTTTGTTATTTTCGGAGTAAAAAATTTTTTTCGAAATAAAACTCAAAATTTTCCCGGAAAACCTCGTCCGATGATTTTCCTGACTAACGAACTCATCCAAGCCATTGATAAAAGAAAGGCACCTGCTGAGTTTCATCGAGATCAGTTAATTATTTTTTGAGTTATCAGATGGATACATATATATAATTATATATATATATATATATATATATATATATATATATATATATATATATATATATATATATATATATATATATATATATATATATATTTATATAAACATTTAAAAATTGAAAATGACCCCGGATATGGGTTCTAGGGGTCCTAATTCGCGCTCATTTGAAAACAAATTTGCAAAGTCTCACCATCGATACCTCTCTATTAGTGATTTTTTTAAATAAAAATTCACGAAAAGGTAAGAAGAAATTATAAATTTGATAGGATTATCTATTTTAGTGAATTTTCGTAGAAAAAATTCACTAATGGGGAGAGCCCGACTTTTCAATTTTAAAAATCTTTCTTCAAATGAGCGCGATCTAGGACCCCTAGAACCCATATCCGGGGTCAGTTTCAATTTTAATAGTCAATTTACGCAGAATTTTGTTGTTTCGGTTAAAATTATTTTTTGTAAAGTTATTGTGAGATTTTGGTAATTAATAATAAATGTTTAATAAGTTCTTATAAAAAAATGTTTCCAGATGAACAAACTTTTTGGCAGATTTTCATGCAAAAATTGTTTTTGGAAGTTTCCTTAAAAATCTTTTTGTGAATAATCATATCTGGGCATTTGGGTAAAGTTTGAAGAGCTGGCCATGAAAATCGGACCAATATTTTCGGAAACAGTATAGGTTTATTTTTAAAAATATACTTTTTCAAGTAATCAAGTTCTTTGATCAATTCCAAGAGACGAGTTTTCCCATGTAGAATTTAAAATGTTGGTAGACATAGTACCACATATAAGTTTTTTGTTCTAGATGTATACTGGAGACCATGGAAAGATCAAATGCCGGAAGACGCAATAGTAGCCGGAGAAGCTCAAACTGAATGTGGAGCCACTGTGCCGTTCTACCTGGCTCAAACTTTTTCCACAGGATATAGTGGTGGCGCCTTTCCTGGAAAGATGTTTAAATTTTCACATTCGATCAAAACCACATATGCAGGAGGGCAAATGGAAAACGATAATTTACTTAAGGTACTTGAGATTATAAAATACATTTTGTAGGTCTGCTGGCATATTTGGTAACGGTAGACACGATCTTCAGTTGGATGGGTCACTACAGCACAATAATGTCATCCATTTCTAGCTTTATTTTCAGAGTAAAAGGTCTTTCTGTAATAGATATAGTGGTTAACTTGACCTTTTGAGGGCGTTCTTGACCTGTTGTCACAACTGTGACTCTATCTCGGCCGATCTTTTCATTAGATTCGAGCTTTCGCACTTTAAAACTAATCAAAGTCTTCCAAGAATTTTTCTTTAGGTATACGTCTTCGATTTTTTCAAAATATGCATGTCTCAGATAATGTCTGTAAGTTAAGATACTACTGGGAATGGTCTCAGACTTGATGCCTACAAAGATCAGTAGGGATCTGTCTTTCAAGACCGTCCTCCCGGAAAGGGAGGACTGGGAACGAAATCATACGATCCTATTGAGAGCCGATCTCTGCTGGTATGCTGACGGCTCCAAAACCAATATGGGCTAGACTATAGATGCTAGGCTATCAACTAGCCTTGGCAAGTACGCAACCATACACCAGGCAGATGTATGCCATCGAGATGTGTGCAAGGGAAAGTATAGAAAACCAGTGCACACACAAATCGATAAAGATATATACAGATAGCGAAGCTGCAATAAAGGCTCTTGGTTCCTACCGTTGCAGTTCAAAAACGGTATGGAGTTGTAAATCTGCCCTCAACGAACTGGTCAGCTGTAATGAGGTGTCGCTGGTCTGGATACCGGGTCACTCGGACCATGATGGCAATGTTGCGGCCGACGCGCTTGTCAGAAGTGGTGCCCAGAGGGACTTTATCGGACCAGAACCAGTGCTGGGGATAACAGCATGCACAGCAAAACACACCTTAAAGACCTGGACAGAAAGAATGACAATCCAGCAATGGCAAAATCTGCCAGGATTAGCTCACTCTAAGGCCTTCATAAATGGCCTGTCTGAGTCAAGGGCTAAAAAAACTTCTAGAGCTAAACAGACAACAACTGAGTACTCTAGTCAGTCTGTATACAGGACACTGCCGCTTGCGTCACCACATGCACCGGATTGGAGTCGGTCACGAAACTGAGTGCCGGCTGTGTATGGAGAGTGACGAGACAGCGGAGCACGTACTGTGTTCCTGTCCGGCGGCGGACAGGACTAGATACCTGCTCTTTGTCAAGACAAAGCTTTCTACGGAAGATCTGGATCAACTCTCGCCCACAAAGATTATCGACCTCTGCAGGAGACTGGCTTTGTTGGGTGAAATATAGACCATTAGGCGTAAGTCACAATATACCTTATGGTCGTGGTGGAGAAACCGGTATGGCCCACTCCCATTCAAACCTAACCTAACCTAACCTAGGATGCTACAGAAAATGTTTAACAAATATCTTTCGCTCCTATCAATTTATTGGATTTGCCTTTATAGATCATTTTCATAAGCTCCGATGTTACAAAGTTTTTGCTCTGTTCATCGACGACATATTATCTTATTTTTAGGTGGCTAATTTCTGCTTGCAGGCTGCTAATCTAAAGAAACCTGACATTTCGAATGTTTTCATACAGTTTCTTTCGCCTCGGAAGCAGCTGGTAACGGATAATGGGATCGTCGCTGTTTTTTGTTTGTATAATTTCCTCAGATCTTCACGTTCTTGTTTCAGATATTAGGTTTCTGATTTCGCTTTTTGTATTTCATACGCGCTGGCTTTTAGTTATCCTGATTATCCTAATTTCTACTTTCGCAGCTAACACATTCGCAGGCAGCTCTGCTTCTGGACATAAAGTAGATTTTTCCCAGTCAATTTTACTAGACACAAATTCCATGTAATTGTTATTCCTGTCACCCATTTTTTGAGCAAATTTTCCATGTTTTAGTATTTTTTCAATATTTCCAATGTCTCTTCTTTTATTTGTTGTGCTACGACTCCACACACGTCCAGCTCAATGTTAATGTCGTCCATTTGGTTGCTCGGCATCTTTTCATTCTCAGTCGTTTTTTTTTAGGTAGATTGACCTTGTTTCGAAATGTTTACTGCCGAGGTTCAGCTCTTTTACAAGGTTTACCTACTTTCTTATATTTTTGTTCAGTGCTTCCTCTTCCCTGTTCCAGTTCATCTCATTTAGTTTAATACTTTCCTTCTCATTGGCAAGTTTTTTCATGAGCTTCGATTATTTTATTTCACTGTTCCTTTTGCGGCTTCCAGGTCAGTTATTTTACCCTTCATGCTTTTTACGGTCTTATACTATTGGCATTTTTGTTTTTGTGATCATCTTTCTGTTTATAAATCCTACTCAATTTAGTTTTATTTTCGCCTTAGTAATTCAAGCATACTAAAAATATTGTCCGGTATGCTATTCTTTTCGTGAAGTCTCTTTTACAGGTCAAAAATGGCTTGTTAAGTGTCGGCCGGAAGTTGCTCCTCTGTTCGCACTTCTATTTCCAAATAATTCACCTTTTTACTTTCTCGTCCAAAGGTTTACTTGCAAACTTCTGCCGCTGGCTCGTAAGGTTTTCTGTCTATTTCTCATAATCTAAAATATTAACATTTCAGAAGCTTCTATTCTCTTCTTGTCTCGCTTATTCATTCAGATTACTGTCACATACATTATAGCACTCCATATGGATGACTTAATAAACCTGTTCATAAGTAACAAGGTAAAATGTTTTATAATTGCACGGTCAACGTTTTAAAAGGCTCGCAGATAATTTAGAAATTAGGGCAAAGCCGCAAGGAGACAACCGCATACACGTGTTTCAAGCTTATTAGCCATCATCAGTACGGTATAGCCAGGTGAAGATGGAAACACTCTGGATGAAGATGCAAAAATACACGGAGTCGCAACAGGCAACCAGTGCACATTTGCAGCAACATTTGGAAGACCCTCAATCTGAGGGCAACAACCAAAAAAGCCACGGAGGCAAAGAAATCCGAGCATCCGGAGCCCAGGAAGTTATATTAACTATAACTTCCTGGGCTCCGGATGCTCACGCAGGTGATTTCTTTGCCTCCGTGGCTTTTTTGGTTGTTGCCCTCGGATTGAGAGTCTTCCAAATGTTGCTGCAAATGTGCACTGGTTGCCTGTTGTGACTCCGTGTATTTAAGTTACTGGTTGTTTTGAAGTCAGAGCTAAAACAGCTGTCAGCCCTACGAATAAATGACGTCACATAGCTGTGGTATTTTCAATACCACGTTTGAAATATCAGAAGCCTTCAATTATGAGTTTTATTAAACGATTTTTACACATTTTCTCAAATTATGTTATCTAGGCGTAGATTTCATTATCATACAAAAAACGGTATATTTTTAAGGTAAAGAGACTTCTTCATTTAAAGTTAATTGCTTCGAAAGGCCAACTAATTTTAACTAATTTATTAGTGTTTGAATAAAAAAACTAAAATTTAGTGAATCCCGCTAAGATAAATACACTTGGCTAACCCAATTAAACACACGATGACGCTAATTCTGTTAGGGAAACGATCGTCAGGTATTTAAAAGTTGAGTTCTGGTGATTTAGGTTCTGCAAGCGTACCCATCAGTGCTCATTTTTTATTTTATTTTTATTTCAACAACAAACCACGAGGGCTCATAGCCTAAATAATATCGCACCGTGGGTGTCGACAAGGAGGAAACAGGCAACTTAATAATTCTGGACTTGAAGGTTTGGAGGTTCGGAGGAGAAGGAAAAACATGTCCCGGCAAGGAATTCCGCAACTTGGAAGTCTTTAGGACAAAAGAGGAGGCATAACAAGATGTTCTATGTCTGGTGACATGGACAGTAATAGTGAGCATTCGCTATGTTCCCCTGGTAGATCTGTTGGGGGCAGCAGGTGGAGGAACTATGGAAGGAAGCTCCTCCGAGCAGTGCCCGTGCAGATATCTGTAAAAGAAAGAGAGGTCACCAACGGCACGTCGGTGGGCAAGGAATGCCAGCCTTTGGGTGGGGGTAGGGTCACCGATGAGACGTATAGTTCTCTTCTGAATGGAGTCCAGGATAGCGAGCGTAGAAGCGGAAGCGGCAGCGGCACTCCAGGTGTGGGAGCAGTGTTCGAGGTTTGGCCTTATTTATTAAATATATAAGGTATAGAGATTAGCTGGTGAAAAGTATTTGCGAGCCCGAAAGAGAAAGCTTAATTGCTTAGGAGCCGCTTCTGCAATTGATGTGATATGTTGGTACCAATTGAGATTTCGATCCACACAAATGCCAACAAGTGAAAAGGACTGATTACTATTAATAACTTGGTTGTTCATTGTAGTGAGTCTAGGGCTGGTGTATCTCTTATGAGATAGAAGGCAAGACTGAGATTTGGTGGAGTTGAATTGTACAAGATATCTACTACCACAGTCCAATATTTTTTGGAGATCCACAGAGACACAACCCTCCATGAGTCTGCCATCCTCATCTAATTGGGCTAAATTGGGCTTAGAATATTGTATATTTGAGTGGAGGGTGCTGCCGTGCGTGTAACTGTGAATTGGATTGGATGTGCTAGAGAGGTCATTGATGTGGAGAAGAAACAAAGTAGGAGCTAAAGCTGAACCTTGAGGGACTCCTGCATTAATTAGATACAGTTTAGTGGAATGGCCATCCACGACAACAGAAATGCTCCGGTTGGAGAGGAAATTTGCTGTCCAGGTACAGAGTTTTGGTGGTAGGCCATAGGCCGGAAGTTTATTAAGCAACGCTGCGTGCCAGACCTGGTCGAATGCTTTGGATGTGTCTAGAGCGACAATCTGGGATTCACCGTGTAGTTTCATAGACTTGTTCCAAGAATGGGTGACAAAGGAAAGGAGGTCGGCAGTTGATCTGCACTGACGGAATCCATACTGCCTGTCGTGGATTCGACTGTGTTTTTCCAGAAATTTTAGTAATGCGGTGTTTATATACTTTTTCATCACTTTAGAGACGACTGAAAGGAGATAAATAGGCCTGTAGTTGCTAGGAAGCGCTTTGGATCATTTTTTGGGGACGGGTTGTACCTGAGCAGTTTTACAGTTACTAGAGAATATGCCTCTATTGTCAGATGCCTAAAACAGACGAGTCAGGACAGAAGCAAGTTCTGGTGCGCATTTTTAAGAGCAATTGCTGGGATGTCGTCAGGGCCAGAGGCTTTCCTGGTATTGAGAGAAGAGAGCATCTTTCGTATCTTTTTCATTTTGAAAATGATATCCGTCATTTTATGCGCGACATTGGGGACTGTTGGTGGTTGAACATTTGGAGGTTGGTTGAGAGTAGAATTGCCGACGAACATCGAGGCAAACACAGGTTCCAATCTTCACTTTTTGAATCCTGCTAAGAATGGTTTCCAAACTTATCCAGTTATCTGTGTTTCAAATTTTCTGAGTAGATTTTATATTTCGTAACCCTGAACTCAATTGTAGCGTTAAAGCAGATGGAAAGCTTCACTTGATATAACATCTGAAACTATTTGATTTGTTAGTGAATTTTTATATGCAGTGTTAAAATCAATAGTATTTGCCTCACTATGTTATACACGTGCCTGGGGGACTGACAGAATTCATTCTCAGTTGCTTTGTTCTACTCATATTCTCTGAACATGTTAAAAGACGTGGTATCTACTTCATTGCAAGTCACTATTAACCGACTATTTATGAAATCAAATAAGTAAATTAAATCGATTGTCATAAAATATGTAGTGTATTAGGACTAAGGGAAAAAGAAATAAAACATATATAACTGTGCACATTTTGATTATATTTTAGCTCACTAGGAGAAATCGCCACTGCTTGAGAGAGGTATTGTCACAGCATAATATCTTATTAAAGTTCATTTGTAAATAGGTTTAATTATATATATATATATATATATATATATATATATATATATATATATATATATATATATATATATATATATATATATATATATATGTATGTATTCGTCTGATAACTTAAAAATAATTAACCGATTTCGATAAAACTTGGCAAGTGCCTTTCTTTTATTAATGGCTTGGATGAGTTCGTTATCCAGAAAAATCGGACGGGGTTTTCCGGAAAATTTTTGAGTTTTCTTTCAAAAAAAAATGTTTTTCTCCGAAAGTAACAAAGCTCTTTTAATGAAATTTACTATATATGTTGCCTCAGGAGATATCTTACTACGTACCAAAATTCAACTTTCTAAGTTTAGAGAAAATTTAGTTATTCAAATTTCAAATTTTCTTTCGAAAAAAATTTTTTTCTCCGAAAATTACAAATTTATTTTAATGAAATTTTGTGGATATTTTACCTTAGGAAAGACCTTACTACGTATTAAAATTAAACTCTCTAAATTCATAGAAAATTGAGTTATTTAAATTTGAAGCATTTAATAAACATTCACTACCATAACGCACTTGCTGCGCCCCGAGTTTTTATTTATGCATTTGTCTACAGGTACTTTGTGCAAAAGATTCAAGTATTGTAGCATGGACTCCAGCATCTCAGCTAGGAAAACTTAACAACGTAGAAAATGATTGTGTGATTGCTGGTGTAGAACCATCTAGAGGACATAGTTACTCAAATAACGGGGGAGATTATTTATTCTTTGGAAAGGCTTACTATAAAGGCGATATAGTAATTGGCAAGGTCAGAAGTAAAATTCCCCAAGGAGTAGGAAGTTATCCTTACCCCGTCGAGTACGCTAGTGCAAGAGGTTTTTCTGAATCAGTATCAGCTCAAAGAGGTGACGCTATATCTGAAGAATCAGCTAATAGACGTGGCGGCGCTAGTTATGGAGGATCAGCTGGTAGACCTGTCCCTATGCATGAACGGTTTGCTCAAAGTACTGGCGCTATTCCTGAAGGGTTTTCACATAGAAGCCAAGGTTTTACAAAAAGAGATGTTTCTGTTGCACCTAGTGGTGATACTGAAATTAACTGGGTTATGTATTTCCCACTTACAGGAAAAGAACAATTTTTAGAAAACGAATTTGAAGTTCTCTGTTATAAAGCAGCTTTATCCAAAAGTAAGGGTGAAGCATCAAATGCAACAAGCTAAACTCATTGATAAGTGATTCTTCTTCTGCCGATTACCAGTATGAAAGATCTAAACACTTGTTTGTTACATATTTAAAATATTGTAAAACATGAATATATGTACCATTTTTAATATAGTTCTCTTTTACTACCTATGAGCATTCTCAGGAATATTATAATAATTTAGGTGATTTGTGTTTCGTATGCTTAGTTAGCGTATATACTGGAGCTCAGAATCTGTGACAGTTTTGTATACGGTTCATTAGTTAGCGACGGCGACAGACCACTTGCCAATGGTGAATTGAGCTGTCCGAGATGCTGTCATCACAATTCTAATATGGCTGCTGGTAGGCACACATTTGGAACTACTATATCGTTTTGAATAGCGGTGTATGACGTTCTCGTGTTTTTTAAAGATTCTAGTTTGTAAATTGTTTATAAATGTTCCCATTAGTTTAAAATTTATGTAAATAGAAATATAGTAGACAGTAGTGTGTTACCAAATAAAGTACTATTTTTTTAACTTCAAAAATATCCTTTCGACGTGTTGTGTTGTGAAATGCAGAAGTCGTGGTAATCGCGATAGAGTCAAGTTTTTCAGAATACCGAGTGTACTATAATTTCCACATAAACCAGAGTTGAATGAGCTCTCCAAAATCCGGAGATTAAGGTGGATACTGTTGTGTTTGATAGCTTCACAATACTGTCATTATCAAAGGAGCGTATATTCACAAAACAACTATAACTATTATTACAATCATTAATACACAATTGCTACTAATATTACATATATAACGTCCGTGACACCTATACGCCATCTTCTTCCACGCTGTCCTCGACCCTCGACTCGTGCTGTCATCATCTTGCGGCGTTGCCGGATGTCACTACCACTACAGATACACTCAATTAAAAGAAAATATATAAGAGTATTTACACTCAAGTATAGCAGAGTATGCAGTAAGCATTTTATCACAGGTACAACTTCATTTCAGCTTTGATTTCACGTTTACAAGAAGTATTACTTAAATTGTAGGAAAACCAGCTGAATTAATAGATCAAAATAATCCTGACTGGGTTCCTTCTCTACTCATGGGATATGGAGAAGATTCAAAAAGAGTGATAAAGCGAGTTGCTATCAATGCTGCTAGACAAGAAAGAGCAGAGAAGATAATGAAATTGGATGAGCAAGTTCTGGAGGTACATAAAAATGATTTAACAATACATTAGTCACATATGGTACAATCCACTTGGCTTTAACATCTGTTGGAGATACATTTTGTGTTGCTTGGTGCATAAACTCCAAACCATACAACACAGCACCAATATGACTACACACTTCATAAGCACCTGCCATACAAGTACAATGCGTAGAAACAACATACCCATCTGTCTGGCAAATAGCCCATACTTTCAAAGGAGGGTTGTTCATTCTCTGGGAATGCTTTACCTGAAACACAAATTGAAAAATGTAATTACTATTCAACTTAAATTAAAATTAACTGACTTTCCACATAGTAGGTATACTTTGGATCATGTAAGAACATTGTATTTTAAGACATGAAAGCAAGTGCGAAATGTGGCTTACGAGCTTGCATAATATATCTAGCCAATTCTAGAGCACCACAAACAACGAGCCCTTGATTGCAATTATGATTTTTTTTAAAGTAAATTTATATTTACCTGTGCAACAATTACAACATGAGCTCCAATTTTTCTACTCTGGCAATTATGAACGAACCCTGCTTCAAAATATTTGTAAGCAGATAGACTTTTATGGGCTTTCATTTGTTGATTAGTGTAAAAACTGTCGGTGAGCACTAAATAGTTAACGATATCGAAAGCATCAACTGGTGGGAAACTATATAGTTCTTCACCAGGAGGCATTGGGCCCATCGTCAGAGTATAGGTATCAATTCCTTCAATAATACGAATTTTCTCTCGATATCTTCTAGCAATGTCTTCATTTTTATTTTCAAGTGATAATAGATATTCACTCTTGTCAACACAAGCCATTTTAAATACACGCAAAGCACAATTTCAAAAGTTAACATCCACGGAACACGAGTTTGTTTGTGTGCCTACCAGCGGCCATATTGGTGGTATCTAAATCACGTGTTCTGGACAGCTCTATTGAAGTGAGATCACTAAACGTCTCAAAACAAAAGACACACTAACATATATTTCATGTTGCGCTTGTTAGAAAACGAAGACAGAAATATTTTTGTTACAGGGCTACAAGATGCAATAGACAACTTGCATGTTTTTTTTTCTTATCACATCCGATAGACCTCCCACAAAGATGATTTTTAATATTTTTTCTCATTTCACATACTACAAAAATAACGACGCAAAAAAATAGTTGAAAATGCGAATTTCATAATTGATTTCAAAGACCACTATTTTGCCGGCATAATCTGTGACGTCACTGTACAGTAATGTCACAATAACAATGAGCTTGCTTCTCTGTGTTTACACCACCACGTGTTGAGAAACAAACCAACGGACTTTTATGATCAGATTATGTGATTTAAATCAGTTTTAAGGAAATATTTTTAAAAATTTCGGGACGCAGCAAGTGCGTTATAGTAGTGAATTTTCATTGTACACTCTTAGTAAGATATACTATTAAAACTAATTCTTTAAATTTAAATGGACCTTGGAGATCCGTATTAGAGTCCCAGTTGGCGATTATTTGAAAAAATATATATTTTATATGGAGCTAAAATATTAAAATTGATATAATATGTAAGTACTGCAATCGCCTTAAAAAAATTGTTTTACAAAGTTCAATAAAGGTACAAACGTTTTTAAGACGTTTTTAAGAAAAAAATTAATTATTTACAAAGGGAATGTACCTGTAAAATTATAAATATGGCAGGTATTCCTCATTCATTGGTTGGACGGTTTTGCTTTGGCCAACCCATCCAGTTTTTGCAAATAAGCTCATTATGTTACTTTTCTTTAATTTATTACAAACGCTGCGTTACATAAGTGTTACTGTGGTTCGAGATTGAAGATTCTAGCTTAATGGGAAATTTATTCAGCTATCGGATTTGATATATTTCTACGAAAATTTTCTACCATACGATATTGGCTGCACCCAGACCCTTTCCAACAC
This sequence comes from Tillus elongatus, assembly GCA_964006375.1. NCBI lineage: Eukaryota > Metazoa > Arthropoda > Insecta > Coleoptera > Cleridae > Tillus > Tillus elongatus. The sequence continues at coordinate 113,214,523 of OZ023268.1, forward strand.
TTATTTAAAGTTGGTGTATCCATGCTTTTTGAAAATGATAAAATATTGCAGCTTACTATGTAAGAGTGACAAACAAGGCAACCTCAAAATCATTTGTGAAAAAATATTGAAAAAAAAAATATATAACAATTTAAACATAAATTAAAAATCTTGCTTCGTTGCTTCGTCGCGGGGGTTCTCCTTGCTTCTCTGCATGCCTCAATGCATAAACAAGCACAATGTAAACAAGAAAAATTCCTTTGGAGCAACCTCTAAGAAAGTTACGGGACCTGCGTTGAATATAGAGGTTCTGCGCGCGGTAAACAGGATTTTAAAGAGATATAGCTGCAAAATGGCATAAAGGCTGCTTAAATAGGTCCAACTGAACTGTTCCTTTCGCACTTTCTGCTCACAATTTGTTCTTATATTCTTCTCCAGCCAGCACCCCTATTCACTCTTAGTCCCGTAACTTTCTTGTGGGTTGTTTGCAAGAAATTCTTCTTGTGGTTTGGGCAATCAGAAGGGGTTCTAAGCATATTTCTGAAAATATTTCTCTAAACACCCCCCATGTGCTAATCTGCAAATTTACCCAAAATTTAATTTTTATTTGCAAACGGAATGCATCTATGAAGTTATAGGTGGGCTGGTAAGTATTTTTCCATATTAATCGCTTGAATGATCGGTTTTAATCAACTCAATCGAACAAGTGTCTGCAAACAAAATAACAAGGTAGGTTTTTTAAAACAAATTTGTAATAATCTGTGAAGCTCATTGTGTTATTTTTTAAATTTAGTATCCACGCTGCTTTTATATAGGTTTTACTATGTATCAAAACTGAAGATTCTAGTTTAATGGTAAATTGGGTTATCACCATTTGAAATATTTTTATGAGAATTCGCTACCATAAGGCACTTAAACTCTTTTCAACACTTATTTAATATTTCTGTATCCATACTTTTTGAAAATGAAATAAATATACACAATACAACATTTTGAAAATAGAATTTTAATAATTTAACCTTAACGACTGTTTATACAGTTTTAACTAGGGATATATGTACTTTTGCAGTACCTACCTAGATATTATAAGAGCTTACTGTATTGGTTTGAGATAGGTATATTTCTTCTTAAAATGATTTTGTTTCACTTTGGTAATACCTACCAGTGAATTATGTGTAGAGTTCACTAGGTAATACATACAATATCTACAATCTACATGCAGTTTACCATTCATATTTCTTTCATTTGGTGTTACAGTCATAATATACTACTACAGTCATTTTGTTAAACTGAAGTTAAAATTCTAAGTTGGATTATTATTTACTTACTATTTGTATTTACCTTAGAATATAGGTACCTAGCTGTTTCATATTATAAGATCCTGATAAGGTATTAGCAATTAGCATCAGCGGAGTCTATTTCGAGGGTATGCGATACGCTAAGCGTACACGCTTCTCTGTGACATCTGACGTGTGGTCAGATTAAAATAGGAGACAGGAAGATGATTTTTAATGTTAAATACTGTCAACGTGAAGAATGGGAAGCCTAATATTTGTACATAATAAAACGTCGGTCTAGATTGTTCTTAAACAAATTGAATCACTTTCATTTTTTTTTATTTATTAGCATACATTCGTATTCTAAAATTTTGCGCTTTTGGACTCAAACTTTGTGCCGGTATTAGGAAAGAAATGGTCCAAAGCTGACAATTTACAGAATTGTTAGGTGGTGGTACATTGTACACAGCTCTATCTATACAATTTTATGTAAACTAGAGCTATCGTGACACCATACTACCTGGTGCTGCACCGAGATAGAGTCCCTGTCGTATCTCTCACAATGTTCTCCAGTGTGACACCTTGCAATAACTTCCATTGTTTTGATTTTTTTCTAGGATTTATTTAAATAGCATAGCAGTACAAATAACGTCATCTGTCTTTGTCCAACATTATAGATATTGCTCTACAGAATCTGAAGTGATGTCGAGGATTATTTTATTATTAATTTCGAATTACTTTATTTTCCTTTGAACAAACGACTTAAAAATTGGTACAAAACCACGTCTCTATATATTCTTTTAAGTTCTAAATTGTCGTTTTAATCACACTTAATTCGGTAGGTGGTAGTGGACTTTTGCTTTACGTGATAGTAAAGGATTTTTTCACACCCGCGTAGGAACCACCCCTTACATCAAGGGCCGGTGAAGTCCCAACGGACATTTCCGGTTCTGGTGTATGAGTCGGTTTCCCTTATAAACAAAAATTATGATTGCTCCTAGAAATGGTCCAAAGCTGACAATTTACAGAATTGTTGGGTGGTGGTACATTGTGCACAGCTCTATCTATACAATTTTATGTAAACTAGAGCTATCGTGACAACATACTACCTGGTGCTGAACCGAGATGGAGTCCCTGTCGTATCTCTCACAATGTTCTCCAGTGTGACACCTTGCAATAACTTCCATTGTTTTGATTTTTATCTAGGATTTATTTAAATAGCATAGCAGTACAAATAACGTCATCTGTCTTTGTCCATCATTATAGATATTGCATTACAGAATCTGAAGTGATGTCGACAATTATTTTATTATTAATTTCGAATTACTTTATTTTCCTTTGAACAAACGACTTAAAAATTGGTACAAAACCACGTCTGTCTATATTCTTTTAAGTTCTAAATTGTCGCTTTAATCACACTTAATTCGGTAGATGGTAGTGGACTTTTCCTTTACGTGATAGTAAATGATTTTTTCAGACCCGCGTAGGTAACACTCCTTACATCAAGTGGCCGGTGAAGTCCCAACGGACGTTTCCGGTTCTGGTGTATGAGTCAGTTTCCCTTAAAAACAAAAATGATGATTGCTCCTCCTTGTACAAAAGATTCGGGAGATAAAATACCCCTCCATTCGGATATCGGGAGAGGGGTGTGTAGGGGGCGCCGGCATCAAGATTTAACATATGCTTTTCGAATATATGTGGCCTAAATTCTAACGTGAACTCCGTCCACCATTTCTTCCAGGTTAATAGGCCCCTACTCATCTTCCTCACCGAAACCCAAATCATTACCAAAACAGCCATTAATCACCTTGATTTCCCGCGGTATGAGCTCCTTACTTCCTTTAGATTGCATGGAGGTGTGTGCGCATACGTCCGTAGCAATATACCCTGCACCAGACTCTCCAATTTGGAAGCTGGAAGAAAAGACATACTTTGGATGAAACTCTCTCTCAGGGCTGCAACTAAATTAATCTGTTGCTTTTACCGGTCACCTTCTGACAACAACTTTGTCCAGCTCTTCGACTACCTTTCTGAAAAAACTGACCATGCGATTTCTGAATATCCTTCCTCCGAGGCCACTATTCTTGGTGACTTCAATGTCCATAATAAGGAATGGCTAGGATCTTCAAAAACCGATCCACAAGGGAGGGCAGCGGAGGCCTTCGCAGTTAGCAATTATTTAGCCAATATGGTTCAGCAACCTACTTACTTTCCTCGCATCCCAACACAGCTCAAATCCCTTCCTGAACAATAGACGTTGCTTTTGACTATCAAACAACTGTTAAAGTATCGCCAATGCCTCCTTTTTCGACTCTTGTGATTAATTTTTTAGATAGAACCACATTTAGGTCTGTATTGTCTTCTCAAAATAAACAAATTATTGTCTCTTACTGTATAATATATTATTCTAATAAACTTTCTCTGTGTTTTTGGCTAGATATTGGAACGTTAAATTCTTAACACTTATATATAAAGAAGTAGAATGAAAGAGGGCACAGTACCACACCCCCTTTCTCTTTAATATTACCGATATAAGAGCCTCATTCGTATTCGAAGGATAGTGCTTTAGAACGTCAATATGAAACAATCAAATTCCTGGCAGCTTCTCGGATACCGCGTCAAAGCATCAGCGGCTCTATCCGCCGTTTTTCCACAAATACTCGCAGTTATAAACATTCCGACGACGTGTTGCTTGTAAATCACCATGGAGAATTTATTCTGGATTGCAGACAATGTGTCCGAGTCCAATGTCTGACTCTTGACCCGATAGAAGAATGTTTAAGAACTGTCTAAGGAAACGCTGTATCTTTTTAGAATAGACAAGGCTGATATCTGGTGTAAATCGATTAGCATCGTCAAATTTTCGAAACAGAATTCACTGTTGATAAAACCGCAACGTTTAAACCTTTTTTTTTTCTTAACGAACGCAAATCAGAACAGAACTGATATCAAAAATCGGTTTCAAAACTTAATGTTTGTAAAAAATTAATTTACTGATTTTAATCAAATTTGACACGTGATTCTTTTAGTAAGCCTGCATAGGTTCACTAACCACTCTGATCAGGCCAGTTTTGTCGGAGAACGCTTAGATTTTATTTTTGTGGATGTTAAATGTTTGAAAATAGTATAAATTTTTAACGAAAATTTTGCTTATAGAGAGGTAGAGAATTTCTAATTTAAAAAAAATATCAAATAAACACAAATTCTAGCCTTTGGAACATAACACAACATTTATTTAACAATCAACATTAAAATAACTGTGTAATGGACTTACGCATGACAAAGAGTAGGTGACAAACACACATAAAATAAAAACAAAATATGGGATGAGCCAGTAAAAACACGCATTAGTTGATTTAAAAAGTTTGACGCCGCAAATAGGTTATGGTAGTGAATTTTCACACAAATATTTTAATGGCAGATATGTCTTTTTTTTTTAATGAAAGGAGGCATCAAATTTGGCTAAATATTTTTTACGCAAAATTCTGCTAAAAGCATACATACAATTCAATTTATATACCTAATCTGCAATTAAAATTGAAAACAAAATAATTTGTTTGGATGAAAATCCATTAAAACCATATTTTCGATTAATTTAATTTAAAAAATGTTCCATCAATTAAATAATTTTTCATACAAAGATTCTCAAATATTTCTTCAAAGAAAATTCGTTAAATACATTTATAAGAAAATTCACTATTAAAAGAACATTTTGTACAAGAAAATTCGCTAATAGAAATAAATTAAATAAATAACACAACTAGTCCGATTTTCCTCGCCAACCAACCATTTCAAGTTATTTATCCACTTACTAAAATATAATTTTTCACAAAAACTGTTTGACGACATAACAAAAATTTCATGAATATTTGCAAACAATTTTTCAAGAAAATCCGTAAAAAAAATTATAATAACTTATTAAACATCTATGATTAATTACCAAAATTTCACAAAAAAATCTTACAAAAAATGAATTCTACGAAGCAAAAAAAAATGTTGTGAAAACTGGCTAAATATGTTTTTACACAAAATTTTAATGAGTGAAGATTTGAACCTGTGATGGGCACTGATAAGTATAATTTGGAGAACTTAATTTATAGCAATACAGTTTTCTGACCCGACGATCGTTTCGTTAACAAAGTTAGCGTCATCAAGGGGATGAGTAAACCAGTTTATTGTGATGAATTGGATTCTCCAAATTGTACATAACATAACAGCAAAAAGAATACATAAAATTCAAATTATATACCTAATCTGTAATTAAAAATAAAATAACTTGTTTGCACGAAAATCTATTAAAAGTTTATTTTAGATCAATTTCGTTTAAAAAATGTTCCTTCAATTGAATAATTTTTCATACAAAAATTCGCAACAACCGTTTCTTCAAAGAAAATTCATTTAATTCATTTATAAGAAAATTCACTATTAAAAGAATGTTTTGTAGAAGAAAATTAACTAATAGAAATAGAAATAAATTAAAAAATATTGAAAATCTGAATTGAATACAGAACTAGATACTTTTTCTGTGGCTTCACAGAGAAAATTCTTTTGCCTGTGGATGCTGTCAAAATTGGATCCTGTTGTAGAGAAGAAAACAGCCTCTTTTTCTTTCACAAATCCCTACGTCTCTGATAACTGTAGTACGGTTTTACCAACTAAGGGCAACAACAGCTTCTATAAAACTTGAATTAAAAGTCTTAAAAGTTCTTATGTTTCATTTTCAACAAAAAGTCGCTAAAAAATATATTGGAATTACACAATTTGATCAGATAACGTTATAATGGAATCAAAGACAAAAAAAAGTTAAAAAAAAGAGAATTTAAGTCAACGGTGAGATTTGAACCCGCGTCCCTTCGCTCATCAGTCAGGGATACTAACCATTGCACCACGTAAGCCTTCTAACAAACTGCAATGAAGAAAGGAAGATAACCGATAATGGTCTTAAGTTATTTATTTGTCATATGTAAGGTCTTTAGAGGCAGATTTTGCAGTTATTGTAACAAATGAGAAATGTAGCATACATTTAAAACATTCTAATATAATTTTGTGTAATATTTACCATTTATAAATCACAATACTTATACTGGTTGTCACGTTTCAAATCTCTAGTTTGATATTTACAGGAAAAAAAATTTAAAATTCTCAAAGTAATCTTTCTGGTACTTCCTGAACTTTTTGCGCCATGAAAAGATACACGTTGTCTGTAATATTTAATATGTTTTGTTTAACACATAAAATATTTTGGTATTGCGTCTTCTCTGACTTTTAGTGGCACTAAAATTTTGCTTTATTAAGTGCTTATAACTTTTTTCCTTTCAACATAGAGATTTTTTTTTGGTGCAGAGTTTGGTTTTCACAGCATAAACCAGCTTGCCAAATGTGGTTGCTATCGCTTAATTACTTCCAGAGATATGAATTTTTTCCAGAAGAAAACCTTAAATTTTCCCGGAAAAACTGGTCCGATTTTCCTGTGTAACGAATTTGTCCAAGCCACTTACAAAAATAATTTACTCACGAAATGGTATCAAAATCGACCCTTTATTTTTTGGGTTATCGGTGTGATATATATATATATATATATATATATATATATATATATATATATATATATATATATATACATATATATATATATATATATATATATATATATATATATATATATATATATATATATATATATATATATATATATATATATACATATATATATATATATATATATATATATATATATATATATATATATATATATATATATATATGTCTTGAGCTACATCTAAAAAAAATATTTCTACAATCACAGGTTGGCCCATAACTCGTTGATGATACAAACTTTCTTTTTTTTTTAATCAAACACGCCATATGGTATTGCATTTTTTCATTTTCCATCGAAATATAATGCATGTTTGTAAGAAATGAAATTCTGAACTCAGCAAGTGCGTTATGGTAGCGAATTTTGATCAAATGCTTTATATTTGAATAGCTGAATTTGCTATTAACCTATAAAGTTAACCTATAAACGAGTTTTTTCGGGAAGACTTTAAGTTTACTTTCGGACCTTTTTGTAGATTTTCACACAATAAAATTATTTTGATGAAACATGGCACATTGTTTGTACTATATAGGTTATACTGCTAACCAAATCTGATGCCTGCTTTCTTAAAAGAAAAACACATTTTTGCTATTAAAAATATTTTTATGAAAATTCACTACCATAACGCACTTGCTGCGTCCAGACTTTTTTGTCTTTAAACTTACAGACCTAAATTTTAAATGTTGGTACATGGTTCGCTATTTATAATACAAACACGCGTATCAAATTTGGTTGCTCGTACTTTGTTATTTCCGGGGATATACATTTTTTCGAAAGAAAACCGGGAAAACCTGGGCCGATTTTTCTGGCTAACGTCCAAGCCACTTGCAAAAGGAAGGTAGTCACCAAAGTTGATCAAAATCGGCCCATTATTTTTTGAGTTATCGGTGTGATATATATATATATATATATATATATATATATATATATATATATATATATATATATATATATATATATATATATATAAAATAGAAACTGACCCTGGATATGTGTTCTAGTAGGCCTAATTAGAGCTCATTTAAAGAATTTTTTGTTTTAACTCAAATGTCGGAGTCTCCTCATTAGTGCTTTTTTAAAAGAAAATTCACTAAAAATGGGTTCTAGCTCTAAAACAATCTGTTTCGGAACAAACACAAAAAATCTATTAGAGCATAACCTCGTTCCCACAATTTTCACATCATTCTCATACAACTGAATCATTATGATTAATAAATCAAACAGAAAATTCGTGAATCCACCATATTATCTAGAATATAACAAACCTCACATCCAGTGCAATGTGCACGGATCCAATAAAAACTAATAAAATATGACATATCAAATGTCACTGCAGAGAAATAAATGAACCAGAGGGAGGATACATGTTGAAGTGTGGAGCAAAAAGACCGCTCCATGTGTTATTATTACACTGCAGGACCGGACAGGCCTTAAAATCGTTTGCGAGATCATCTAAGTGATAGTGATAACTAGTATATTTACAGCGAAAATATCGGATGTTTACAAACAGTTGTGGTATTATTTTGGAAATTATATTATTGGTATTATCTTCTATACCAATTTGGAATAAGCACTTATCGTTCGTCTGTCTCATTTTCTCTGAGAATACCACACAGTATAAACCATTTCTATACCAATTTCGAAACAAATTGGAAATGACAGTATTCAACGCAGGTATGCAGGCATTTAAAATAAATATTAAATTATCTTTCAACGCCATTTTGTCTAACGGATAATATTATTTTGTAATAATGTAACTCAAAATTACACAAAGAAAAATCCTCCTATACAACGGGTTTCACAAATTTTTGCCATTTTCCCCCACTTTCTTTTTTCAATTAATCAATTGATCACATTTTACAAGTTCAGTCGACAGGTAGTTTCAAATAGAAAGAGGTCGGAAGTTAATAAAACTTTGGGATGATGTTCAGAGGTGGTTAATAATCATTTTCTCTTTTGGACCTTGAGGACCCTGTGCGAAAAAAAACGGTCGGGGGGGGGGGGGGGGACTGCAAAATTGTCGACCTTTCTCCGGTTTTTCCTTAATAACTTTTTCCCTTACATACTACGGCAAAAACATCCCAGACTTTTTGACTATTCAAACATGTTTGTATGTTAAATTGGTACCGAGATATGACGCTTCGAAAAAAATTAATTTATCAAACTTCCCTAAAAAATGCGGAAGAATGCATAATTTCACCTTACTTCTTCTGTTATACCCAAATTATTGTGAAATGTGGCTATCGTTATGATTTCTGGTTACAACCGCCAACTTTGAAATTGGAACCCCAATTCACAAAAGCTAATTTTCTTCTCTGATGAAATCCAGCCATACTCATTCCATGTTGGTATTGATATCTGTTACTTTTTGGATTGAACCCCCCCCCTACATAATTATCCCAGGACAGGCAAAAAAACGTAGTCCTTTCGTGGAAAAAATGTAACTAACAATATTAAGGTATTCACAACGAAACATTATATGAAATAGATATATTATTATCGAACGGTACTCATATATACATGTACAAATCATAGTAGGTACTCATTTGTGCTCATTACAGCTCCTGTCGGGATTTCTTTGTCGTTGGTTCTGCTTCTAACAGCTCGTCGTCCTCCTTAGCGATCAGGCAAATGATGTCCTCGCCGTCGTCGTATTCGTCGACTATGTCTGGTGAGTCCTCCTCGTTCAAATTAGTTGCGGGAGCGTTCTCGCAGGAGTGGCCTGTGCAGTGCTTGCACATTGCTGACCACCTAAGGCCTGCTTTCTTGCAGCTGCAAGCTCCGGTACTACAGCCTTTGCTGCACTTGCCTGAAACAATCTGGAGGATGTTATCCGGTGCAGCATTTCTGGTTGTGGGGATTCGTAGTACCCCTTGCGTGGTTAGGCTCCAGCCCCAAACTGATGGGAGAAGTTCATTGCCTAACTACGCCTGTATTTGCTGGTAAGTGCGGAGGGAGTTGTACTTGGCCGCGTCCCTTGTTGGTGGTAGGCGGGCCAGTTGCAATTTAACCTTAGTCACTGATCGTGTGAATAATCGGTACCGCAGGTCGTCGAGGTTTTTATTGTCAATGTCGCCTCCATAAATTGATATCAGGAACTTTTCTCCAGCGTCGCTAATCTGCTGAGGAGTATCGTTTGGTGTGAGAAACGGAGCCACTGCTGCAGATAGTGAAGTATTCTTCAGATAAGTGGTGCAATTTTTTTTCTTCCCCAATACATACGGTGCTGAGCTGGTATCACAACCACTCACTGCGTAGAGGAAAAGTGTGTCCTTGGGGGGAAAAGAGCAGGAACTCGGCGAGTAGAGGACTTTGGGATCACTGCCTCTTTCACTTTTCTGAAGAAAGATCTTCTTTGTGGAAGTACCTAATGCTGTCAACAGAATAAGTATGTCCACATCTTCAGCAGTAATGATGACGCTGTCGAACTCGCTGGCCTTGGATATGGCGGTGTTGACGATCATCACGTCGGCGTCCTCATATACCTGCTTCACTTCGATTCTAGCATCTACTATTCGTGTCATCAACATCGAAGTGAATGCGCTATTATTGTGATCGTGATTTCATCAGAGAAGGAAATTAGTTTTTGTGAATTGGGGTTGGGTGAAGAAGGGGGGAGTGGGGGTGGGTGGGGGTTTCCAAAGTTGGCGGTTGTAACCATAAATCATAATGACAACAACATTTCACAATAGTTCAGGTATAACAGAAGAAATAAGGTAGAATTCTGCATTCTTCGGCATTTTTTAGCGAATTTTGATAAATTAATTTTTTTTCTAAGCGCCATATCTCGGTAACGATTTGAAATACAAACATGTTTCAATAGTCAAAATAGTGGGAAATTTAACGCTCTACAAAAAAAGCTCAGATGTTTTTGCCGTAGTATGTAAGGGAAAGAGTTATTAAGGAAAAACCGGAGAAGTGTCGAAAATTTTGCCGCCCCCCCCCTCTCTCTCTCTATGTTTTCGCACAGGGCCCTCGAGGTCCAAAAGTTGAGAAAATGTTAATTAGCCACCTCTAAACAACATCCCAAAATTTCATTAACTTCCGACATTTTTCTATCTGAAACTACCTGTCGACTGAACTATTTGTGTCAAGGATAATATTATTTTGTAATAATGTAACTCAAAATTAAACAAAGAAAAATCCTTCTATACAACGGGTTTTACAAGTTTTTGCCATGTTTCGCGCTTTTCTCTTTTCAATTTATCAACTGATTACATTTTACATGTACTCTCTGAATAAAATAGAGAAGAGTCTAGGCGCAGCAAAATGCTTTGTCCTAGCTAATTTTCATAAAATTGATCTATGCAATTATTTTAATCTACGCAATTTTTTTAGGAAAATTATAGCTGTAGTATTTGATACATTTTGTTTAGCAAACAAATATTTTGTTCTTGTGCCCTTCTGTAAACTCCAGTGGCACAGAAGATAGCGTTTTTAACATAATTAGGAATATTAGGATAAGATCAGTAGGAGCGGATGGGATTAACACATTTTGTGTACCGTTGCGTTGTCCTGATGTGTTGCCGTATATAACTTACATTATTAAGGAATATTTGAGAAGGTAACATGTTCCTTCAGCTTGGAAACAGGCTAATGTTACCGCTAATGTTACCGTTAATATCTTACTGCTCAAACAGTCGGAAATCAGATCGGGATAGGGCTGTGCAACGGGGTTGACTGATGTAATTGATGTTTACTTTGGGGGGTGGATAATGGCAACATTTGTGTATTAATATTGCTAGATAGTCTAGCAATAACCATACCAATATTAACGCATGCTGACTAAAACAACAGTAATGAAAATTTGCTTTAAGCATTTCGTGATTGGCCATCTAAAATGCTTTTGTGTAGTACCGAAGCATTTTATATGGTCAATCATGAAATGCTTAAAGCAATTCTTCATTATTGTGGTTTTAGTCAGCTGTGTTGAAATTGATATGGTTATTTTCACCAAATCGATTGCAGAGGGTAGTATTAGGCAACGCCACTTCTCAGTTCGTAACTGTATCGCAAAGAGTAACACGGTGAAGCATAAACGGGTCACTACTTTTTGCTATATTATACTTCAAATTTCTTTTAATGTATTAAATTTTGTAACTACCACATTTACGTGGGTACGTGCCCCCCGACGGTTAAAAGTAGACAAAAACCAAGAAGTTTAATACGGGTTTGGAAAAATCAAATCCACGGATCCTTCATTGGATTTACACTGCGATCGTCAGGCCAAGAATCATCTATGGGGTTTGGTTTGGTGGTGAGGTGTGAACCAAACTACCAACAGGAAGCTGGCCAAACTCCAAAGTCTGGCAATCCTAGGTATCACAGGCGCTATGAGGACAACCCCCACAGCTGCGCTAGAGGTCTTGTTGATGCTGCCACCGCTTCCCATCTGTATCAGAAGAGAGGCTACGGCGTCGTATCTTATAATGCGAGACTCTGGAAACTGGTGCGGAAAGGGAGCAGTAATAGGGCATGCAAGAGTCGCCAAGGAGGTGGGAAAGGAAATTCCGCTTTCCGCCATAAAGGTACAGGATGCCGAGGATGATATTAGGTTGAATAGGCTATATACCCTCAGGATCCCCAGTAGGGATCAGTGGAGGGAAAATGAGGTTGCATTCCAGCCCGCATGCCTGGTCTGTTTTACCGACGGATCGCGGCTAGAGGATCAACACTCCTCCGGGGCAGGAATATACATCGAGGGCCTGGGGGTGCGCGAGAGTTATGCTTTCGGCGCATATACCACAGCATTCGAAACAGAGGTGTACGCTATCCTGTCTGTGGCCAATAGACTGTACATTTGCTCGGATAGCCAGACGATCCTCCGGGCAGTCTGCGCGGCCAGAATCAGGTCAACACCGGTTCAGGAGTGCGCTGACGCCCTCAAAGGACTATCCAGGACAAAGAAGGTGCAACTGGTGTGGGTTCCGGGACACTGTGTCGTAGCGGGGAATGAGGTAACGAATAATCTTGCAAGGCTTGGTTTCCGGCGGCCGTTCTGTGGCCCGGAGCCTGAGACAGCCATAAGTAGGAAGACGGTCTCTATCGCCTTACACAGGTAGACTGAGGAAACAATGGAGATGCACTGGGGGTCGCCTGGTTGCTGTAGGCAGGCGAGGGGCTTCGTGGAGGGGCCGGACAGAGATAGAGCTGTTTGGCTACTCGGTAGGAGTCGAACTACGCTTCGCCGCATCCTTGGGATGCTGACAGGCCACTGCGCCCTTAGAAGACACCTCACCTTGATAGGCGTAGAGAGGGATCCCATTTGCCAGGAATGCGGCGAGGATGAAAAAACGGCCTACCCCTACCGGTATGAATGCGAGGTTTTTGGGAGTCTTCGAGGACTCTGCAGAGGAATCAGGTAAGTACCGTCCAATTGAAGACCGTCACGGCCTTCGTTTCGAGGTCGAGGCGGTTTGGCGACGGAACCGAGGAGGAGTAGAGCGTGGTTGCTGGGGTTGGCAAAAAGGGCCCATTGTGGCCTACTTGCTTGGCGTTGGCGTCCACACCACTGCTACTACCATTACTGCCTTTTGTCTGCTGCATTCTAATTAGGAATATAATTAGTTGGTACAGGCGCATGTATGTAAAAGAAGTAGAATGTATACTGATAATAAATGTGTTATTATTATAATCTGGCCGAATATTTATACACCAGCAAGGGATTCTAAGATTAATATTTGGTCTCAAACAAACCGAGTCTCGTCGGCCATTTTTCATTAAATATAATGTCACTCCCATGCATATATATTTATAAGTGTTTGTTGCTTATTTACACCAATCTTTCTTCAGTTGAGCAAAATAATGACATTCATTCTTACCCTACCATAACCATAACCAGCCCTGTGCCTTCCCTTATCACTCACTCACACCGGCCGTTTAACGCCATCCTTAAAGAAAACCTAAATCCCTTTTAGCTCCCTAGCTCGAACACTAATTCACTCCTGTAACTCCCCTCTAACTTTCTACTGTTTACACCGATTTTATTTAAAACCCATTAGCGTTACCGCCGCGACGCTCCACCGATATTTTGTTGTACCGCAAGGGTACTTCTAGCTCCGACCGAGGCTTGGAGCCCACTGCTCCTCAATTTTTTCTCTGTGCGCTGGTGGATCATACTTCCTAGTCTTAGTCATTATTGTCTTCCAATTAAAATTCGTATTTTCATATCATGCCATTGTTCTAACCAATAAGAGACTGCCTTCAAGACCCCGTGTTTCCCGGGACCAACATATCAAACTCTGAGTTAACTGTTTTCCTGTTGAAACTAAAGTGACCTCTTTAGAGGCCGCGACACTCGCAACTTTCAAATCTAGCATTCGCCTGATTGGTATTCTATTACCATCTAGGTCAACAGCTGCATTTTGCAACTTTGTGGTTAATTGTTTATAATATAATTCTACGTAACCACAGCCTACATAATTATGCATAGTTTGTTTAAATAACATAATCGCGTAAAACATTGATATTACGGCAAACTTTCATGAAAGTTTTGAGATCCAAGCCAGTAATTCGTTTACATCTGCCCAAACGTTTATGTGTGGAGAAATTTCATATACTTTAAATACTTGAGCAGGCATACTGCTTACAAGTGGCATAAAATATTTCAATAAATTGCCTAGTGTTTTTAAAAACTTGAGGAGACGTAGTTTTGAAAATTAAATTCAAGCGTTTTTTAAGACAAAATCTTACTATAGCGTTGAACAGTTTTTAAAAGATGATGTTTACTGTTTGCTTGTTGTCAGTCTTTTTATTTAGCCTATGCACTCGCTGAGATTAAATGTGTTGTTTTACCCGGATTATATTTTAAGGTGTCACTTTCATTTATTTAAGATATTATATATATATATATATATATATATATATATATATATATATATATATATATATATATATATATATATATATATATATATATATTTGTGTGTGTATATGTGTAAAAGTGTTATTTTTTATAATGGAGTTTATATGTGTGTTTACTTTTGTATATTGTTTTTGACATGCCATACATACATTGTATATATATTTTGTATCAAGTTTGTCAAATATGATATTATTATTATTATGATACATATACATACACACACATTATATATATATATATATATATATATATATATATATATATATATATATATATATATATATATATATCCAGGATCGTCTATTTGATAATAGCAGGACTTTAACAACGCATGGCTCGTCAAAAGTAAACACAGTTTCTCTAATAAACCGCTATGTCATTTTCTATCGTTCGAGATGTGCAGGGCGTTGAAAAAGTGTAAAAAATATTCATGATCTAGCTGTAAACCAGTACTCAAAGTAGTTGACTTTCTGAGATTTGGTACATGTAGGATTTTTTATATTTTATGTATAATGGTGTACATTTATTTAACGAATATTCTTTAGTATCCCGTATGAACGCCATTGGTTTCTTGGCAGGAAATGGGATACTATATTTTTCCATCTTCTGCCAAGAAACCAGTGGCGTTCATACGGGATACTAAAGAATATTCGTTAAAAAAATGTACACCCCTGGTTTTTTTTATAAAAGCGACATAGTCAGAGATTTACACATTTAGTTTAAAAACTGTTTGTATTCTTAGTTTCTTCTGTAAAATAAACGGTTTTCGAATAAAGTAACTCTAAATGTGAAAAACATTTCTAATCATTTCCAATAAAGTGTTTTTAGATACACTACATGAACACCACTAATTTATTCACAGAAAATTGACAACAACTATTGGATAGAAAATATAAGGAGACCTATACGTACCAAATTTCAAAAACCCAATTACTTTGATTACGGGTTTATAGTCAAATTATTATTATTTTTGGCCAGTCTTCAACGCCCTGTACATCCCAGACGAATGTGAATGTGACATAGTAGTTTATATATATATATATATATATATATATATATATATATATATATATATATATATATATATATATATATATATATATATAAATTGTTTCTTTAACGTCGGTCTATTTCCATGACTATGGGGCAGTTTCACCTCACTATCCTGGAAATTTGCCGAACCCCTGCCGTTCGCCGTTCTGTAAGGAGGGCAGAGATCTTTATCGTGCCCAATCGCGTGGACACGCTAGCGACGGTTTTACGCCCCCTCCGAAGGGCGAAACATGCAGACATTCAACTTGTTCTAATACAATGCCACAACACCGGTTGCTGTTAATTTTTCAGGATGTACTGAAAAAGTAAATGGGAAACCCTGGGTATCGAACCCAGGCTCCCTCGGTTCAGAGGCACACGTTCTTACCGCTGGACCACCGAAGCTCTACAGTTTAACAACAAAAATAATAATAAAAGCATATACTCTTTAATGGAGTAATAGTATAGAATTCAACATGCGGGAAAGTGGGCAATAACTGATGTTATGTAAATGCAGTTGGATAACACACGTATTACCTAATAGAGTAGATAATTATTTACCGTGATCCACGATTTAACGCCAGAGTTTTAGAACCTCGGTAGTTCAGGGGTAAGAACGTGTGCCTCTGAACCGAAGGGTACTGGGTGCGATCGCAGGGTAATCACTTCACTTTTTCAGTACAAACTGTAACATTAACATCAACTGAGGTTCTGGCATTGTATTTGAGCAAGTTGAATGTCTGCACGTTCCGCCCTTCGGATCGGGCGTAAAGCCGTCGGTGTCGTGCCGATGTTGGGCACGTTAAAGATCCCTACCCTCCTTACAGAAAGGCAGGAGTTCGGCAACATTTCCGGGATAGTGAGGTGAAACTGCTCCCTGGCGTCGGTGATTGGCCATAGTCGCGGAAATAGGCCGACGTTAAAGAGACAAAACACACACACATACAACGCCAGAGTTTTCATTTTTCTCAACGTAATTGTAAAAGCCGTCTTGGTTTATTGTTATTACATGATTTTATTCGCTATAGTTTGTTTACTATGAGGCTATGGACTTGTTTTGTTGATTAACATTAAAACATCTTAAAATTGTAGTTAAATGCCCAACACATTTATTTAACCACCTGTGTCTTATTACGTCTCTGTGTTGCAGTGTTGCACATGTACTACCCAGTTGTCAACATGGAGTTTACTATGTTCACAAGGGCCTTAGTGTAATCCGTATTAAACGTATGAATGGTAACCATAAGTAAACAAATGTGCTGGTGCATCATTGTTTGTTTCAGAGTTTTCAGCAATTTAACACAAAGACTGTTTATTGATTTGGTGGATGCTACTTATGCCATGCCGTCGTTATGCTGTTACTATTGCACCCGCAAAAAGAACGAATTTCAAGACGAGACGTTGCAAAATTCTGGTAAATACTAATATAATATGTTTTTCTTGAGGTTTGGTCTCAATAATGTTATCCGTTTTTTGTGTGGAATATTTATGGTAGTTGTTAAAATTAACTGTTTATATAGTTATTAGTTTTAGCGAATTTTCGTAGAAAAAATTAGCTATCGAAGGGGTCGCGAGTTTTGTTCAAAACCCTTCAATTAAAAGTGTTATAGCTTACCACTTTGTTTTGTCTCTAGCGAATCTTTGTAGAAAAAATTCACTAATGAAATACTACACACACACACACACACACATATATATATATATATATATATATATATATATATATATATATATATATATATATATATATATATATATATATATATATATATATATATATATATATATATCAGATGTTTTTCAAACGTTCTTTTATTTTTGGAGATAAAAGAATGAAATTTGGTATGTTAGTATATGACATAAATCCAGATTAATTGACGTATTCAGTTATTTTCGGTTGCTTTCGGTTTCACCGGAAATGTCGGCAACTTTCGATGTTTAAATTGTACTTCTGGTTTTTTTTTTGTCTTATTTCATATAAAATGACATTCCGAATACAACGACACCTTATATGTTAACTTTTAACATTTTCGCCTAAAAAATATATTTTAAATTCCAATCTAGAGTGTCATGACTTATGACTATGTTAAAACCATTATTTTTTAATCAAGGGGTCATGGTCTCTTTTCCTGACGGGTTAAAAGATCCCCAAACCTTTTTTTTTTGTCAACTCAATGTTTTCAAATGGAACGAGGGTGGCTCATTAGCATATTCGGCACAATAATTTGATATTTGGTATTTCAAGTTAAATTGTCGTTATAGACCCCCTATTATAATTTTATATGATTACAACATTGTAATTTTCCATAATCGTAATGGTATTTGTAATAAGTTGGCCTGAAAACAACAATTTGTTGATATTTGGCAATGGATTTGATTAAGAAATACTGGTTTTAACATAATCATAACCCTCTGGATTGAAATTTGAAATATTATTATTTTTAAGAAAAAACGTCAAAAGTTGACATATGATGTGTCGTTGTATTCAGAATCTTGTATCAGATTAAGCAAAAAAATACCAGTGGTCCAATTTAAGAACCAAGAGTTGCAGATATTTAATTTTTTTATCTCAAAAAATAAAAAAGTTATTGGGTGAGCCACTTTTGAAAAACACCCGGTATATATATATATATATATATATATATATATATATATATATATATATATATATCGTACCGTTAACTCGAAAAATAATGGGATAGAGTTTGGGAAGTAGCTTCCTTTGTAATTGGCTTAAATAAGTTCGTTAACCAGGAAAATCGGACCAGTTTTTTCCGGGAAAATTTTGCGTTTTCTTTCGGAAAATGTTTATATCTCTGAAAATAATAACGCTATGGCAACAAAATTTTGTACGCAGGTTTTGATTGTACAACGCTTACTATGTTCCAAAATTTATGTTTAAGTTGAAGTGCAGAAAAATTATAAGCATTTAATCAAAAAAATTCGCTACGATAACGCACTTGCTGCGTCCAGATTTTTTTCAACTTTTTTTTAAATTATAATGGTGTCTGATCGGATAATGTAATACCAGTAAATTGTTGGTAAATTTTTGCTGAAAAAATTCACTAATAAGTAAATAAGAATTTTAAGACTTTCAGTTCAATTTTAATACCAGATCAGATTATTGTTGCCCTAATTTCGTAAAACCGTTCCATACTCAATACAGAAGTAGGGACTTTTCCTGTGTCTTCACAAATGTTTGTTTTCTCCTCTACAAATGGTTTCGCTTTTTACGGCATCGTAAGGTAAAACAGAATTTGCTTTTTGGTGCCACAGAAAAATTCTCTACGTCCGTATTCATATCAGATGTTCCAAAATTTATGTTTAAGTTAAAGTGCAGAAAAATTATAAGCATTTAATCAAAAAAATTCGCTACCATAACGCACTTGCTGCGTCCAGATTTTTTTTCAACGTTTTATTTAATTATAATGGTGTCTGATCGGATAATGTAATACCAGTAAATTTTTGGTAAATTTTTGCTGAAAAAATACACTAATAAGTAGATAAGGATTTTAAGACTTTCGGTTCAATTTTAATACCAGATCAGATTATTGTTTCCCTAATTTCGTGAAACCGTTCCATACTTAATACAGAAGTAGAGACTTTTCCTGTGGCTTCACAAATGTCTGTTTTCTCCTCTACAAATGGTTTCGCTTTTTGCGGCATCGTCAGGTAAAACAAAATTTGCTTTCTGGTGCCACAGAAAAAGTCTCTACGTCCGTATTCATATCAGGTTGTGTATTTTTTCATTTATTGTATTATCGCATTTTCATGCACATGTTATTATTATAGCAGATTTTCTTACAAGAAATCTTTAACAAATTTGTTTTAAATTATTGTGTGAAAAAATTCTTAGCGAAGTTTTGATGAAACTTTTTTTATCTAAATGCGTAGAAAACAATATTTTAATGAATTTTGGAGCAAAAAAAATTTTAGGGGGTTTTGTTAAATGTGTTTTATTGAATTTTTTACATGAAATTTTTGCAGCCAATTTTAGCAGAAATAATATTTCTAGCGAATTTTCGCGTAAACAAATTTTTGATAGATTGTTGTAATCAATTTTAAGTGCATTTTTGTGAATTTTTCTTTGAACTTTCATGGAAACTACTTTTTTAGCAAATTTTATAAAATCACGACTTTAATACTTTCGAAATATTTCTTCAGATGAAACCCCCTAGAAAGCACCCACATCCGAGGTCTGTTCAAATTTTTATATATTTTATACAGAGGGTGATTCATTGTAGTTCACTTGGCCCATTACATAGCACCTATCGTTTGTGTGTCGATAATCCTTAATTATCAAGATACAGGGTGTTTTATTGATTTTGCCTATTTTTGCCTGGTACCATAATTTCAGGACCACTGGGTATAAAGAACCAAAATTTAATGTGTATCCACTAGGTGAAGATTGGAACCTGTGATGAGCACTGATAATTACACTTGGAGAACACAAATCACCAGAACACATATTTTTTAAAACCTGACGATTGTTTCACAAACAAAGTTAACTTCATCAGAGAAAAATTCCAACTACTTAATACGGCCCTGCTTTACTAATATTCAACTTGGGGATTTAACGAAAGACATTCTCCAATGATACACAAAAACGGGCCTTGATTTTTAAATCCTACACCGACGTCCGTTTCTATTCGGCTTTCAATAACACAATTTTGTTGAATTTTAGCGTACGAATTTCTATTATGATTATTTATTTATGTTAATACATCCCGGCTTTTTGCCAATTTTTAACTTACGAATACAGTAGGATTGATTTTCCATTGATGGACATTCTTATAAGCATTATACATATTTTCAATCTATACCTATTGTAATATTGATACATAGAGCCTCGGTGGTGGTGGCAAAAAGTGTTAACGCTACCATGTAGAGCCTTAAAAGTGACAATGACAAACTGCTTTTGTTCTTCTATGTCTTTTCGATTAACTTCAGAAAATAATTAAAAAAAGTTAAAATTTAAAAAATTAGTTTTTTCAAAATATCTAGAAGCCCCAATAAGATAATTGCTTTTTGCGGACGCCGCTTACGAGGCCTCCTCATTGCGCAACTTTTTTTCTGTTTTGACCGACCTTATGCTTTTACGGTTTCCGAGATCCTCATGCTGTTCGTTCTTACGTACCCCGTATAGTTTTCGGAACAAAATGCATAGTTATTTCTCTAAAAATTGGCTACTATAACGCACTTGATGCATCCCGATTGTTTTCAACTTTACTAGCTTATTTGTCTGTTTTACGTATATTAATCTAATTCAATATTCAAAGGAATCTTATTTGTAGATTTATTGTTTATACCATTAAAGGAAATGCCTTAATCATTATTTGTCAGAGAGGTTAAATGGCTTCTGCTGCGAAGGACACTGTATTCAGTGGATGAGTATTTTTGGACTGGTTGGTGAGGGCTATTAAAACGGCTCCTTAGAGACTTTAAGTGTATTTTGTGTTGTTTAGTTGCCTATATATGGATTGATTTGTTTGTTGTTTGTTGTTTGTTCGTATTGTCTTTGTGATGGTTTTCATTAAGACAATTCACTAATAGAGAGGTATGGATGGTAAATTTTTTTGAATATTTCTTTAAATAAGCGCGAACCATGACTCCTAGAACCCAGATTCAAGGTCAGTTGAAAAGTTTATATATATATATATATATATATATATATATATATATATATATATATATATATATATATATATATATATATATATATATCCAACCAATAACTCAAAAAATACTTCACCACTCGAAACCAAATTTGGAAACTCCCTTCATTTTGTTAATAGCTTGGATGAGTTTGTTAGACAGTTTTGACACTCACATACTTTCAGAAGATGTTAAAAACTGTTTGAAAACGCAATATATTTTAAACTACTAGGAGTATGACACTAAAACTTTACACGCACGTAGATATCACATCACGGGTCCTCTCTGCCAAATTTGAACTTAATCTGTTCGATAAGTTTTGAGTTATAACCAATACATAATTTATGTTATAACCTGAAATTACCTCTGAATGGGTGCCCATAATGTTAGACAAGGTCAGACAGATATATCAGGGTTACGCTGCTATTGCGAACAAATTCTCCAAATTAAACTTCACACGAACAGGTTAGAAAAATATGTCACAATAAACAATCAGCGGGGTTCCATTTGCCAAAACTGTCATCTGAATTTAAAGATATCAGGAAAATATATAGAAATAAATAAAAAGTGTAATGAAAGTATTCAATTTGGGTAAAGGCAATCTAGAACAACGTTTTATTATGTATAAATATTAAGCTCCCCATTTTTCAAGGTATTTAAAACCCATCGCCCTCTCCTATTTCGATCTGACAATGCCAGTTAGCTATTTGTCATTATCATTTGTTATTTTGCAAACTGGCAGTAGGAGGAAGTCGAATTCGAGGTTATCTTCTGCTTCTTTGTTTACAGACGTCATAAACAAATAATAAGACTCAGCTAATACCTAAGAATCTTGGAATTAGGTGCTTATTGTTTACTTTTAGTTTTAAGCGAATTTTCATTATTATTTGCTCTTCGTGTCGTATATGGAAGATTTGAGGTAAATGAAACTACATCATCGCATACAGTAGTTTAAATTATAACAATAAACAGATGTGTAAATTATTAAAATTTTAATTTTAAAATTTTGTATTGCTTATATTTATTTACTTCATTTTCAAAAAGTATAGATACAGCAATAGTAAATAAATGTAGAAAAGGGTTTAGGTGCAGCAAGTGCGTTATGGTAGCGAATTTTCGTAAAATATTCCAAATGGCGATAATTCAATTTCCCATTAAACTAGAATATTCAGTTTTGATACATACTAAAACCTATATAAAAGCAACGCGGGCACTAAATTTTAAAAATAACACAATGATCTTCACAGGCAACGATAAGTTTGTTTTAGAAAAGAATTTTTGTTATTTTGTTTGCAGAAACTGTTTCAATTGAGTGGACTAAAACATATCATCCAAGCGACTAATAAGGGAAAATACCTGCCACGTTTATAATTTGAAAGGTACATTCGTTTTGTTTTGGTAAATTTGCAGGTTAGCACACGGGGGCTTTTTAGAAAAAAATTCGGAAACATGCTGAAATCTTCATCTGGATGCATAAACCACAAGAAATATTTCTTGCAAACAGCCCCCAAGAAAGTTACGGGACAAAGAGTGAATAGGGGTGTTGGGCGGGGAAGAAGATAAGAAGAAAATGTGAGCGAAAAGTGCAAAAAACAGCTTAGTTGCACCTCTATAAGCTACCTTTATCCCATTTTCCAGCTATACCTCCTTAAAATTCTGCTTATCCCGCCCAGAACCCCTATATTTACCACAAGTACCGTAACTTTCTTGCGGTTGTTCCCAAGAAATTTTTCTTGTTTACATTGTTCTTGTTTATGCATTGAGCGTGGTTGTATGCATGCAGAAAAAAAAGGGTAACCTCTGCGACAAAGCAGCGCACCAAGATTTTCAATTTAAGTTTAAATTGTTACCCCATTTCATTTGTTTAAAATATTTTTCCAAAAATGAAATTTAGGTTGCCTTGTATATGCAATCCTACACAGAGAGCTACAATATTTCATCATTTTCAAAAAATGTGGATACAGCAACAGTAAATAAGTGTTGAAAAATGTCTGGGTGCAGAAAACACATTATGGTAGAGAGTTTTTATAAAAAGATTTGAAATCCGGTAACTCAATTTATTATTAAGCTAGAATCTTCAATGTTGAACCATAGTAACACCTATGTAAACGTAGACTGGGTACTAAATTAAAGAAAAATAACATAAAGAGCTTCGCGGATAACTACAAGTTGGTTTTAAAAAACATTTTTTGTTGTTGTGTTTGCAAAACTAGTTCGATTGGGTTGACTAAAACAAAACCATCCAAGCAATTAAAGGGAAAAATACGTGCCATATTTATGTTTTGGCAAGTACATTCCCTTTGTAAATAATCAATTTTTTTCTAAAAAATTTTTGTGACTTTAATGAAATTTGTAACACATTTTTTAAAGAGACTTGCAGTACTTACATATATCTCTACGAAACTATAATTTTATAGCTCTATAGAAAATAGAAACTTATTTAAATAATCGCTAACTGGGACCTCCAGATCCATTTAAATTTAAAGAATTAGTTTTAATAATATACCTTAATTCTTATGTGTACAATTCTTATAAAAATTCACTACTACAATGCACTTAATGCGTCCCGAACATTTTGTATTTTATCTATTCATCTGTGTTTATGTGTATACATATATTATTTGCCTGACACGCCATGTAATTTCTTGATGGCAAATAAATATTATTATTAAATATTATTATTATTCTTTTTTGGCGTGTACTATGCAAATTAATTCGTTTTCATTTACGTATCTGGTGCACTTAAGATAACAAATTTGGATTTTAAAACAACATATAAGAGTTGTTTAAAGAACCATTAAAACCATTAAAAATATGTTTGAAAGTATTTAAAGCGTGTAAAATATGGTCAAAGACAAAAAAAAATTTATGTATGTATGATGTGTATAAGCTTAGATAATCTTTTGAGACACAAGTAGATATTAAATTACATTTTCAATTTTCCAGTGCTGATGAGCGGATCCTTGGAGGAATTTTACAAGGACGTGAACAGAGCCATATCTGAGGACCTCCTTAAGAATAAACAGAACGGAACGTTCATTATTAGACCGGCGAAAAATTCTAATCTTGGCACGCTGTCACTTATCCAGGATAATAAAATATTCCATCTGGGCATCAGGAGACGGGAAGACAATTTATTAGCACTGGGAAATGAAAAAAACAATGAGAAATGCTTTTCCGATCTGAATGCTTTAATCAACTACTATATTAGTAACTATCTGGTCCTATATTCAAAGGGAGAGAGATACAAGACTCTGCTTCTGCCTTTTAAGGAGAAAATAAATGACTTGTGACATAACAGATGGTATTTCATTATCCTTGGGCTTCTTCTTGGCAAGGGAAAATTCGGAGTCGGGAAAAGTCGTTACATAAAATCGGCGATTTGATGAAACCGGGCTGTATTATTAAGTTTTCCGTTAGCATCCTCAAAGAAACCATACTCTTATTAAAATCAGTGAGAAGCATTCATTTACAGTTGACAGTTGAGTGCGATATAATCACAGATTTTAGGGGTTTCATCATGGGACCAAATTATTTTCTTATGTTGAAAATGAAACATTATTGAAGTTTAATTTTTATGGTCTAGTATGCAGGGTATCAATTGGCAATTTTATTAACATTGCGTATAAAGTTCTGGATTGTATATTGTACCTATGTACCTTTAAATGCGCAAGTTTTGACATTATATTTCTACATTGATTGGTGTTGCCCTTACTTAGTGAAACTGGTCCATACTACATACAGACTTGGAGACTACTTCTCTGGCAGCACTGTTGGGTTTTCTTTCTGTAGGTAAAGAACGTAGCCAGCGCATAAGATAACTGGAGCAAGCGGCCCTTCTGAATTCTAGATGTTCTAGGATGTTATTTAACGTTTCTGTGACTAGTTTCGCTGCTTCACAGCATCCGCAGACAGATAAAAATTGAATTGATACGAAATCATGACAACTACAAATACAGATATGTTACTATGTTATAAGGTTTTGAACAAAAAATTCATCAAAATGCAAAATAAAATGAGACACAGATGACGGATGAGGCTTTCATAATTGCTACGTGATGTATGTCAATATTTAACATAAAAAATAGAACTAGCCTAATTAGGAAGAATAATATCCAAGGCAGAGGAATTCATTAAATCAGTTTGCTCATTTAAAACAAGGCAGCTATTGTCGTGTATGTGCTTTTTGACTTCTAGAGTTTCACAAAAGTCTAGTTTATGGTTGTCATTACAAAAATGTTGTGGTTATATGCGGTTATTTACTGTAGGTCTATGTTCGGTATCAATAATATGTTTTACAAATGTATATTTGTCAGCATGGTTATTTCTAAATGCAGAAATATGTTCTTTGTATCGGGTGGTAAAATTTCTAGAAGTTTGACCTGTGTAGATTGCGTTACAATGTGTACAAGCTAATTTATAAACTCCAGCTTTTGTAAAGAAACAAGATTTTTCTTTCGGGTTAAATAACAAATTGCGGGTCGTGTTGTAAGATTTGTATTTGTACAGGTATTTAAAATTTTTGAAATGTTTTCTGAAATGGTTCCAAAATAAGTTATCGAAACATACATGTTGTCTTTTTTGGTCTCTAATATTTGGATAACTTAAATTAATCGCTAATTTGTATTCTTTTCTCTCGATAATTTTCTCTATTATTTTAACAGAGTAGCCACTATTAAAAAATCTAAAAAAAATTTACAACTATTAGCGTCTTCTTCTAAAGTAAACTTAATATTTTTTGTGGAGGTTATTAATACAATTAAATAATTAATTTAATTCTATATTATTATCTTGAAAACATGCTAAAATATCATAAAACTTAGAAAACCAAATTTTAACATCAGAACTTTCTCATAATATTGTCTTTTGATACAGATACGTAGATGATATTTAAACATGTTTGCAATGTAGCCATACAGAATTAAATGAATTTTCAAATTTGATTAATAATCTCTACACAAATATTAAGTTAACTTTAGAAGAAGAAGCTAATAGTTGTATAAATTTTTTAGACTAAACGATTAGAAAGTTAGAAAATAATTCATTTGACTCTTCAATATATAGAAAACCAACTTACACTGACACAGCCATACCATACGATTCATGTCGTCCTTTTTCACAAAGGCAGCCTATCATTCTATGATACATCATGCATTTTGAATACCTAGGTCCCAAAACAATTTTGAAAAAGAAATTTGAATAATTAAGCAAATAGCATTTAATACTGTGTTAAAATAATACATAAAATAATCGATATAAAAGAATACAAATTAGCGATTAATTTAATTTATCCAAATATTCGAGACAAAAAGACAGGTATGTTTCTATAACTTATTTTGGAACCATTTCAGAAAACATTTCAAAAACTTTAAATACCTGTACAAATACAAGGGTAGCTTTTAAATCTTACAACACAACGTGTGATTTGTTATTTAACGCGAAAGAAAAATCTTGTTTCTTAACAAAAGTTGGAGTTAATAAATTAGCTTGTACACATTGTAATGCAATCTACATAGGTCAAACTTCTAAAAATTTTAACACCCGATACAAAGAATATATTTCTGCATTTAGAAATAACGACGCTGACAAATCTACATTTGCAAAATATATTGATACCGAACATAGACCTACAGAAAACAACCGCATACAGCCACAACATTTTTGTAATGACAAACGTAAACTAAAGTTTTTTAAAGCTTTGGAAGTCAAAAAGCATACACACGACAATAGCTGCCTTGTTTTAAATGATGAAACTGATTTGATTAATTCCCCTTTCTTTGATATTCTTCTTTCTAATTAAATAAGTCAAAGAAAATAAATTTAACTATTTTTTCACAAAAGTTGTAATAAGATAATGAGTTGATGTATGTCGATGCTTTCATTGTATAGAGTCTGGTTTATCACTGTTATTATTCAGTTATTTTATTGTTGTAATTGTTATTATTGTTATTACTCTTTTAGACTAGTTATATTTTTTATGTTAAATATTGACATACATTACATAGATATTTTGAAAGCCTCATCCGTCATTTGTGTTTTATTTTATTTTCGATTTTGATACATTTTTTGATCAAAACATCATAATATAGCAACAGATCTTTATTTGTAGTTGTCATGATTTCGTAATAATTCAATTTCTATCTGTCTGAGGATGCTGTCAAGCAGCGAAACTAGTCACAGAAACGATAATTGGGAACAAAAAGGATTTTACGAAATATTTCGAAAAATTTCAAAATAACAGAATTATTGAGGATTCTCCATTCTCAAGTACATGCCCTTGCTATGTACTTGAGAATGGAGCATCCTCAATAACTCCGTTATTTTGAAATTTTTCGAAATATCTCGTAAAGCCCTTTGTGTTCCCAATCAAATACATAGCAAGGGTATCCAGTTCATTATTTAAATAAAGGTAGGATGCCTTTGGATGAAATGACATTTACGTAATTGCTCTTCCACAGTAGATAACATTCAACTCTCTTGAACAAAGTGGTGACTAATTTCTCTCTAATTTTGTTAGTTTTTATTGGAAAAATCAATGCAATGGTTCTCACACATTTGGAAAAACTCGATATACTGATGCCACACATTTTATGCAGAAAAAAATTACACGAGAGCGCTTGAACACTATCAACTGATATTCCATAAAAACTAAATGAGATGTAAGACACGCTTTTTACACGTGGCGCCGTCTCGGTGCGGAAGCAAGTAGTATGTTGTCACAGCTGCTCCAAATAACACAGAATTTTAAAAATATCTGTGTACAACCAACTAACAATTTAGTAAATTGTCATCCTTGGCCCATTTCTTCCCCAATATAGGGACAAAGTATGTAAGGCTAAATGCATTCTCGCAACAATTAGAACCGTAGACCGGTTTCGCTCTAATTAGAGCTCGTCAGTATGGCATACCAATTGCAGCGAAAATACATTATATAGAGTCTTTTTTTTAACATTCTGTATTATTTGGAGCTGTCGTGACAACATACTACTTGGTTGCGCGACGAGATGACGACACGTATAAAAAGCGCGTCTTACATCTCACTTAATTTTGCGAGGCTGGCTACCATAGCCGTATTACTTTATAGGTGTATTTTCGCTGCAACTGGTATGCCGTACTGACGAGCTCTAATTAGAGCGAAACCGGTCTACGGTTCTAATTTTGGTGAGAATACATCTAGTCCGATATTCTCTAATTGACAGATGCCATGGCGTCGATATTTCCTGTTACTTTTTGGGAAATTGACTGCAAACACTTTTGTGAATAGAAGAAGACGGAAACAATGAAATAAGATAACTGAGGTGAACGTATTAGCTTATTTTGCAGCACATCCGAATAATGCAATTACAGACCTATCTAAAGAAGCAGAATTTTAAAGAAACACAAATTCATTCCATTCAAATGTCATCGTGTACAAAGACTTCATATGGAGATCATGTAAAAGGCTAAGATTTAGTCGATGGTTTATGAACGCTTGTCAACAGAATAAAAATTTTTTTAGGCATACTTTGTGGAGTGATGAAGCCAACTTTTCAAATAAAGGTATGTCCTACAGAAAAAATCACCATTATTGGAGTATATAAAATGGATTTGTTGTTTATCCTAAAGGGCCACAAAATCGGTTCAGTATTAATATATGGTATGGTATGGGGTCTAAAATTATCGGCCCGTTCTTTTATCAGGGTTCGTTGACAGCAAAACGTTACTTTTCATTACGTGGAAACGTCTTAAAAGAGCTCCTAGGCGAACTAAGTTTAGTAGATGGACAACCGACGTACCTACAACTTGACGCGACATCTCCTTATACAAGCCACGTTACAAGTAATTTTCTTCAACAAACGTTTAGAAGTCAGTGGATTGGGAATAATGGACCTATCTAGTGGCCGCCACGATCCCCTGACAACACACCTCTTGACTTTTTCCTGTGGGGATACACAAGAGATAAAGTTTGTGCACAAAAATTCATCAAACTACACAATATTTTTAGCAAGGTACTGATGTTTCAGCGGAAAACTGTAGGGTCGCTTTCAGTGAATTCTCATAGCAAAAATTAACTAATGGGGAGATCCGAACTATTGAATTTGAAAAAACTTTTCCAAATGAGCGCGAACTAGGACCCCTAGACTCATATCCGGGTATGTATATATATATATATATATATATATATATATATATATATATATATATATATATATATATATATATATATATATATATATATATATATATATATATATATATATATATATATATATAATGGGTCGATTTTAATGACATTTGGTTTACGTTATAAATAGTAAACTATATACCAAATTTTAGATCCTATCTTACAAGAAAACAGTTTGCACGCAGCAAGTGCATTATGGTAGTGAATTTTTATAAAAATGTTTTTAATAGCAAATATGTCTTTTTTAATAAAAGCAGGCATCAAATTTGGTGACCAGTATAACGTATATAGCAGAAATAATGTACCATATTTCATCAGATAAGCCTTTCGACAAATCTTCCAAAAAAAATTTTGGATGAAAATATACAAACATATTATTCACGAAAATCCGAAAATAGTCACTATTTGAGAGCCCTCGGTGCATGGCATCTCGATTTTTTCATGAAATAAGATAAACGGAAACCTCTAATGCGTCATTAGCATTAGATTTCGATTTTTATTGGTAAAAACGCCATATCACAATTTTTGATATATCCCAAAAATGTTAAAAGTTGCGAAACAATTGAAATAACTCGAAAACAAACATGCATTACAATTCGCTGGAAAATGTAAAAATACAATAATATAAGGGGTGTTCGATTTAAAAAAGAAAATTTATATCACCAACGACCTATGGGCCACCTATAATTGTCGAAATATTTTTTATAAGATGCCGCTCAAATTTCAGGTGTCCAAATTTGAAGCATCTAATGAATATTCGCTACTATAAGGCACTTTCTGCGTCCCGAATTTCTTTTCTTACAAACATCCATTATATTTCGATGGAAAATGCAAAAAGGCAATAATAATAAGGCGTGTTAGATTAAAAAAAAAAGAAAGTTTGTAGCACCAATAACTTATGGGCCAGCCTGTGATTGTAGAAATAGTTTTTTAAGATGTAACTCGAGACACGTATGTTTCTCGTATCTTGTAGAATAACGGTAATATTGAGCGCTACCGTAGAAATCCGTCACCCTGTATATAGGTAAACAGATAAAAACTGATACTAATCCCGGATATGGGTCCTAGGGGACGCTCAATTGAGAAAATCTTTTTAAAATTCAAAAGTCGCGGTCTCCTCAATAACCAATTTCGTGTACGAAAATGTGCTAAAAATTATAGGGAATTAAACACTAAGTGAGTGGTGAACTTGTCGCCACCTAGTTCGGAACCAAGTACTGTGTTGTCACGCCCGCTCCAAATAACACAGAGTGTTAAAAATAGAGACAGTATACAACTAACTAACAATTTAAAAAATTGTTAGCCCTGGCCCATTTCTACCCCAATATAGGGACATAGTATGTAAGACTAGATGCATTCTTGCAACAATTAAACCATAAACTCTATAACTAAAACTACTGCTAAAGCACCAGGGAAAGGGTCTATTTGAAATGGATTTTTGGCCAAATTTTAGTAAAGAGAAGGACAATGATGTTGAAGCTGAAACTTACTGACTTGTAAAAACACATTTCTTGCAAAATTTTCTCTACATCGCCCGTATTAGCTTCAGGTTCTTTGGCTAAAAGTTGCCAATTAGGACGTTTCAAATCGCGACTTTAACGATTTAAGAGGAAAAGTTTAATTTTTTTGGCTTTTCTTGACTTTTGCACCAAAAAACTTAGTCTTTGTCTGTAACATACATTGATTTTGTTATCCACACAAAATATTGTACCTTTGTGCATTTAATTGGTCATCAATGGCAGCCAAATTAGTTTTCTCTAAATGCCTATAACTTTTTTTCCTTTTACCGTATGCATCTACATTTTGCCATATAATTTACTTTTTGTGACATTAACCGGTGTGCTAAATTTGGCTGTGCTTACTATGTCAATTCCGGAAATATGAATATTTTCCGAAAGAAAACACAAAATATTCTGGGAAAAACTGGGCCGATTTTTCTAGCTAACTAACTTGTCCAAGCCATTTGCAAAAATAAGGTGTTGCAAATTTGATCTACATCTGCTCACTACTTTTTGAGTTATCGTTGTGATATATATATATATATATATATATATATATATATATATATATATATATATATATTGTGACCGCCCACTATCTCTTTAAATCGATCCTAGGAATCCCTGTTCCTAAAAACCTTTACCACGTTTGAAAGTCAAACAACCTACATACGACGATCGATAGAAAGGTCAACGTTACCGGAAATCTAGGTGGCCCCTAGCTTTTATACAGTGAAGATGGGCAGGGTTCTTTATAAGGTGTTACTCTATGAGGGCGCCACTTGATTGTTTTACACCTAGTTCCGGATATTTATAAGAGATGTTAATTACGAAATCCAGCTTACCAAGAATCCAACACAACCAAGAACTCCTTGGACCTCCCTGGCAGCTGCACCTAAAATCGCAGGCTTATACGTCGGAATGTACAAATGTGGGAACGAAATCTTACAGTTGGAATATCTTAAAGGCTTACGTAGAAGCTGACAAACACTAAACAGCACCTAACGTTACTAATACGGGAGTGAGAGGTGAGTGCAGAACAAACGACACACAAATATATATATAAAATAAAATTCTAGTTTATTATAAAATCCAGATGATGCCTACAAGTGGTCAGACAGATCAAAAACAGTATTATATATACACATATATAACCTATAAATTGCTAGCATGTATGTTAAATGAATAACAGAGTCCGCAAAATGACTCACTTGCTATATCTCAATAATTTACTGCTAAACAAATAGCTTTAAGCTACTAACGTTCGTATGGTAAGCAATAACAAGTCAAGTAATTCAAACGCAACAATAAAAGTAACTAAGCTAAATCAAATGGAAATTTGTGTCCTTTCGTGATCACGATCAGCTTACAAAGATGTTAAAATATGAAAAGGTGTATCAAATGGTAGCCTAAATAATGATAATACTTTATCAAACTCAAAGCAATTATATTAATGATAATGTGAATATAAATCATCAGCTAACGTGTAGGGTTCAAATAAAAAGCTGGGTATCTTATCCTATTGTGTTATCGTTAAAACTTTATCTTTGAATTCCAAAACTTGACCACCATAAGTAGAGTCACAGCTTAATACTGGATTTAAAAGTCCAAACAAACAAATTGAGTTCTTTATTAACAATACAACTTAAAGACTACTACCTGTAAGGTCTGATCTCCAGTGAACCTTCTCTGGTCGATTTTTCGCTAACAAAATATCTACTGTCCACTGTGTCGGTACCTTCCGGCCACCTGTACTTCCTCTACTCAACAACGAAATGTCCTCGGCAATCTGATGTTGCTGGGAATGACTTATAATTGAATTTGCGCCACAAAATGGTACCATACCAATATTCTTATTCTCCCATTGACCACTCGTTAGTTTAAGACAATATGTAGGCCTATTGCTTGTCGATTAGGCACTATAAAATCAATTAAAGCAAGACAAAAACTGAAACTAGAACTAAAACCAAAAGCTAAAACCAAAAGCCAAAACCAAAACCCTGTAACAAATAGAAAGAGAAAACACGCCTTAGTTACACATAAAAAAAAAACTACGAGTTGGGTATTACCTCCAAATCCTGAGGGTTTCTATGTTATGTCGAGGTGTTTTGTTGACCACAGTTAGACAAGCCGGTTCTGATTGAAAACAAGCCACAAAGCCACTTGCTTTTTCGGCTTTACGTATGTGACATTTACTCTCCACCACGGGAATATTATAGTATTCAAGTACTATGCGACTAATTCGCTTCAACTTCCCAAACCTCCAGAATACTATAATCGTTTTACAGCCTAGAAATTAATCTCCAAACTAGGATGAATGGCCCACTTGCCTGTTTCTTTTTTCTAGCTGAAATCTTGCCACACACTCAAATTAAATTGCTTCTTCCACCGTTTTCAAAACCAACCTTTTTTCTCAAAAATGTTTTCTCTCCCAGGTCATAGCTAATCTTGCTGATTCGCTATCGGTCAACAAAAAAAAAGACGACAAGAAATGGTGTCCCGTTCTTCCATCAAAAATATCAAACTCTGGCAACGAATAACTTAATACCGCAGAGTTGCGACATTTACACGAATGGGGAAATTCGGGCTTCGACCGCAAGACCTCGACATATGTAACACACCTAACTTCCAATATTAATCTCGATAATAAACTTCTTCCACAGCTTATAGAGACCGTTGTAACCACAGTTCTGCATGCAAGAATTTATCTCACTACATTAACACATAATTCAGTAATTTCCAACCAGCTAAAGTTAGACAGACAATAAATTAATGACGTGCTGGCAACCATGCCTTCACAAGACAGTGTACTCTGCCGTTGTCGACTGTTTCGGTGGTAAATCTCGACTTCTAGAAATTGAAACTGAATGAATGTAGATAACGAATTAAAGATGTTCGTTCACAGCTGTCCCTAAACCAATAACAATATGAAACCGAATAATTATATGGGGTGTTTTTGTTTATTTTGCCTGCTACGTGTAATTAATGATGTTAATATGCTTAAGGTGAATTTTACACGTAACAATCCCCCCCTTACTTCAAGAGGATTAACCGTAAGGTTAAGCCTAATCAGAAGGAACAAGCTTCAGGTCCTTCACGTGCCAAACTCCACTATTCTGGGCAGCTTTGTCTCTAAGTTCATACGTCCATGGAGACACCTTCTTACTAACATAAAACGGTCCTATGTATCTTGGAGCTAACTTACTAGCAAAGTTCTTCGTTGCATCTGACAACACGTAATTCCTCCTCATCACAGGTTGATCCACCTCATACTCTTCATAACGTCTGCGCATGTTATACCTCGCTACAGCCTTCTTAGTAGCCTTCTCCAGTCTCTGTTTCACGTCCCTGTACACCTCCTTGAACACGATGTTCCTGCTCTTGTCAACCAACACATCTTCATCCTCGCCGTCCAAATCAATCTGATTCTGGTAGTCCGCTCCTGACAATGCCATACATCGCCCAAAATTGACATAATACGGTGACAATCTAGTCGTCTCATGTCGAGATGTTCTCACAGCACAAGTCACCTGTTGTAGCCCAGCATCCCACTTCTTGTGGTTATCATTCACATACATTGCCAACATGGTCTTGATTGTACGATTAGTTCGCTCGGTAGGGTTTGCGCGCGGATGGTAATTCGCGCTAAACTTCAAATTGCACTGGTATTTCTCGGCAAACCTTTTGAAAGCTGAACTTTTAAATTGGGGACCATTATCACACATTATCATCTTCGGTACGCCAAATAACAGAAATACACCTTCTTCCAGACTTCTAATAATCGTGTCGGTGATGGACTTCCTCAAAGCGAAGGTTAACACAAACTTGCTCAAATAATCTGTGACAACCAGGATAAAACTATTGGCTTTCGATGAACGTGGTAAAGGACCCACTAAATCCACTGATATCATCTCCCACGGCCTCGACGGTTTAGCATGCGACACCATCATGTCCTTGGGACCTCGTTGATCCACCTTGTGCGCAGCACATATGGTACACTTGCGGACATAGTTCGCAACGTTCTGTCGCATCTTCGGCCAATAATATCTATCAGTTAACCTTGAGTAGGTTTTATAGACTCCCATATGACCCGATGTAGCTGGATCGTGAGCTTCTGACAAGAGTCTTCGTCGCTGGTCTTTAGGAACGACAATCTTCCAAACATCTTGCTTAGGCGTAAGTGCTGGATAATCTTGCCTCACGTACTTATACAACTTGTCACCTGACAATCTCCAATTCCCAAACTTCAGAGGTGTAGTTTGTACCCGCTCTATCATCTTCAAATACCACTTGTCTGTAGTCTTCGTCTCTGTCTCCACACTGTTCAGGACGTCTAACACTGGTACAGATCTGCTCAGTACATCCGGTACTACGTGGTCTTTGCCTTTCCTATGAACAATCTCAAAATCATACTGCTGCAAGCGTACAGCCCATCTTGCAAGTCTTCCTGATGGATCCTTGAGGCTATGTAACCATTTCAAGCTATAATGATCGGTGATGACAGTAAACTTTACTCCCTCGATGTAAGGACGCAGTTTTTCTATTCCCCACAGAACCGCTAAACACTCTCGTTCTGTCGTGGAATAATTACGTTCTTGGCGTGACAGAGAACGACTCAAGTAACAAATCACACGATCACCATCTGGATGCGTCTGAGATAACATCGCACCAATACCATAGCCCGATGCATCTGTGTGTACAACAAACGGTAAAGAATAATCTGGACAACTCAGAACAGGTGCAGATATCAACAACTCCTTAATCTTCCTGAAAGATCTATCACACTCAGGAGTCCAACAAAACTTAGTACTTTTCTTCAGCAACCCTGTGATTGGTGCGACCACAGTAGAAAAATCAGGACAAAATCTTCTATACCAGGACAGCATACCTAGTACACGTCTCACTTCCCTCACATTGGTCGGAGTAGGTAGCTCGATCATTGCTCTGACCTTATCAGGGTCCACTCTTAACCCTTCTCTATCCACCACGTAACCCAAGTACTTCATCTCGGGCTTACAAAACTGACTTTTCTCCCAATTGACGGTTAGATTGGCTCTTCTCAGGCGTTCAAACACTTCCTCTAACACTTCGAGGTGCTTTTCAAAACTTGGAGTCGTGATCACTACATCGTCTAAATATACAAACACGTAAGGTTCCAGGTCCGATCCTAACACACGATCGATCAAACGCTGCCATGTTGCAGGAGAATTATGCAGGCCAAATGGCATCCTTTTAAACTGAAATAGTCCTCTATTGGGGACGGTAAACGCAGTATACGGTCTTGAAGACTCGGCAACAGGGACTTGGAAAAATGCACTCTTCAGATCCAAACTAGAAAGATACTTCGCATCTCGAAGCTTGTCTAACGTGTCTGTAACCATTGGCAATGGATAGCCATCACGTTCGGTCACTGCATTAAGCTTCCTGTAGTCGACACAGAACCTATAACAACCATCCTTCTTCTTTACAAGAACTATTGGCGACGCCCACGGACTACTGCTAGGTTCTATGACATCGTTCTTCAACATATCTTCTAATTCTTCATCGATGTATTTCTGAAGCACTGGGGATACCCTATAGTATCTCTGCTTAATCGGTGGTGCATTAGTCTTGATCACATGTTCCGTCATATTTGTACAACCCAAACTATTTCCGAGCAAAGTCTTCTTCTTGTTGATTAACTCCTCCAACTGCTTCTTCTGTCCAACTTCCAAGACTGACTGATCAGCTATATCTACTGTGCTTACTTCAGGACAGTTAGAAAATTGCCACTCGTTATGCCTCAGATCAGGAACAATCCCCATCCTTATCCAAAAGTCTGCTCCCAAAATCAAAACATGTGGTAGTTCAGGGACAACCATCACCTCTATAAACTTTAGACGCTCACGAACCTTCATTGGTAATTCACACGTACCAATACTTTCACATTTCTCTCCATTAGCGACTGTGCATGATGTCTTCTTCGATTCGTCCAGGGGTATTCGCAACTTCGCGATACGGTCCCAACCTGATCCACCTAAAATTGTTCTCGACGCCCCGGAATCTAGGAGTCCAAGCAAGGTAATCCCTAATATGTCCACTCTAAGGTGAGGCCTTTCATCGTTCTGTGCATGGTCAATGATGAAATCTAAAACAGGTTTGACAGTAGCCGAGTACTTAACGGCAGCACTATCAGCTCGACTCTCTAAGAGCGC
Source organism: Tillus elongatus (assembly GCA_964006375.1). Taxonomy (NCBI): domain Eukaryota; kingdom Metazoa; phylum Arthropoda; class Insecta; order Coleoptera; family Cleridae; genus Tillus; species Tillus elongatus. Next base: position 113,251,783 of record OZ023268.1, read on the forward strand.
TGCACTCCGTTTCCCGAAAAACCTCTGGGACAATTACGAGCAATGTGGCCTTCCCTATTGCACTTGTGGCAGATGAGTCTATTTCTCTCGGTACAACCTGCTGCTATGTGGCCTGGCTTCCTACAGTTGAAACAGACGACGGGACTATGCCTCGTCTGGCTACGCCCACCCTGGTTAGACGATACTTGCAGTCTCTCGGTCTTCTCTTCCAAACCCACGTATGCCAAATCAGGCTCCAAAATCTGCTCTTTTTTTGGCGGATGTGCAAACTCACCAGCCTGGGATCGTTGTTCTATCCTCTTGCACAAAGTACGCAGCTGGGCGATTGAATTTATTTCCATAGCACCCAGTTGGCTACGATACATCGGTGCTAAGTTGCGCATTAGGAGACTCAACCTCGTTTCCTCCGAGACTTGACATTGCAATCTTTGAAAGTATTTCGACATAATAGCCAAATAAGTTCCTATGGTCTCATCTGCTCCTTGTTTTCTCTTCTTTATCTCATCCAGAAGCTTCTCGCTATAAAAAACGGGTTGATATTCTTCCTTGAATCTTCCTACAAGTTCATCCCACTGGGACACTTCACTCCTAGCATCCTGATAAAATTCATATGCTCTACCCTCGAATAAATCTATTCCTGACTCCAATAGGATCTCCTTACTGACATTTCTGGCCTTTCTCATTTCCTCGACACGTTCGAAGAAAGCAGTCACAGACAGTCCTCTTCTGTCTCCACCAAACCTCAAGTTCCACTTGTGAGGGAGCACCGGCTTAATCAACGACGCGTTAAGCGACTGCGCAGCAGACATCATGGGTGAAGAACACGACTGAGGGGTTTCGAACTTCAACTGATTCCCTAAAGATGCTTCCATTACTTGCAAACCTAAAGGAGTAGGTTGTGTTTCACTCCCGACTTTTGACGCTTTGGTGTTGAGCTGGTCAATCATCGATAACGTACGAGCAAGTAATTCACCTCGAGTCTTCTTCTTTTCTTCATCCGCAGACTCCATATTATCTATCCTTCCCAATATGTGAGCCAACTTTGTCTGCAATTTTAGAAACTGCTTGTCCTTGCTATCTCCTTGAAATTCTTCTAAGACAGCCAACACGCCTTCCAGTTTTCCCTGCACAACACCAAGATCTTCCTCAAACGTAAATGGATACTTAGGATAATGTAGACTATCGCCAGACTTTTCCATTTGGCGCGCTAAGGTTAAACGACCGCGCATATCTTCCACCGTGCCAGTAGCTATGCCACGTACCGTTAATTCATATACGAGCTCTTCTTTGTCCAGTCTATATACATCCATACGACGAGCCATGATTGGAAAAAAAATAAACCCACACTGGAATCAAGATAACTACCTAACAATACAGTAAAAAAAAATAAAAAAAAAATAAATGCAGTCTGCACTCTCACACCCGATTAGTTGAGAAAGCTAACAACACCGTACATCGGCAAGATCAATACGCCAAAACCAAACGACTTTACTCCCCAAAGCCCTACTCTCACAACTACACAAAAGTTCAAGTCCAATACTACGGCTTCCAAAATCTCTAAAAACCCAAAAAATAAGCCCTTTTTGAGCTGAATCGGGCCCCACGTTGGGCGCCAAATATGTGACCGCCCACTATCTCTTTAAATCGATCCTAGGAATCCCTGTTCCTAAAAACCTTTACCACGTTTGAAAGTCAAACAACCTACATACGACGATCGATAGAAAGGTCAACGTTACCGGAAATCTAGGTGGCCCCTAGCTTTTATACAGTGAAGATGGGCAGGGTTCTTTATAAGGTGTTACTCTATGAGGGCGCCACTTGATTGTTTTACACCTAGTTCCGGATATTTATAAGAGATGTTAATTACGAAATCCAGCTTACCAAGAATCCAACACAACCAAGAACTCCTTGGACCTCCCTGGCAGCTGCACCTAAAATCGCAGGCTTATACGTCGGAATGTACAAATGTGGGAACGAAATCTTACAGTTGGAATATCTTAAAGGCTTACGTAGAAGCTGACAAACACTAAACAGCACCTAACGTTACTAATACGGGAGTGAGAGGTGAGTGCAGAACAAACGACACACAAATATATATATAAAATAAAATTCTAGTTTATTATAAAATCCAGATGATGCCTACAAGTGGTCAGACAGATCAAAAACAGTATTATATATACACATATATAACCTATAAATTGCTAGCATGTATGTTAAATGAATAACAGAGTCCGCAAAATGACTCACTTGCTATATCTCAATAATTTACTGCTAAACAAATAGCTTTAAGCTACTAACGTTCGTATGGTAAGCAATAACAAGTCAAGTAATTCAAACGCAACAATAAAAGTAACTAAGCTAAATCAAATGGAAATTTGTGTCCTTTCGTGATCACGATCAGCTTACAAAGATGTTAAAATATGAAAAGGTGTATCAAATGGTAGCCTAAATAATGATAATACTTTATCAAACTCAAAGCAATTATATTAATGATAATGTGAATATAAATCATCAGCTAACGTGTAGGGTTCAAATAAAAAGCTGGGTATCTTATCCTATTGTGTTATCGTTAAAACTTTATCTTTGAATTCCAAAACTTGACCACCATAAGTAGAGTCACAGCTTAATACTGGATTTAAAAGTCCAAACAAACAAATTGAGTTCTTTATTAACAATACAACTTAAAGACTACTACCTGTAAGGTCTGATCTCCAGTGAACCTTCTCTGGTCGATTTTTCGCTAACAAAATATCTACTGTCCACTGTGTCGGTACCTTCCGGCCACCTGTACTTCCTCTACTCAACAACGAAATGTCCTCGGCAATCTGATGTTGCTGGGAATGACTTATAATTGAATTTGCGCCACAAAATGGTACCATACCAATATTCTTATTCTCCCATTGACCACTCGTTAGTTTAAGACAATATGTAGGCCTATTGCTTGTCGATTAGGCACTATAAAATCAATTAAAGCAAGACAAAAACTGAAACTAGAACTAAAACCAAAAGCTAAAACCAAAAGCCAAAACCAAAACCCTGTAACAAATAGAAAGAGAAAACACGCCTTAGTTACACATAAAAAAAAAACTACGAGTTGGGTATTACCTCCAAATCCTGAGGGTTTCTATGTTATGTCGAGGTGTTTTGTTGACCACAGTTAGACAAGCCGGTTCTGATTGAAAACAAGCCACAAAGCCACTTGCTTTTTCGGCTTTACGTATGTGACATTTACTCTCCACCACGGGAATATTATAGTATTCAAGTACTATGCGACTAATTCGCTTCAACTTCCCAAACCTCCAGAATACTATAATCGTTTTACAGCCTAGAAATTAATCTCCAAACTAGGATGAATGGCCCACTTGCCTGTTTCTTTTTTCTAGCTGAAATCTTGCCACACACTCAAATTAAATTGCTTCTTCCACCGTTTTCAAAACCAACCTTTTTTCTCAAAAATGTTTTCTCTCCCAGGTCATAGCTAATCTTGCTGATTCGCTATCGGTCAACAAAAAAAAAGACGACAAGAAATGGTGTCCCGTTCTTCCATCAAAAATATCAAACTCTGGCAACGAATAACTTAATACCGCAGAGTTGCGACATTTACACGAATGGGGAAATTCGGGCTTCGACCGCAAGACCTCGACATATGTAACACACCTAACTTCCAATATTAATCTCGATAATAAACTTCTTCCACAGCTTATAGAGACCGTTGTAACCACAGTTCTGCATGCAAGAATTTATCTCACTACATTAACACATAATTCAGTAATTTCCAACCAGCTAAAGTTAGACAGACAATAAATTAATGACGTGCTGGCAACCATGCCTTCACAAGACAGTGTACTCTGCCGTTGTCGACTGTTTCGGTGGTAAATCTCGACTTCTAGAAATTGAAACTGAATGAATGTAGATAACGAATTAAAGATGTTCGTTCACAGCTGTCCCTAAACCAATAACAATATGAAACCGAATAATTATATGGGGTGTTTTTGTTTATTTTGCCTGCTACGTGTAATTAATGATGTTAATATGCTTAAGGTGAATTTTACACGTAACAATATATATATATATATATATATATATCTATATATATATATATATATATATATATATATATATATATATATATATATATATATATATATATATATATATATATATATATATATATATATATATATATATATATATTATATAAACATATAAAAATTCAAAGAAGAAATTTCTTCAAATTTCAGGTGGAGATCTCCAATTAGTAATTATTTTTAAGAAAATTCACTAAAAAGTTACAAGCATTTTCATTGAAAAAAATCTTTGTTGCCAGATCATTTCTATGAAACCTCACTACCATAACGCACTTGCTGCATCCAAACTTTTTACATTATTTCTTATTATCAGCTTATTAGAGAAAATACATAGACAGTGTATTTTGATCTAATCTGACTTGTTTCAAAACGTTTTGCCAATTATTTAAAATAATTGCTAGCAAAATTTGTTTAATTGCTTATTTATCGACAATAGATATATTTTCAAAATGCACTATTTATTAATGAATATCTAGGTTCTTTTCAGGCATATTAAGTTAGGAACCTATCCGAAGACCTTACAAAACTAAGCATGTTACTAATTACATATTTATTACTAAATTTAATATATTTGTGTAAGTTAACATGTGGGCAAGTAGGTAAGTGACTTTTCTTTTTTTATGGTTATTAATAATCATGTATTACATATGCAAGTTGATTTCTTTTCTACTGCTGTGCATAGAGCCTCGATGGTTCAGGGGTAAGAACGTGTGCCTCTGAACCGAATGGTACTGTGTTCGATTCCCAGGGTTCCCCTCACTTTTTCAGCGTATACTATAGAATTTAACCTCAACTGAGGCTGTGGCATTGTATTTAAACAAGTTGAATGCTTGCACGTTCCGCCCTTCGGAGAGTGCGTAGAGCCGTCAGTGCCGTGTCCGTGTGATGTTGGGTACGTTAAAGATCCCTACGATCATTACAGAAAACAGGGGTTGGGCAAAACTTTCCAGGATAGTGAGGTCGCACTGCTTCTTGGCGTCGGTGATTGGGCATAGTCGTGGAAACAGACCGACGTGAAAATGCAAAAAAATACTGCTTTCCGTCAACTACAACCGTATGATCAACAGCGAATAACCCGTGCATATTGAGTGACAAACAATTATGGAAACAAAGAAATTTATGCTATATATTTTTTACAAAAGAAGCTTTCACACTTGATGTTTTATGAGAATAAAGTCAAAATGTGCTTGCGAAAGATGGTTTTCTTTGATAAGATGGTAACCAATTTTTAGTGCTTCTGAAAAAAAAATCCAAATAACTTTTGAATGATCCCTAACCGAAATTTCATCCATTGTAGACAGCAGTAGTATTTTGAAACAATAATAGAGTTGATTGTGTTTTACTCAAGTGAATATTTGCGGTTACCATTATTTAACCGCAAATATGCAAGACACAAAAAAGTGTTAGAATAATATTGTCATGTTTCACTAAATATTTATGGTAGAATGACTCAAGCAATACATTGGGGTGAATAAAATGAGTTTTGAACCCCTTTTCTAGAACTGAACTCGCTCGCGTAACACGCGGGCAGCCCAGGTTCGATTATAGCTTTCAGCACGTATTCTTTTGTTGTTGATATCAGTGAATTTTCATTAAGAAAATTCACTAACAGAGAATTTATTTAAAAAAACGTTTTTATTGTTGAAACAACCGGTTTGATTATGTTGACTAAAAAGAAATCATCCAGGCGATTAACAAGCAAAAATACATGCCACGTTTATAATTAGGCAGATACATTCTTTTTCTAAACATGAATTGAATTTTCTTCTGGAAAGCTTTTGTAACTTTAATAAAATTTGTAATAGATGTTTCCTGTTCGGGACTTGTGTACCTAGATATACCAAATTTTAATTGTTAGCTTCATAGGAAATTGAGTTTTGGCATTTAAAGTTTTTTCTCAAAAGGAGCTACAGAACAGGATTACAATATTTTTTATGACAATAGAGATATCGATGATAAAAGTATAGAATTTCACGATTTAAACGATTTCGAACCCTGATAAAGCGGCCAAGAAACTGCGAAAGCCAGTCTTATTAAAACAATAAAGCGTATTTCATAGTGAACAGTCCTGTGGAACTCTGAAGTCGCAAATTACTAAGCATTCTGTTATATATATATATATATATATATATATATATATATATATATATATATATATATATGTATATATATATATATATATATATATATATATATATATATATATATATATATATACATATATATATATATATATATATATATATATATATATATATATATATATATATATATATGTTCAGTGTGTAAAAGCCAAGTTGAATAAATTCATTATTTCGGTTACTGTACATTATTATAAAACATGCCGAAACACATCAAATTTAAATTATAAATTGACATTTTTCAACGTGAAAATGCGATCCCTACCTTAAACCCCATTCGAATGACAGGTACAACCCCCCAATTTTTTAAAGGGGAAGTATAGGCTTGTGATATGTCGTTTGAAAGGTCTGTTCATTCTCTATGCAAAAATGTTATCGTTTTCAAGTTTATTGCAGCAATTAAGATAGAATGAAATAAAATCATGTGGTTACCGAAATTACAATTACAATATTGTAATTAGTATACTCAAAACTTATTTCCTGTTTGGGTCTTGATGATAAGAAAGTAAGCAAAAACCATAGTAATGTGCTTTTTACATTGTATCCATTAAAAATACATTAAAGAGTTTCCGAGGCAATGTTAGTTTGTTTAAAACGCCTAAGCAAATTGTTTTGTAATTATAAGTTGTCATTTAAATTGTTAGTATTATAATTTTAGTTTGAATTTCGTTAACAGTAATTCTGAAAAATGGTTAGATTAACAGAAAATCATAAAATAACAGTTATACAAATGATTGGTTACGGAGAGAAAACCCGAACACCACATGAAGTAACTCGCCTATTTCATGAGGAATTTCCTGATTTACCGCCTATATCCCAAGGAACAATTAGTAAAATAGAGAAGCAGTTTCGCGAGCTTGGTCATGTAAGGCATATAAAAAAAGCAGCCAATGCACTGAGTGGTGAAATCAAATTATATGTGATGCTTAAATTTGTGGAAAACCCACATACATCGGCTAGACAGGCATCCACTACATTTAATGTTAGCCATGCATCGATAGTTAACATATTAAAAGAAAATAAAATGCATCACTATAAAATGATACCTACTCAAGAGCTCATGGAAGACGATTATAATAGGAGAACTTATTTTTGTGAGCAAATGATGGACATGTTGGATAACAATATTATCCAATTAGAAGACGTTATGTTTTCTGATGAGTGCACTTTTTCACTTAACGGTCACGCTAATCGGCAAAGTTGTCGCTACTGCGCAACGACAAATCCTCACTGGATGAGAGAAGAACACACGCAATACCCTCAGAAGGTTAATGTTTGGGCAGGCATTGTTGGAAACCATATCATTGGTCCCTTTTTCATTGTGGGTAATTTGAATGGCGATAATTCTTTGGCACTACTTAAAAATGATGTCATTCCAACTTTGGCAAATTTAGATCCTGATCCAGGAATGTCTCAAGTTCCAGTGACTACGATGTGGTTTCAGCAGGATGGAGCACCACCACATTACCAACTTAATGTCCGGCAGTACTTCGATGCAATATTTCCCAATCGGTGCATAGGGAGGCGAGGATCGATAGAATGGCCAGCGCGATCACCTGATCTTACCTTATTAGATTTCTTTTTATGGGGATATGTAAAGCACATTGTGTACAAAACTAAACCTTTTGATTTAAATGACTTAAAAGACCAAATAACGCTTGGGATTAGGTCGATCACGCCTGATATGTTTAATAATGTTAGAAGACGGTTTTATTTAAGATTAGGGTGTTGCCAAGAAGTTCGCGGGGACATTTTGAACATCTACTTCATTGACATTCATAGTTCTTTTTAATGTTTTACATTTTATTACATTTTGCATCACATTTTAGTTTTTTGTTGTATTGTGGCGAACTTCGGTAACCACAGGATTTTATTTTATGAGTTCGTTAGTCAACAGAATAAAACGTTTTTCCGAAAAATAATTTGCTTTGCCAAAACAAATTTGTATATCTGAAAGTACTGCTTCATTTTATAAAATTTGGTGGCCACGTTGCTGTTATAGAGGCTTTACTATGTATCAAATTTAAGCTTTACATGTAAAAGATACATTTTAGGGGATTTTTGTAGCAAAAATTGGCTAACGAAGAGAAAACGATTCTGCATTCTAGATCTATAATCGGAATTAGTTTCACAAGTTATATGTGATACGAAATGCGAAGTTGGATTAAAATTATTTAAACGATTTATATGAAAATTCGCTATCATCTACTTCTGCACAAAGACTTTTTATTATTTCGGTCGATTTTTTTAAACTCTATTCCCCAACTATTTACACTTTAGTTTCTTAACATAAAGTTTCACACTGAAATTTATAAAGGTTATTGTTTGTAGCTGAAATTTTGGAATATTTTGTTTGTTTATGGAAACGGTCTAGTTTAACTAGATGTCAATACACCCTCGTAATATCCCATAACATTGTCTGATCAGAAAATCTAGTATGTTTAACTGTTTATTGTGCTTTTACTAAAATAACTTAAACTTTAATAAAGGTGCTCACGTCAGCGGTGGAGTAAGCTTAAAAATTCCCAGTACTCCCAAGATATCTGTCAACTACAACCTCAACTTTACCTCTCCAAAAGGACAGATAATACTGAAAGGGAGCAGCAACATGAAGACCAGTTTTCCAGGGATCGGATCCATTCCAATCAATCCCGTACCGGCTGCAGTTATTGTACCAGCAATCATAGAAGAGTGTCCAGGTATGTTATAGAAAATTTCATAAAACTTTTATAAAAATTACGTACTGTCTCAATCATCAATAACAACAATAAAACACATTCTGTGTAATGAAAAAAGAGACATATATCAAAGTATTAACATAATATACAGCTAGGGGTGCTCTAAGTGACATGTTTAAATTTCAGAGAAGCGAGTCCATCAAATTAGTCTCCTTGTTTAAGAAAAACAGGCGGCTATGGTCGTAAATGTACTTTTTCACCTCTATAGTTTCTGCTGAAGAAAGATATTATTTTTAGATCACTCTGTATGAGCAGAACGCACCTGCTTTTGCTTATTAATTATTATGGAAAATATGTAATGACGATTTTTCGAAGGACCATTTACTTGCGATGGGTTTCAAGGAGTTCAAGAAGTATACCACTTGATGGAGTTTAAGAATTTATTTAAACTGATTACAATACTACACTTTACACAATAACAGTTGGGAAGTTTTATAAAGTAGTTTATTTAGGAATTCCGCGTTTCTTACTCATTGTTAACGTTATCACGAAAATGATTATATATTCGCGTATTAAAGAAATAAATGATCTGTATTTAACGCAGAATGTATATTTTGAAACGTTTATTTTTACACCAGCATTTTTTTCTTCCTCAGGGCTCGTTCGCGTGTTTGCCGCCCCGATAGCACTGCAGCCTTTGGCTTATTGTGCATGCCCTTAGTCTTTCTACTCCACCCATTCCAAAATCACTGTGCCTTGAACTAGTCTGCACAGCAATTGATAGGGTAAAGTTGTATATTGCTCTGTCTCCGGTCTAGACTGACCGTAGATCAGTTGTCTTTTGCGGTCCAGAGCTTTGCATTCGCACAAGATGCTCTGGGCTGATTCCTCCTCCTCGCCGCAGAGTCTGCGTGCAAGGCCCCCCTCAAACCGCCCCATTTAATGCATGTGTTTCTTGACGGCCATGCGTCCCGTCAGAAGACCTGCTATGTTTCGGAGCTGTCCTCTGCTAAGATTTAGCAGCTCCACAGCTCTCTTTGAACTGGGTTCGTCAACTACTGACTTCCCATGTCTGAGTCCTGGACAGTCTGCCCAGTACACCTTGTGTTCGTTTCTGACCCAGGACTTAATGGCTCCCCTGGCAGTGCTTTATGTTACGCCCAGAACCGGTTCTGGTCCCATAAATGCTTCTGCTGACCCTCCCTTCGCGAGACTGTCAGCTTCTTCATTGCCTTTGACCTCCAAGTGACCCGTCACCCAGATGAGGGTGACCTAATCCTGCCCAGCCAGGACGCTCGTCTCGCCTCGGTACTCACTTACCAGCCTGGAGTTTACCCGTGGGCTACTTAGGGCCTTAAGGGCTGCCTGGCTGCCTGTACAGGATGGCGTGCATTTCAGCCTGAAAGCCCGTTGCATGGGCTCCGATGGAAATAATATGACTTACCCTCGGATCTTCCGAATAAACACCTGTCTCCGTCCAACGCTCCCCGCCGGATCCGTCCGTGAATCAGACGAGCGCATCCCGTGGTAAGCCCGGCGTCTACTCCCGCCATGCCTCGCGGTCAGGGATTTCCACTATAAAATTATTTTCCCTGCGGATTCTCAGGTTCACGAAGTCTGACCTCATTTCAAGCATGCGCTCCTTCACGATCTCCTGAATTTTGCAGTGGCCCCTGCAGCCTGGGTTGGTCTTCAGTCTATCACTGCAGGCTAGTGTGTATAGTCCTAGTCTGGCCTCCCCCCTGATAACTAAGTTTAGGGGGGGGGGGGCAGATCCAACAACACCTCCATGGCGGCTCGGGTGGAAGTCATGGCCCCTGTGATGCCGAGGAAAGCCATCCTTTGGATCTGGACTAGTTTTTGTTTGGCACTGGATTGTGTCACCTTAGGCAACCACACCAGTGCCGCGTATGTTAACGATGGTCTTACCACCCCTGTGTACAGCCAGTGGGTTATATTAGGTCTCAGTCCCCACGTTTTTCCAGATAGCCTCCTAGGAAAACTGCTCGAGTACAACCCGTCCCCAAGAAAGGATCCAAAGCGCTTCCTAGCAACTACAGGCCTATTTCTCTCCTTTCAGTCGTCTCTAAAGTGATGGAAAAGTATATAAACACCGAATTACTAAAATTTCTTGAAAAACACAGTCTAATTCACGATAGGCAGTATGGATTCCGTCAGCGCAGATCAACTGCCGACCTCCTTTCCTCTGTCACCCATTCTTGGTACAAGTCTATGGAACTACACGGTGAATCCCAGATTGTCGCTCTAGATATATCCAAAGCATTCGACCAGGTCTGGCATGCAGCGCTGCCTAATAAACTCCCGGCCTATGGCCTACCACCAAAACTATGTACCTGGACAGCAAATTTCCTCTCCAACCGGAGCATTTCTGTTGTCGTGGATGGCCATTCCTCTAAACTACATCCAATTAATGCAGGAGTTCCTCAAGGTTCAGCTTTAGCCCCTACTTTGTTTCTTCTCCACATCAATGACCTCCTCTCTAGCACATCCAACCCAATTCACAGTTACGCGGACGACAGCACCATCCACTCAAATATACAATATCCTAAGCCGGTCTCTTTAGCCCAACTAGATGAGGATCGCAGACTCATGGAGGATTCTGTCTCTGTGGATCTCTAAAGAATATTAGACTGGGGAAGTAGAAATCTTGTGCAATTCAACCCCACCAAAAATCAGTCTTGCTGTCTTACTCTTAAGAGATACACCAGCCCTAGACCCATCACAATGAACAACCAAGTTATCCAAAGTAATGAGTCCTTTTCACTTGTTGGCATTTCTGTGGATCGAGGTCCCAATTGGCACCAACATGTCACTTCAATTGCAGAATCGGCTGCTAAGAAATTAGGCTTCCTCTTCCGGGCTCGCAAATACTTTTCACCAGCTAATCTCTATACCTTATATACTTCACAAACAAGGCCAAACCTCGAATACTGCTCCCACATCTGGGGTGCCGCTGCCGATTCTACACTCGCTATCCTGGACTCCATTCAGAAGAGAGCTATACGTCTCATCGGCGACCCTACACTCACTCAAAGGCTGCCATCCCTTGCCCACCGACGTGCCGTTGGTGACCTGTCTCTCTTTTATAGATATCTGCACGGGCACTGCTCAGAGGAGCTTTCTTCCATAGTTCCTCCACCTGCTGCCCCCAACAGATCTACCAGGGAAACAGAGCGAATGCACCCTTTTACTGTCCAGGTCTCCAGACATAGAGCGTCTCGTTATGCCCGCTCTTTTGTCCCGAGGACTTCCAAGTTGTGGAATTCTTTGCCGGCACATGTTTTTCCTTCTCCTCCGAACCTCCAAACCTTCAAGTCCATAATTAACAAGTTGCCTCTTTCCTCCTTATCGACACCCACTGTACGATAGTATTTAGGCTGTAAGCCCTCGTGGTGTGTTGTCGAAATAAAAAATAAAAAAAAGTAACGGCTAAGATATATTTGTCCATCCGATAACTCAAAAAATAATTAACCGACTTTGATGAAACTCGGCTGGTGCCTTTATTTTGTTAATGGCTTGGACGAATTCGTTACCCAGGAAAATCTCACAGAGTTTTCCGGAAAAATTTAGTTTTCGTTCGAAAAAAAATTTTTTTTTGCAAAGCTGTTTTAGTACTATGTGTGTTGCCTTGGGAGAGACCTTACTACGTACCAAAATTCAAGTTTCTAAGTTTATACAAAATTGAGTTCTTCAAATTTTGAATTTTCTTTCAAAAAAAATTTATATCTCTGGAAATAACAAAGTAAGGGAAACTAAATTTGACGTGCTTCTTTCTGTCATAAAGAGTATTCTATGTGCCAAAATTTAGATCTCTACATTAGAAGAGAAAAAAGTTAGAGGTAAATTAATTTTTAAATAATTAAATCTGATTGAAGAAAGTTAAAACGGCAAAATTGAGAATTATGGTAGGAGTACGATTATGAGTAAAATTAGGACAAGAAATGACTAACCATCTCCTAGATATGTGTCTAAGTTTATTTTGTTAAAATATGAGCAAAAAATCCATTGTAAATCAAAACTGTTTTATGTAAATAGTAACGTTAGACGCTTAGCATGTATTACGAGAGATATACCTGCTAGCTGCTTGTACATATATGTCCGGCATAGCCCAGTTGGGTGGGCCGTGTACATCGTATAGTCGACTCCGACATGACGAGTTCTAATCCTGGTTAGTGACTACTTTTTATCATTACCGTTATGTAATCAGATTGTTGTTATTCCGATGGATTTTTTAGCGGGTTTTTGTATAAAAAAATAATCTGAGGAGATGAAAGTTTTGAAACTTAATTCAATTTGAATAGCATATCTGGTTGTTTGTTCTGGCCCAGCTTAGTGAAACTGTTCCATATTTAATACAATCGTAGACTTTTCCCGTGGCTTCGCAAGTGCCTGTTTGAGTGAATGTTATGAAAAAAAAATCACTAATGAGGAGATCCCGACTTTTAAATTAGGAATACAATTTCTTGAAATGAGCGCGAACTAGGCCCCCTAGAACCCATATCCATGTTCAGTTTCAATTATATATATATATATATATATATATATATATATATATATATATATATATATATATATATATATAAAGGGTAAACCATTTACCAAAATTTAGGTCTATAGGTTTAAAGACCAAAAAGTTAGAGGTATTTAAAGAAAAAAATTGGGGTTTTCCTCAAAACGTAAAAAGTCGCGATTTAAAACGCAAAAATTGGCAACTTTTAGGCAAAGAGTCTGAGAGAAATACGGATTATGTGAAGAGTGTTCTGCAAACCTTTAAGTTTCAACTTCAACCATCATTGCCCTTCATTTTAATAAAATATTTCCAGAAAATTCATTTCAAATAGACACTTTCTCTGATGCTTTGACAGTAGTTTTAGTTAAGTTTATGGTTTAACGGTTTATAATTTTAAGCTAATTTTCGTAGAAAAAAATTCGTTAATGAGGAAACCGAGGCTTTTGATCTCTAACAAGATTTCTTCAAATGAGGGCAAACTAGGCTCCCTAGAATCCATATCCGGCTTACTTTCTGTTTACATATATACAGGGTGACGCATTTCTACGGAAATGCTCAATGTAATTGTTATTCTGCAAGATACGAGAAAAAATTTATGCGCTACTTATAGGGTGTCTTGAGCTGCATCTTATAAAATTATTTTGGCAATCGCAGTGTGGCCCATACGTCGGTGGTGATGCCTACAATTTTTTTGAACATCCCTTATTGCATTTTTGCATTTTTGCATTTTTTATCGGAATATGATGGATTTTTGTTAAAAAAATCGAGACGCAGTAAGTGCGTTTTGGTGGCGAATTTTCATGAAATGCTTCAAAATTCAATACCTCAATTTGCTATTAACCTAAGGTTCGTCGGCTAGGAAACGAGTTTTCTTGAAAACATTTTAAGTATATTTTCGGAAAATTTTTGTACATTTTCACGCAAGTTATTTTGATAGAATATGGTGCATTGTTTCTACTATATATGTTATACCGGTGACCAAATTGAGGCCTGCTTGCATTAAAGAGACATATTTGCTATTAGAAACATTTTTATGAAAATTCACTTTATAACGCACTTGCTGCGTCCAGACTTTTAAAGATTATTTAAATAATGTTAGCTTTTCTATATTAAGAGTAATACTAGTTTAACTAAGATATTTGACGTTTAATAACTGAAAAAGGGTATAAGTCAGGGGTAACATATGGTATATTTTAGAAATCAGGAAAAAGATAATGCCAAAAATTTAACAATATACAGGGTATCCCATTTTACAAAAATATTATTTTTGTATCCCCTGAAATCTGCGCGCCACTGTACTTTTGATAGCATTTTAACAAGATTAAGTCATACCCACACCACTTTATTTAACCTTTTTTTCTATAGGCAATAATAACGATAATAAAGGTTAAATTTAGAATGAAGAATCCTGTACAATACCGGGGCGGCTCCAATCAGACAGGAACTCGATGTGATATAACGGTGTGAGATGATATATTTAGACGACTTCGATTTAACAGAGTAACCGTTTTCAAAAGTGTCTCCCATTGAATATTTAAAAAAATAATTGATTTATGATATAGATATTAAAAATTCAATGTGTATATCGATAATGATGTTTGGAAACTTTTGTGACGAAGGGCGACAAGGATATATATATACAAATAAAAAGTCCACTTCTATAAGTTTGCCTGCGTAATCACACCTAACCCTGAATTAAGAAACATCGCTCTAACACAATACCACTCTATTAAAAGTTTTAAAATGTTAGAAAATTTATTACAGGTAAAACAGTACTAATGTCTTATTACGTATAAAACTTTTGCAGTTGTGAAAGTGAAGGGAGATGTCTACTGGAGAGAATTCCTTGGAAACCCAGCTCCAGAAGATGCTTACATTATGGGAGAAACAGAAAATAGTAACGGTGTTCCAATAACAGTGTATGTTGGGCAAGCAAATTTCTTCGAATTCTTTAGTGGGGTACAACCTGTACCTATTTTTAATATCAGTGGATACGTATTTGGTGCTCCAACCAATAAAAAGGCTCAATGGACTAAACAAGCAATTAAGGTAAAGTATTAAATTTGAAGATTCTAGTGTTTAAGTATTTGGCTTTTTAAAAGTCGTTTCTACTTTTCATTATTTTTATGAAGAATCTTCCTTGAAAGAATAACTTGAGTGTTCAACAACTGAAGTCCCTATTCTATATGGCATTGTTTCTATTCAAGATATTGTACGTAAAAATAAAACAAAAATCAATACTTTACTCCAGTCAAAAAACCTCAAAAAATAACCCAACCTCCTGAAAAATCCGAAAGTTTTGAAACTTCGCACACTTATTTAGAGGTACCTAAGAATGTATATACCGAAAGTCCTCATGAATATGAGGCGAGCTCTAACGGCATTTAGCGAAAATAGAGCACTTTCTTTGGTTTTTCGTTAGTATCTCGAGAACCGTTGGCCGAGAACCGAGCAAAAGTTAATTATATACATAATTAAGGCTTATGAAATTTGCAACAAAAATGATTATATACATTTTTCTCGTATTCCCAATGATTCCCGAGTTATAGGCGCTAAAAGAGAGCACTTTGTGAAAAACGACGCTAGGGCGGTACAATATGGCATTTCTAATAATATGTGAAAATGGTTTACCTACATTTTTGTATACTAAGGATAATTGAGGAGATAAACTTGATAACTTTGTATAAAAAGCACCTGATGTATGTTACTTATGATGTATATTGATGAGGCACATAATGTATGTATATTAAACAATGAAATATATGAACAAAAAAATGCTGAGGCTATTCAAAGGAAAATTTTGTACAGAAAAATCAATCAGCTCTGAATTGCTTCTTGGTAGAAGGCCCTGCAATTTGATTATCTTGGCCAGCTTCTACACTTTCTGTCTAAAACAATAGGTAAGTATGCATGAGATGAAGGTTAATATTGAGCCATTTTGCTGCCAACCAAAGAGTATCGTATGGAGTTAGCTAATCAGTTTTCTTGACTATATCTTTCAGATCCTCCACAATCACATTACTAAATCCACCTTGTGATTCTTGGTGAGTTTGTAAAGGAATCACTTCAAGTTCCCCGACAATAGCAGTGCCGGCTCGTCGGAGTAGGCATTGTAAGTACTATATTTAATTTAGTAACTTATTATTGTCACATATTATTAGAAATGCCATATTGTACCGCACAAACGTGGTTTTTCACAAAACGCTCTTTTTTAGCGCCTATAACTCGGAAAGCATTGGAAATACGAGAAAAATTTATATAATCATTTTGTAGCAAATTTGATAATCCTTAATTATGTATACAATCAACTTTTGCTCCGATCAACGGTTCTCGAGATATTAACAAAAACTCGGGACGCAGCAAGTGCGTTATGGCATTGAATTTTTATTAAATGCTTCAAATTTAAATAACTCAATTTTCTATAAACTTAGAAAGTGTATCCCTAGGGTCTAGGGCAATATATCCACTAAATTTCGTTAAAATAACTTTTTCGGAGAAAAAAAATTTTTCGAAAGATAATTTAAAATTTGAATAACTCAATTTTCTATAAACTTAGAAAGTTGAATTTTGGTACTTAGTAAGGTCTCTTCCAAGGTAACATATATAGTAAATTTCATTAGAGTGGCTTTGTTATTTTCAGAGAAATTTTTTTTTTAAAGAAAACTCAAAATTTTCCCGGAAAACCCCGTCCGATTTTTCTGGCTAACGAACTCATCCAAGCCATTAATAAAAGAAAGGCACTTGCCGAGTTTCATCGAAATCGGTTAATTATTTTTTTAATTATCGCATGGAAAAATTCCAAAAGAAAAATCAAAATTTGAACAACTCAATTTTTTATAAACTTAGAAAGTTAAATTTTGATACATAGTAAGGTCTCTCCCAGGGCAACATACCCTTAAATTTTATTAAAACAGCTTTGTAATTTTCAGGGAAAAATTTTTTCCCGGAAAAGCCTTTCCGATTTTCCTGGCTAACGAACTCATCCAAGCCATTAATAAAAGAAAGGCACTTGCCGAGTTTCATTGAAATCGGTTAATTAATTTTTGAGTTATCGGATGGATATTTGAAAAAATTTGTGCAGTCTCACCATCGATACCTCTCCATTACCGACTTTTTTTAAATAACAATTCACTAATATTTTGGTTAAAGGATAAGCAATTTGTTTTTTTTTGAATACATTTTTAATCCTATAGTCTTGGAAGGGAGGAAGGGACCTGCTGCACTTAGTATGATATCTTAGGCAGCACACAATACACAACATATAAAAATTCAAACGTAAATAATAAAACAAATGAATATTTGCATCTGTAGTTAATTACTACATGCATTTTGCTTTTGTTTCTGAAGAAGCCACATTTAACGAAACGGTTCATATTATAATTATATAGAGTGAATATCGTAATAATTTGTTTTATCACTATATAATTATATAAATATTACCCTTCATTATTTAAATTCTTAAAATTTGAATACAATAACAGCCTAAAATTCTTGCCTTTAACTTAAAAGGAAGGGATGGGTATTGTTGATTAAAACTGACTGTCCATTGGGCACGTAATCGCATAACTTCCATGATTTTTCTTTTGGACGCAAGCGATATTAGATCTTATTCATGTGCCAATAGCAATACCGACCTGAAGCGATCGCCAGACGCCACATGCATTATACTATACTAAACAGACTTGCGCAATAATATATAATGTACGGTTGCCTAGCAACAAGATACTACATCTTATATAAGCGATGTTTACGATACGCGGCGATATTAAAAGATAAATGTTTCAAATTTGAATAGCTCCATTTTCTGTAAACCTAGAAAGCTCGATTTTGGCACATAGTTAGGTCTTTCCCAAAGCAATATGTGCACAAAATTTCATCGAAATATCTTTGTAAATTTCGGAGAAAAAAATTTTTTTCGAAAGGAAACTCAAAATTTTCCCGGAAAACCTTGTCCGATTTTCCTGGATAACGAACTCATCCAAGATATTAATAAAAGAAAGGAACTTGCCGAGTTTCATTAAAATCGGTTGATTATTATTTGAGTTAGCGGTTGGATACATACATATATATATATATATATATATATATATATATATATATATATATATATATATATATATATATATATATATATATATATATATAATGTGATTAGCAGCGCTCAGCATGGCTTCGTGAGGGGCCGCTCCGCGACCACTAACTTAATCAGCATAACTGAATATATATCTGCTGCCATGGACAAGGGGTCGCAAACGGATGTTATCTACCTGGACCTCTCCAGGGCCTTTGATAGATTAAATCACGATATTCTTTTGAGGAAACTGGATAACATGGATTTCTCACCGAACTTGCTGAAGTTTATGGAATCATATCTTCGTGATCGAGTTAGTGTTGTCCACTATCATGGGTGTCAGTCCGTGGAGGTCTTGGCTGAATCAGGTGTTCCTCAGGGATATGTTCTGGGACCCTTGCTGTTCAATCTGTTTATCAACGATATTTCGGATGTTATCGAATTACCCCATCATCTGTATGCGGATGATGTAAAAATCTTCTCATCCGTTGCTGGTCTCTGCGATTGTTCAGTGCTTGAGAGATGTTTGCGTAGAGTTCAACACTGGTGCTCCATTAACAACCTCACACTGAATATTAAAAAATGTGTTGTAAAATCTTATACGCTCAACCGCCGTGTAATCGAGTTCCCATACTCCATGGATGGACAGCCTCTTCTGAGACCTGCAACCTTTAAAGACTTGGGTGTCGTCTTTGACTCGAAACTCTCATTCGTGGAGAACTGTGAACATGCTATTGCTAGGGCATCGAAGACACTCGGATTTCTTATTCGCAATTCCGGTTCGTTTCATAATGCAGACACCTTGAGGCTCCTGTTCTGTGCCTGTGTGCGGCCGCATCTGGAATATGCCTGTGTGGTCTGGTCTCCTCTGTATGACGTCCATATAGGGGCTCTTGAGGGTGTCCAACGGAGATTTGTAAAGTTCCTTGCATACAGAGCGGATCGGGTGTATCCCGCTACCGGTACACCACAGGCCGATTTACTGTCGAGGTTGTCATTGGAATCTCTGCACGCTAGGCGTGTTTACTCTGCTCTCTCCCTGATACATAATTTACTGCACAGTAGGATCGTCTGTCCTGAACTGTTGCGCACTCTGCTTTTTCACACCTCTAGAGTCAACTCTAGAAGACACGAATTCTTTTATCTACCGCCACCTAGGACCAATGTTAGGCTTAACTCACCGATTTACAGATCGTGCTCCATTTATAACAGCGTGCATCAGTCAATAGACATATTGTGTTGTGGTGAGTCTGAGATGAGACACGTTGCATCGCTGCTTGGTAATTAGTAGAACTTTACTATGTTAATTTTTATAGTGTATGATATGTATTGTATTCCTACTCTTAATTTGGGATAATTCCCGTTGAGTATTTGTAGTAAATAAATATATATATATATATATATATATATATATATATATATATATATATATATATATATATATATATATATATATATATATATAAATATATAAAAACTGACCCCGGATATGGGTTCTAGGGGCCCAAATTCGCGCTCATTTGAAGAAATTTTTGCAAAGTCTCACCATCGATACCTCTCTATTAGTGAATTTTTTAAATAAAAATTCACTAAAAAACCAAAGAAAGTGCCCTATTTTCGCTAATTGCCGCTAGAGCTCGCCTCATATTCATGACGACTTTCGGTATATTTATTCTTACGTACCTTTAAATAAGTATGCGAATTTTCAAAACTTTCGGATTTTTCAGGAGGTTAAACATTGTTTTGACTGGACTATTGGGGGGCTTCGAACTGCAAATAGGTGTTTTTTTGGAGGCTCTTATAATGAAGTATTCTGAGAGTTATTACAAAAATCAGCAGGCCTGACACAATAGGATTAGTGTGTTACCACAAAATAAACAAGCAGATTTTGCTCTTATCCTACAAAATTTGTATTTACAGCTATGAGAACAAGTTAATCCAAATTTCTCGCTTGATAATATTGACATATGACGTCAAAGTCGGCGGCTTTATAATTTCCCGACTCCAGCTCTAAGCGAAGTAAACTTGGAGAACTGAAGTCATCGCAACACATTTTTTAAAAGACTTGATAATCATTTCACTAACAAAGTTATGAAAAATTCAGAATTTTTCATCCTCTGATGACGCTAACTTTGTTAGTGAAACGATCGTCATCTCTTTAAAAAAAAGTGGTGAGTTGGGTTCCCCAAGTGTACTCCTTAGTGCTTATCACAGGTTTCAATCTTCACCTAGGGTAGGGCGGAGCTAGTTGATCAATTTTTCACTTCATAGCTCCTAAACGATAAGTCCAAATTCCAAATATATATTCTGATAGGTAAGTGATTTGTTTCTTTATAGAAGTGTCCTAATAATTTACCTCTCATAAATTTTGTTTTGGAGCTACGGTCATATAAATACAAAAAGTTCGGGACGCAGCAAGCGCGTTATGGTAGTAAATTTTTATCAAATGCTTCAAATTTGAATAACTCAATTTTCTATAAACTTAGAAAGTTGAATTTTGGTACATAGTAAGGCCTTTCCTAAAGCAACGTATCCACCAAATTGAATTAAAATAACTTTGTTATTTTCGGAGAAAAAATTTTTCTAAAGAAAATTCAAAATTCGAATAACTCAATGTTTTATAAACTTAGAAAGTTTAATTTTGGTACTTAGTAAGGTCTTTTTCAAGGCAACATATTCATTAAATTTCATTAAAATAACTTTGTAATTTTCCAAGAAAAATTTTTTTTCGAAAGCAAACTCAAAATTTTCTGGGAAAATCTTGTCAGATTTTCCTGGCTTCAAATGCTTCAAATTTGAATAACTCAATTTTCTATAAACTTAGAAATTTGAATTTTGGTACATAGTAAGGCCTTTTCTAAAGCAACGTATCCAATCCACCAAATTGAATTAAAATAACTTTGTTATTTTTTCGGAGAAAAAATTTTTCTAAAGAAAATTCAAAATTCGAAAAACTCAATTTTTTATAAACTTAGAAAGTTTAATTTTGGTACTTAGTAAGGTCTTTTTCAAGGCAACATATTCATTAAATTTCATTAAAATAACTTTGTAATTTTCCAAGAAAAATTTTTTTTCGAAAGCAAACTCAAAATTTTCTGGGAAAACCTTGTCAGATTTTCCTGGCTAACAAACTCATGCAAGCCATTAATAAAAGAAAGGCACTTGCCGAGTTTCATTGAAATCGGTTAATTATTTTTTGAGTTATCGGTTGGATATATATATATATATATATATATATATATATATATATATATATATATATATATATATATATATATATATATATATATATAAACATATAAAAACTGAAACTGACCCGGGATATGGGTTCTAGGGGTCCTAGTTCGCGCTCATTTGAAAAAACTTTTGCAAAGTCTCACCATCAACACCTCTCTATTAGTGACTTTTTTTAAATAAAAATTCACTAAAAGTCAGGCATGCTCAAACTACCCCATAGGTGAGGTAAGTCGAGCAAGGGTATGGGGCAAATTGAGCAATTAGGAAGTTAAGTCATGTGATGATGTTTGCTAGACATGTAATAAAACTTATTTACAATCAACTTTTTATTTCTAATCTCTTACTGATATAATAGTGCAACGGAAATATATTTTTTTCAAATATTAAACATAAAACTATAATCAACATAAACAAAACATTTCTTACTCTTAATTTTTGGAATAGACTCGGTCTTTAAACTTAAAATCACACATCACAGTTATATGACGATCAATGGTTTTTAAATATATATAACAAGTCTGGACTCAGCAAGTGCTTTATGGAAGTGAATTTTCATAAAAATGTTTTTAATAGCAAATCTATCTCTATAAAGCAAGCAGGCATCACTTTGGTTACCGGTATAACCTATAAAGTAGAAGCAATGTACCATATATAATCAAAATAACTTATTGTTTGAAAATGTACAAAAATTTTCCGAAAATAACATTTAAACGTTTCCTAGAAAACTGGCTTCCTAGCCAACGAACCTTAGGTTAATAGCATATTGAGTTATTGAAATCTGAAGCATTTAGTGATATATCGCGACCAAAATGCACTTGTTGCGTCTATATATTTCTTCTTACAAACATGCATCATATTTCGATGAAAAATGCAAAAATTCAATAATATAAGGGATGTTCTAAAAAAAATTAGGTATCACCGACGACTTATGGGTCGCCTGTGATTGTCAACATAATTTATAAGATGCAGCTCAAGACACCCCATAATTAACGTATACAACTTTTTCTCGTACCTTGTATAATAACAATTATATTGAGTTTTGGCGTAGAAATGCGTCACCCTGTATATACGTAAACACATAAAAACTGAAACTAAACCCGAATATGGATTCTAGGGGGCCTAGTTTGCACTCATTTAAAGAAATATTTTAAAAATTCAAGTTGCGGTCTCCTCACTAACGAATTTTTTTACAAAAATTAGCTAAACATTATAGACTGTTAAACTATAAACTTAACTAAAACTACTGCCAAAGCATCGGAGAAAGGGTCTATTTGAAATGAATTTTCTGGAAATATTTTATTAAAATGAAAGACAATGACGGTTGAATATAAAGATAGATATATATATATATATATATATATATATATATATATATATATATATATATATATATATATATATATATATATATATATATATATATATATATATATATATATATATATATATATATATATATATATATATATATAGTGCGCGCCAAATGTATGGACCGGGACTTATAAAATCTAAACTAAGCGGCCAAAAAAATTGAAATTTGATATGCGCATTTTCGACGTATTTTCGCATATTATGACGTGATTTCCAAGTATTTGCTCCTTTTATTACAGAATATACAGGGTGTAGGTATTTTTTTTAAATGGTAACGGGGCTAGTAATTGTTAATTTCTGAAAGTACAATCTTTTCTGCTTCTAACAATGCATCACAAGATGGGGGTTGCATAAGAAATCATTACAGAAAAAAAAATTTGAAGTAAGACACGAATACGAACTGGTCGACTGGTCTTAATAAATTACAAGCTTATCAGCTTGTACAATGTTCCGTTTTTTGTCTTGCTGAGGATGGTTTATAAATGATACCTTTTAACCTTAATAAGATAATAAAAATTTTCATTTACTGTCACAGTCAAGTTGACAACGAGTACTTTCGCCTTTATTTGTCAAGTAATATTTGAGTAAAGTAACACACGAATACGAACTGGTCGAATGGTCTTAATAAATTTCAAGATCTGCTTGTACATTGTCTCGTTTTTTGTCTTACTGAGGATGGTTTATAAATTATAAATTTGTTCACCTTAATAAGATAATAACAGTTCTAAAGTTACTGTCACAGTCAAGCTGACAGCGTGTGCTTCCGCCTTTATTGGTCAAGTAATATTTGAGTGTTTCTGAAGTAATTTTTCAATTTGTCGTATAAAATATGGATCAATTAAGTGAAAAGCAGCGAATACAAATTTTAATTATACGAGGATATGGAGACAGACAAAGACGTCACAAGGAGATTTGTCGCATATTTAATGAATTGTATCCCGAAAGACTCCCTATAAGTAGGAGAACTGTGGGCAAAACTATCCAGAGATATGAATAGACGGGTATTGTTAAAAATAAACAAAAATTAGGTAGACCAAAATCTGCAACAACTGAGGAGAATCAGCTAGATACACTATTGGCTATTGCCGAATCTCCCTATGCCTCAGCTAGGCAAGTTGCCCGAGATCTTGAGATGTCGCAAACGTCGGTTCGTAGGGTGTTGAAAAAATAAAAATACCATCCCTACAAAATTCAACTTGTGCAGGAATTATCTGATGATGATTTTGATAGAAGGTCAGAATTTTGTGGTGTCATGATGGATAGGTGTGTAAATGATCGCCAGTTTGTTTATAAAATGTGTTTCTCCCATGAGGCAACGTTTTGTTTAAATGGAACTGTCAATTGCCAAAACTGTAGGTATTGGTCCGATAATAATCCTCACTGGATGAGGGAAAGTCATACTCAACACCTTTAAAAGGATAATGTTTGGTGTGGCATTATTGAGCGACATATTGTTGGGCCTTTCTTCAAAAATAGAAATTTAGTGAACTTTTTAAGAAAATTCAGTAAAAAGATATTGTGATATAGAAAGTTAATCGTCGTTGTCGCTGTCGCAATTAATGCAAACGTAAGTAAAAGCAGCATTTAGCTCACATTTTGTATGTGCCCATTCCTTGCAAACTTGATTCATTTTTACCCTGGTAGACTTTCGAAACAGGCTTCGCAGCAAACCAGGCAGGCATGGCTATCTTCATTTCTTTCGTCACTTGATATTAGAATTTTTTACAAACAATTATCTTCTTTTTTTATCAATCATTTGCTTTTATTTTTTACCTTTTTCAGTTATTTTCTTTTGTTCTTCTTGTAATTAGTTTTGTTTTTTTATGGAGTGTCTGATAGAATAGCAGCTTTCCTCTTTCTTCTGATAGGTGTGCCCATCTTTCTTGGACCTGCTTGGGTATGGTCTTGCAATTTCAGTAAAAAGAATCCCTGAATTAGATCGAACTGTAAGTTTTCTTTGTAGCTTGTACGAGCTTCTTCTTCAACTTGGCTGGTAGAAGATGTAGCACTATCAGGTTCCCTGACATGTATTACAGCTGGATTTGAAGGATCTTTTACCGGATGGACAGATTCTGGGTGTAGACGGTCGATTACAGATGACTAAGAAAACTAATCTTCAGCAAAATGTTCGCATAAATAGGAAGATGCCCTTCTTTTGAAAACTATCCATGATGTTCCTACTTGTCTGAGCTGAGAGCAATGAATCTGTGACAATTTTTGGTATATCGTAGATTTTTATTGTCTTTCCCGGGTTATTTCGTAGCCAAGTATCTTGTGAGGAAGCCCAATACTTTGTGAAGGGGCCGAATACTGAGACATCTAAAGGCTGTAATGTATGGCTGCAACGAGGTGGGAATGATAACATGACGATTCCACCCTCTTTAGCCAATTTCAGTGTCTACACGTGTAAGTGAGAGTAATAATTATCTAAGACTAACAAACCACGATGCTCATTGAACGGTTTTACATGTTTTATAAAATTTTGTATAAACTGAAAGAATTCTGAGTCTGTAACCCACCCATTGGTATTACCTGCTCCAATACAGTCAGTTTTATCATCACTAATGAAATTGCTCTTGAAATTTTTGCGGGGAAATATAAACATAAGGGATACCGTGTTTCTAGAACCCGATGCAGCAGTTACCATGGTAACGTTAGTTCCTAGTTCACCAGAAGTTATGGTGCCGACGTTATGTTTACCCTTAGCAGCCACAATTTTATTTGGATTCAACACAGAGGACAGTCCTGTTTCATCCACATTTCATATTTGTGACGCAGTGAAATGATATTTATCCATTAGTTCAGCTAACTTGCCAAAAAAAAACTTTAACGTTTTGAGCATTAAATGATGTTACCCTGCCAAGGCTGCTGGGTTCTGGCTTTCGAATAGATAACTCAGGATTCCGTTTTGAAAACATCGTGAGCTACTCTTTCCCGGCCATCTTATTTGTAGTCCAGGCGACTAGAATTTTAATGCCAATTTAACAGTAGACTCGTGGGCAAGGCGACTAACGTATTTTGGAGAATATCCATAAAAGATTGGTGCCATTTGTAGCAAGTATTTTTTCAAGAATCCTCTTGTTGAAAAGAGAATACTTGCTGCATAACCCATTGATGGAGTACCTTTTGCAGAGTTTAATTTTTTTATAAATATTGTTAAGGTCATGCGTTTAATGCCGAATTCCTTGGCGTCAGCATTTACCTGCGTTCATGACTGCCATTGCTGCATCATTACTGCTGACTAGGAATACCTCTTGTCGCCATTTTTTTATATGTCCGCATCCTAAAATTCATATATATATATATATATATATATATATATATATATATATATATATATATATATATATATATATATATATATATATATATATATATATATATATATATATATATATTGCCTTTGTTTCGCATCGTGGGGGTAAGTTGAGCAACAATTCCCCAACTAGCCTCAACCCAAATATTTGAAACAAAAGTAAGGTTATGCAAAAACGGTTTGAATAAGGACCAAATCCTCTCTAGATATCATAAATATGATATATTTATAAAAGTTTAACATTGACCTGATCGAAAACGCAGAATTTTTACGTGTGCTGAAGAAATATGAACCGAAACTATTTTTTTTTTCTTTTTCGTCGCAATACAAACAAGGCGTACGCGTACCTCGCTCGATCGACAAGTCGTCACTGGTGGTTGTGCGGTGTGTTCCACTCACACAACCGCTTCTTCCCACCATTTGATAAGTTGGCCTGCAGTGTGTAGTTGTAGAGATATTTTAATTGCTCAACGTACCTCTATGCTCAACTAGCGTCACTCTATCCTACTAACTCTAAGTACTTTCTTATTTTTCAGATTCTCTGTACACCTGAACCCGATAGTCTTAAATGGGTTCCATCAGACGAGGCATATTTAATGGATGAGAGTGAACTTGTTTATTCAGGTTATGAACTCTTAGGACCGACTGATTTCTTTTTTGGAAAAAGAATGAGTGATGGTATAATGTTCGGTGGAAAAGTAGAAAAGCTAAAAGACGAGAAAACCTTTCAGATGACGCATATTCAAGTTGACAAATCAGCATCAAATGGCGTTGGAGTTGTAAAAGTTAAAGAAGGTTTTGAAGTCCTTACATATGCCTAGTATAAACATAATAAAACCGAAATGTTAATGAGATATAACCTTGTTAATAAATAAAGATTGTATTGCGGACTTATTGTTTTACTGTATTTTTAGGCACTATTATATATATATATATATATATATATATATATATATATATATATATATATATATATATATATATATAATGTAATGTGAGCATACCAGGCAATATGAGCAGACTGATCATTCACAGTGTCTGCTGAAATACCTACTGGCGCCATCTGTGTCTTAAATGATTTATAGTAGTTTCTTTTTGTGGTAGTTCCCACAATTATCAGTTTTGTGGAGGAATTATGTAAGTAATTGGTTTATTAATTTTCGAACTTTACATAAACCTTTTTTCTTCAAAATTTGGACTTCTATGCAGCTATTTTTGGGTTTTGTAAGACTTAAGGTGTCTCTCTTCATATTCCTTTTTCATGTAAGTGCAATTTTTTTTCGTTTTACCATAACCTCAAATCATAATCTAACATACTTGTATGGATAATATGAGCACAGGGGATGCTCATGGTGCAACATGGTGATCAGATTACCTACCCATTAGAATAAAGTCAATTCTGTGTCTATCACGAATTATCATTTACAGAAAACTATTTTCTGAAAAGCCAAGGAATCTAGATGCCCCTCAGAGGTCCGCCTGGTCATGTGAGAACATAAAAATTGCGCTTAAATCAGTATTATAAGAACCACATTCTGAAAAAAAGAGCTACTAAGGATTGTAATGTTTCTCTTCAAAGGCTGAGGCGTTATTTTTGCAAGACACGTAATGAAAGTCAATTTTTAATGAAGGAAAAGTTAGGTCGGAAAACAGCTCTAACAAGAAGCCACGAAAAAGACTCTGTTCAAGTTATTTTCGACGTGGAAAAAAGACTGTTTGGTGTCTCTGTGAGAGATGTGAAAAAGTATGTGTTCCAATACTATGCAGGAAACAGAATTCAAAATCATTTTAATGAAAGACGCGGTCAAGTTGCAATGGATTGCTTCGAAGACCTTTTAAAGATAAATCCGGAATTATGAGTTAGAAAACCGGAAGCAACATCTTTGCAGATCGGGTTTAACAAACCCAAGGTACAGATATTCCTTAGAAATTTGAAGAAAGTGCTTTTTAATAAAAACGGAGCCCAAAGGATACTACCAGAAAGCATATTCAATGTCAATGAGTCTGGTTACACCAGCGTCCACAAACCGGGCAAAGTTATCGCAAAAAAAGGGAAAATGTGTAGGTGCTCTTACAAGTGCGAAAAAATTAAAGGCAGTTACTGTGGCACCTTCCGTCAGTGCTGTTGGGCAGTATATTTCACCCATGTTTGTTTTCTCAGGGTAATAATGCGCCCAGATCTTCTAGATAGAGGACACCTGGTGCTATTGTAGTTGCCAACCCTTTAGGCTGGATTAATGAAGAATTATTTGCGACCTGATTTGGCAATTTCTTAAAGATAGTAATACCAGACGTTCGGCCAGATCCAGCAGTACTGATGCTAGATGGGTACACGTCCCACACAAAAAATATTTTGGTCATTGAAAAAGCTAGGCAAAATAACATTGTCGTTTTGTCTGTTTCCTCTAACTGTAAGCATAAACTACAGCGACCAGACGTGGCTATTTTCAAGAGTATAAATACATTCTATGATTAAAAGATTTCTATACGTCTAACCACCATCCAGGTAGGATGGTGACACACAAAAAATCGGATTTATGTAACAGAGCTTATGGAAAGGGAGGGTCAATAAAAACAATACTGCTAATGTGACTGATGCTACTGAAGATCATACTACACCGAATTCAAGTTTCAGAGACGATTCCGGTGCCAATTTAGAAAACTAAATGGAACAGGCAATGCAAAGTGGCACATTCAAATCTTCTTCCTGCAAGTCCTTATAAAAATTGTTTGCCAATCCTGCAAAAAAGACGCCCAAGTCAATTTCGAAGAAGTGTTTAGTCCCCAAAAGCAAAAGCAGCAAAGGAAAAGAAGGCGCAAACTGTCTTTATTGCAATTAATAATTTTCAGTAACAGAGTGAGACTGAATTCGATGTATGAGTTGCAAAAAATGAACCGATGAACAGTGTAAAGGAGCTAGCGAGACGTGTAAAATTGTTATTTTTCATTTTTACAAATAAATGGTTTTGCGTCATATGAACTGTTTTACACACACACACACACACACACAAATATATATATATATATATATATATATATATATATATATATATATATATATATATATATATATATATATATATATATATAATATATATATATATATATATATATATATATATATATATATATTATGAGCAAAAATTTCTTTACCCATTTTTATTAGCAGAATATGTAATATGCTTTGTTACAGATTGCTCATTTTACCCATCTGGTGCTCATTTTGTACTCATGTATGCTCATATTATCTCACTCGGAGGATAATATGAGCACATTATTTAAATTTGTCAAGTCATAAGAAACACTATTTTCGAAGAACATATAATTTTTTTGAATAAGAAATTAATAGACTGAATGTTTTTGTTACACACTAAGTTGTTGGTGTTTGCCAAATTTTGATATATATATATATATATATATATATATATATATATATATATATATATATATATATATATATATATATATATATATATATATATATATATAACATGATTTTTTTAACGCGGCTATATACAAGGAAAGGTTCAGGGCAACGCCGCAAGGAGACAACCGCATACACGTGTTTCGAGCTTATAAGCTCTCATCAGTGCGGTATAGCTGGGTCACAGCATAATCAACAGTGGCCAGGTAAAGATGGGAACACGCAATATTAAGTAGCAGATACACACGGAGGCACAACAGGCAACCAGTGCACAGTTTGCAGCTTCATTTGGGAGACCCTTAATTGGAGGGCAACAACCACAATCGCCACGGAGGCAACATAAAGCACCAGATCACCTACGTGGCATCCGAAGCCCAGGGGTTATAATAAGAATAACATGATTTATTATTATTATATATATATATATATATATATATATATATATATATATATATAGATATATATATATATATATATATATATATATATATATATATATATATATATATATATGAGACATGCTTGGTTCTCGGGTTAAACCGCGTCCAGAATTTATGGAAACTCGACGTTTCGGCTCCTGTTTTGGAGCCATTTTCAAGAGGTAAAGGAAATATGTAAGGACACTCTAAGGCCTCAATCTGCCTACTCCTTAGAGTGATGGACAAAGGTGGGTAAAGGAAATATGTAAGGACACTCTAAGGCCTCAATATGCCTACTCCTTAGAGTGGTGGACAAAGGTGGGTAAAGGAAATATGTAAGGACACTCTAAGGCCTCAATCTGCCTACTCCTTAGAGTGGTGGACAAAGGTGGGTAAAGGAAATATGTAAGGACACTCTAAGGCCTCAATCTGCCTACTCCTTAGAGCGGTGGACAAAGGTAGGTAAAGGAAATATGTAAGAACACTCTAAGGCCTCAATCTGCCTACTCCTTAGAGCGGTGGATAAAGGTAGGTTGGGTTGTTGTAGCTCGATTACTGGGCCTCAATCTGCCTACTCCCCAAATCTCGCCGGAGATCGTCTGTGAGGTCTCAGTGTGTTCAACCCTAGGCCTCAGAGAGATCCTAGGGTTGAACACACTGAGACCTCACAGACGATCTCCGGCGAGATTGAATAATTCTTTCGAAAGTGCTAACATCGATATCGCTCTATTATCGAAAAAATCTTGCGTTCTAACTCCTTTTGGGAAAAATGCCCAAAAAACAATTTTCTATAAAGCTAAATAACTAAATTTTGTTACATCTGTAGATAGTGTAAGTCTCTTTAAAAGAAACTTGTATTACGAATTTCATTAAAGTTATGCAAAAGATTTCCAGAAAAAAACTTTATTCATATTTAGAAAAGTAAAATATCTGCCAAATTATAAACGTAGCAGTTATGTTTCCTTATTAATCGCCAGTATGACTTCGTTTTAGTGAACCTAATCAAACGGTTTTTTCAATATCAACAATATCAAAGATATAATTTCAGACTCAAAGGTGACAAACTTATTCATGCTTTATAAACAAAAATGAGATCTTGTTGAAAACGTAGGAACTCTGCGCGCTATTGTTTCTCCAAAGAACGTAAAAAACATATATTCATTGATTTGGATTCGATCGCGTAACCTTCTGCTTAGAAGACAACGACGCTGTCTCTGCGCCATGTAAGCACACTTTAGCTAACGTTTTGTTTACATGATACTCCAGATCGGCTTCATGACCGGTATATTATATTCAAAGTATACGTAACAATTAATTACAGAATTAGTAGAATTACCATTTAAACACATCACACGACTATTTTAGTATTATATGGCGTCTTACGTTTAAGTTTGAAGATAAAAGAAAAAAATTAGAATCAATTTTATAGAGACTTGGCTTGATTTTGTTTACATTTCTACTATATTATGCGACAGCATAATATATCTACGCTGCGCTAAAACTGTATTTGGGACCGTTCATATGGTTACAAATGTAATGTATTTTAAGAATTAGTTTAATAACAATCACTTGGCAAATTTTTAACTTCATGTCGTCTGTCATTTTCCATAATTGCGGCCGAGATTTCACGATTATTAGTTCGGGTGGCATCTTTTATACCTGGTACATATTTAGTTTGGTTACCGTTGATGTATGGTTTATACCTTTTGTATTAATCAATCTACGCTGTCAGTTAACTACTCTGTCTGCCAGGCATTGGACTTTCACTACTAAGTCGTTTCAAAACATATTTTTGGGATTTTATTTTTAATTTGGAAAAAACTGTAAATATTCTGTACCAAGTTACTTAAAATTCACAACGCAGGTTTATTTGCAGTATTTCTAGTCACATGTAAAGTCTCATTCCAGTTACTCAGATA
Organism: Tillus elongatus; assembly: GCA_964006375.1. Lineage (NCBI taxonomy): Eukaryota > Metazoa > Arthropoda > Insecta > Coleoptera > Cleridae > Tillus > Tillus elongatus. The sequence continues at coordinate 113,283,978 of OZ023268.1, forward strand.
CTTACGAAAATATAGCGTTTTCAAAAATATTTTTGTATATTTTTGGGGGGAAAATATCCGTTGTAGTTGATATAAGAAAGAACTCATCCGGGGTCTTAATACAATAAAGATATGTGCCAAGTTTCATTCAAATGAGTTAAGTATTTTTTGAGTTATCCCCCGGATACAAAAAATTTAACGGACCTTGGTTTTGGGTTTTAAGGACCCAAATTCGCGCTCATCTGAAGACATTTTTTCAAAAGCTTTTCATCGTGACGTCTCTATTAGCGAATTTTTCTTAATGAAGATTCGCTGATATAGTATATAGGTCGATCAAAAATATAACGATAATCCTTTATTAGAAAACTTGAAATCTCATCATCACTAGACGTAAAACTGTTTTAAAATTTTTAATTGAAAGAAAGGTATACTGATCAATAATGATAGAAGAACAATTAGCACCATCATTTCAGTTGCCATTTTAAGGCGAAAACTTGGCAAATACCCACTCCTAAAATAACACGAAAACCCATTTATAATAGAGATTGGGTCGTTTAGGACAACACCTTCATAAGTCATAGATCGCGGAATACTCGAGTTCTTCTGCTTTCTGTGAAAGTAAGCCCAAAAAGATTTTGGATTGCTTGATATCGATGTCTCGACCTCTTTAACATAATGCTTATATGCACTCTTGATTTCTGACTTTAGAAGGGATCTAAGTTCTTTAAAACTGCTGTAATTTCATTAACTTGATGCTCTCGTATAATTACGAAGTGCTATCTGCTTACGTTTTAAATGTTAGACAATATTCAGGGTGAACCAGGGAGGATATCCCTGACGTCTTGGAGCATATAAGGGAACAAAAAGTTTTAAACGTTTGTTGGAGAAACATAATTTGTACGCCCCTGTCTCTTTACTTTCATTCGGGTGCACTATCCTTTAAGTTTCTACCTGGAATTATTTAGCTCTGGATTTCACAATCTTTTTAAATTTGCTACTGGATTTCACAACCTTTTCAAATTTGCTAGTAATCTTTATCCTCTAGACGTCTGTATCTCATTATGTATACGCATGAACAATGCCATACAAAGAATACTTATATACCGTTAGGTTCTTTATTGTAAATAGCTTTAGCTGTCTTTGACGTTTTCTTTAGATGCACCCAGTGGATTTTCTGAACTAGGAATAATGCTTCTACCTAGTTGGCAATTCTGTATTACTGACATTATGTTGTGTCAACTACGTCACCTAGCGTTACGCGAAAGCTCGATAAAAGCAAGCCTTTCGCAAGGTCAAGTCAGTTCTACGTTCGATCTCCTCTTCTTAAATTATTGGGACTCCGAGTTCCGAGTCTACTTAAACACCGCTCGCGTGTTTGAGTCAGTTCTACGCCAGATCACATCTTCGCTCCTTCTTCGCTCGTTGGAACCCTGAGTCCCAAATCTTCCACTTAAACATCGCTCGTGTGTTTAAGCCAGCTTAATTCTACAGTGCCGTTCTACAACGAATCTCATCTTCATCGCTTTTTGGGACTTCTAAGATCCCGATCTTCTACCTAAACATCGCTAGTGTGATTACGCCACTTCAGTTCAAGCTCCAATCTTCCTACAGAAATTCCGTTCGTACAGTGTTACAGTGAAAAGTCAGTGTTTTCTTCGAAATTAGAAATTATACGCGGAGTTAAATGCAAGTAGCTAATAATATTGTGAAATCTCCTGAATAACCCATTAAATCAAGTGTAAAACCGCAAATTGTAAATAAATGTTAAGTTCAAAGTGTATATAGTAACAATACAACATATATAAATATAAAAAGGTGTATTATTGAAATCTTCTGCAATCCAGTGCACCTAGAGTTATAAATACAGTCCACATACAGTCCACATCTTCAACATATTCTTCTTCGAACGCTAATTAGCAAAGCCGACTAGTTAGCGAGGGTGGGATCAATCCACATGCAAAACATTGGGGAAAGAAGACAAGCTCTTTCTCCCCCAACGTTTATGTATTAAAGCGTATAACATTTTAGAAGCCTTATCAAAATCATTACCGCACACAAATACTCCCAACTTACCAACCTAAAAGACTCATAAAGTTGACGAGTTGATTTTACTGATAAAGTCATTAAAATACATTAAATATTTTATCTATTTCAAGTTAATGTTACCATGTTAATTACATATTCCGTTGTCACAACTTTTTGTATATTAGTACAATCTTTTCTATTTGACATGCCAAGGATACATCAAAAATTTACTGAAAATAATTCTAAACTATTATAATTACAGTGCCTAATGTTGGAGATAATTTTATCATGCTTCCTTTCAATTTTAATGAAAAAGTATACTTAGGCTAATTGGAAGAGAGTATAAGCAATAACTGTTAAAATGTTTGGTTTTTAACATGAACTATTCAGTCACAATGAGACACACTGCTGGTATTTATATAATATTAATAATAACATGCGTTTGTTCAGGCCAACTTAACTCAGGTAAGAAAGAATTTAGTTAAAAGTGTGGTCGCAGAAGGTACCTAATAGTAGCGAATATCCACAAGCTTATTTCAAATCCCGAAAAATTAGAAATATAAATTTTCGATCAGGTCGGCTAACGAACTCATTCAGGCGTTTATGAGGAAAATATTAAATTTCGCCGGTCCTTTATTAGCGAATTTTTTTTTTTTTTAATCGCTTATGGGGAGATATGTATATATATATATATATATATATATATATATATATATATATATATATATATATATATATATATATATATATATATATATATATATATATATATATATATATATCCGACCAATAACTCAAAAAATAATGGACCGATCTTGACAAAATTTGCAGAGTACCTTCCTTTTGCAAGTGGCTTGGATAAGTTCGTTAGCCAGGAAAATCAGACCTGGTTTTCCCGGAAAATTTTGTGTTTTCTTTATACAAAAATTCATATCTCCGGAAATAACAAAGTAAGGGCAAAATTTGGTACGCGTGTTTGTATTATAAAGAGCGAACTCTCTACCAAAATTTAGGTCCCTAGCTTTAAAGACAAAGAAGTTATTGGCAGTTAAAGCAACAAATTTTAGAGTTTTCCTCAAAACGTCAAACTCACAATATTAAACGTCAAAATTGGCAATGTTCAGGCAAAGAATGTGAAACAAATACCTTTTGTGAAAAGAAAATGTTTGAAGAAGAGTGTTCTGCAAGCTCTTAAGTTTCAGATTCAACCGTCATTGCCCTTCATTTTACTAAAATATTTACAGAATATCCATTTCAAATAGACCCTTTCTCTGATACTTTGGCTGTCAGTTTAGTTAAGTTTGGTGGCTTTTTGGATATTTATTTGTAGGTTTAGTGAAGTTTATGGTTTAACGGTCTATACTTTTTTTTTAGCTAATTATCGAGGGAAAAATTTGTTAATGCATTTTTGCACTTTTTATCGAAATATGATGCGTTTATAAGAAAAAAATCTGGGGGCAGTAAGTGCGTTTTGGTAGCAAATTTTCGGTAAATTTGCAGTTTAGCTCCCGAACGCTTTTCAAAACACTGTTTTCAGAAACCTGCCTAGGATCGCCCCCCCCCCCCCCTGAATCCACAAACTTCAAGAAACACTTCTTGTTCATACTCCCCAAGGAAGTTCGGGACCAGGAGTGAGTAGGGGTGTATAATTTTTTTTAAACTAATTTTCGTAGATCAAATTCGTTGATGCATTTTTGCATTTTTTATCGAAATATGATGCGTTTGTAAGAAAAAAAATCTGGACGCAGTAAGTGCGTTTTGGTAGCGAATTTTCGGTAAATTTGCAGTTTAGCTCCCGAACGCTTTTCAAAACACTGTTTTCAGAAATCTGCACCACCACCCCCCCGGATCCACAAACCCCAAGAAACATTTCTTGTTCACACTCCCCAAGGAAGTTACGGGACCAGGAGTGAGTAGGGGTGTATAATTTTTTTTAAACTAATTTTCGTAGAACAAATTCGTTAATGCATTTTTTATCGAAATATGATGCGTTTGTAAGAAAAAAATCTGGACGCAGTAAGTGCGTTTTGGTAGCAAATTTTCGGTAAATCTGCAGTTTAGCTCCCCAACGTTTTTCAAAAAACTGTTTTCAGAAACCTGCAGGTGGGGTCCTAGTAATGTTTCTGAAAACAATTTGTTGAAAAGCGTTCGGGTGCTAATCTGCAAATTTACCGAATTTTCATTCATCCTTCAAATTTTAATAACTCAATTTGTTATTAACGTAAGCTTTGTTGGATGAAAACCAACATTTAAGTTTATTTTGGAAAATTTTTGTATATTTTCAAACCATAAGTAATTTTGATAAATAGTACATTGTTTCTACCACATAGGCTATACAGGTTATCAGATTGATGCCTGCTCGCATTTGCTATTAAAAACATTTTTATGGAAAATCACTTCCATAACATATTTGCTGCATCTACATTTTTGAAAAATGTTTATATATTTTCAAACAATAAATTTATTTCAATGAAATATGGTACATTGTTTCTACTATATAGGCAACCAAGTTTGATGCCTGCTTTCATCAAAGAAAGACATTTGCTATTAAAAATATTTTAAAGAAAATTCGCTACCATAACGCACTTGTTGCGTCCCGAGATTTTTTTGTAATAAGCTTAGATAAGTTTGTTTAGCTATCCCGATCAAACCAGTTTTCTGGGAAAATTTTACATCTCCTTCCGGGATATTTCAGTATCATCGAAAATAACAAAGTTAATTTGGTAAAGTTCTGAATAAGAGTTGCCTTTTCGCAACTAGTACACACCGTATTTTAAGTTTCAAGGTTTTATATAACAGACATTTATTTTAGCGAATTTTCATTAATAAAAATTCGCCAAAAGAAAGGTCACGATGAAAAGCTTTTGAAAAAGCTTCTTCAGATGAGCGCGAATTTGGGTCCCTAGAACCCAAAACCAAGGTCCATTAAAATTTTTATATGTTTATGTATATATATACATACACATATATATATATATATATATATATATATATATATATATATATATATATATATATATATATATATATATATGTATGTATGTATCCGCGCGATAACTCAAAAAATACTAAACTGATTTTAATAAAACTTGGCAAAAACCTTGTTTGGGCGAAAACCGATGTCGAGTTCGTTAATCAGCCTTTATGCTCAAGTTTTTCCGGTGGAAAATCGGGGAAAACTTATTAAAAACGCTTTATTTTTGTAAGTATCATCATAGTAACTGGAATGAGACTTTACATGAGGCTAGAAATAGTGCAGGTAGCAGGTTGTGAATTTTAAGTAATTTGGAAAATAACAGACGACATGTAGTATTTTTTGAGTTATTGCTCGGATGCACACACACACACACACACACAAATATATATATATATATATATATATATATATATATATATATATATATATATATATATATATATATATATATAAACGTATAAAAATTTTAACAGACCTTGGTTTTGGGTACTCGGGACCCAAATTCGCGTTCATCTGAAGAAACGTTTTCAAAAGCTTTTCATCGTGACCTATGTATTTGCGAATTTTTCCTAATGAAAATTCGCTAAAAGAGTGTGTGTTGTGTGTTTTGTTTCTTTAACGTCGCCCTATTTCCCTATTTCCGCGACTATAACCAATCACCGACGCCAGGGAGCAGTTTCACCTCACTCTCCTGGAAATTTTGCCGAAGCCCAGCTTTGCTGTAAGGAGGGTAGGGATCTTTAACGTGCCCAACATCGCATGGACACGGGACCGACAGATTTACGCCACCTCCGAAGGGAGGAACGTGCAGACATTCAACTTGCTCAAATACAATGCCAGATCATCGGTTGATGTTAGTTTTACAGTTTGTACTGAAAAGTGAAAGGAGTACCCTGGGATCGAACCCAGTACCCTTCGGCTCAGAGGCACACGTTCTTACCCCTGAACCACCGAGGCTCTATTTCGCTAAACGAATCATTTCGAACAACGGTTCGTCGTTCATGACTATTTAACAGCGTTTTTAGCAAGTGAAATGCTCTGCCCGAGAAAGTAGTAACAGCTCCTAGCACAGGTATTTTTAATAACAGGTTGGATGCGTTGGGGAGGGAGCGGTGAGAGTGGTATAATAGTGTTGGTGTTACAGGCATATTGCAAAAAATTGTTATGTTTGTTTATATTTATTTGTGTTAACTAAGGACTAGGTTTCTGAATGTTGTTTCAGTTTTTAAGTTTATGAGTAATTTATAGGCATTGCCTTTACTCTTGATTATGTAGTGATAATAATAATAATGTTTAGAATAGTGGTGCTCGATCAGATGAAAACGTTGCCACGCTAATAGCTACTGTTGCTGTTATCCCCAAACTGTCATTGCGACTTAACTTCACGGTTAAGACGTTTGAATTTTTAAAACAATTTATTTATTACTTTGAACAATCAATACTTAATTACTTAGTTACAAAAAAAAGGAATAATATAATATACTAAAAATAAGACGATCAACCTACATGTGATCTAATGTCTATGCACTCGATGTGCGAAGGACTAACTCGGAACAAGAATGAACGGTTCTACCTCTGTGATTAGCCTCTTTATAGTCTTCCCTCCAGGCGTGGCACTATTGTCTCTGGATCACAAGGAATCTGCTGATGTTGATTCTCACAGTGATATTCCGTTCTACTTGCACTTTGAACCTGTAAGTTCTTGGCTCCGTTAAGACGGCGGCTGACTCAGCGGTTCTTACCGTGAGAAGGCGACATTGTATTATAATGGGCCATTGTTTGGGCTCCATTTATCTTGCGTAAACGTTCACAGCAACTGAATATGAAAAAAGCATGTGTGCATAACATTCTAAAGATTGACTCAAGGATTTTAAGCCAAACCATAACCTGTCACCTCGTACGTTTGTAAAATTGGCCTTAAAAAAAAGGCACTAAAACTACGATTATTTTAAAATAATGTTCAGCATCGAAATTAATTTTGAAGCTCAAATTGCAAGATATGAGGTGGGCAAAATTCACAAAAGATAGTAGAAAATCGACATTTTCCAGAAAAGTAACTATGGAGTTTTTTTTGTGGTGGGGTGATTGGTACTTATTTCTTCCACAATCAAAATGGTGCTGCGGTTGCTATGAATGGAGTTCAATACAGGGCAATGGAACGTGTTATTTGTAGAAAAAAATTGAAAGGTATGGATGTCCAAAATATGTGGTTTCAACAGGATGGCGCCACTTGCGTTACAGTAGATGAAACAATCAATCTTTTAAGGGAGAGTTTTGGCAATCAAATAATTTCTCGAGGAGCAGACGTTTATTAGCCTACTACACTGGATTGCGTCCTATGGAGATTTTTTAAAGGAAGACTGTACGCTAACGATTCTCGGAACATTGAACAGCTTCGAGATTCATTTTATAAATTATTCATTGTACTGTAGAAGTTGGACAGCTGGTGAAAGAATGTTAGCATGCCAAAAAAGCAGAGAGGGTCAGATGTAATTTTTCATTATTAACGGCAACGTTTGTACTTTGAGATAGGATAAAAAGATTATAAGATTTAAAGTATTTTGTGTGTTTTATTATTAAGTCGGTAGGTCAAATTTGGACTCTTTTGGCAGTCTTCACAAACTAATGAGTTTTTAGGATTACTAATAACTTTTTTTAATTTTTTAATGCAGGATCTGGAGCGGGCGTGAAAACAACCACCCCCGCAAGTCCATCAAGCCCTTCAAGTCCTACAACGCCAGCACCGAAAGCTGGTGTCAATGGTGGAGTAAAACTTAGTTCTGGTAGTGTAATTAGCCGTAGTGCCAATGCTGGAGGGGCCGCTAATGGTAGGGTAGCGAATTTTCATTAAATGTTACAAATTTGTATATCTCAATTTTCTATAAACCTAGAAAGTTGAGTTCTGGTGGAGTAAAGTATTTACGAGGACAACATACCAACCAAATTTCATCAAAATAACTTGGTTATTTTTTGATACAATTTTTTTTCGGAAAAATTATTTTTTAAATTTTTGCAATCTCACAATCGATAGAGGTATCGATTGTGAGACTATTCCATCTAATATTTATACAACTATTAGCGAATTTTTTTAAATAAAAAAGGCTTATTTTTTTAAATAAAAATTCGCTAATAAGAACAAAACAGAAATGTCACTACCTAAAAAAACACAATGTGTTACCAAGCGGTCACCCATCCAGGCACTGACCATGCCTGAGGTTTCTTAACTTCGGTGGTCGCACGAGAATCGGTTTTTTCAACGTGCTATAGCTATTCGTTTGAAATGGTGATTTATCCAAGGTTTATATACTCACTATTATTTTTTTTAGTTTCGATTTTGTATTGAGAAATAAATTGTTTTTAAATTTTGCAATATTTACAAAGTTTGTAACAGTCCTGAATGCATACATTCTGTTCCTGTGTGAAAAGATTTAACATAACTTATTTTAACAGTTAGGGTCTTGGACAAGTCACTTATTTCGCAATATGATCAAACAACTTTGTTGTTTCTGGGAATGATTTTCATATAAACTAAAATTATTAATCGAAAAACAACCTATTCTCTCATTAACATTAACTCATTGGAATATAACTTAAGAACTAAATATCCTTCCTCCGAGGTCACTATTCTTGGTGACTTCAACGTCCATAATAAGGAATGGCTAGGTTCTTCAAAAACCGATCCACAAGGAAGAGCAGCGGAGGCCTTTGCAGTCAGCAATTCTTTAGCCAATATGGTTCAGCAACCTGCTTATTTTCCTCGCATCCCAACACACAGCTCAAATCTCTTGTATCTCCTTCTTACTACAAATCCTGACTGCTATAAGATATCAGTCACCGCTCAGACCACGGCATGGTCACTGCTTCCTGCGCAATGCAACCCGAGGTCACACAGTCATCACACCCACGTACCGTTTAGCACTAAAACTCCGCGAACTGGGACGAAATGCGAGATTACTTTTCCCCATTTCCATGGGCGTCTGTCTGCTTTTCTCATCCTGGCCCCTCTGATATCTCACAAAACGTCACCGAAATTATCCAAGCTGGCATGGAATTATCTATTCCACGTACACAGAAAACATCTGCAGCCACTCAAAAGCCCTGGTTCTCTAAATCCTATGACAAGGCCAGACTTGAAAGGGTCAAAGCTCACAAAAAGCTTCTACACAATCCCAGTCAAGAAAACCGTCAAGCATTTAACGACGCAAGAAACCGCTATGTCCGCATTCTTTCTGAAGCAAAAAACTCATTTAATAACCACATCAAAAACAAAGTCCTATGAAGTTCTATGGCAGCAAACCCTTCTGGACTCTTGCCAAATCTATTGGGAATAATTTCTGCAAGAGCACGTTCCCACCTCTTGTCTCAGGGGATGAAATTGTTTCTACCGCCCTGGGCAAGGCTGAACTTTTTGCCTCGTTGATCGCCGGCAATTCTACTCTCAACTCACCTCCAAATGTTCTACCACCAACAGTCCCCATTGTCGCGCATAAAATGACTGATATCATTTTCAAAACTAAAAAGGTACGAAAGATGCTCTCTTCTCTTAAAACCAGGAAAGCCTCTGGCCTTGACGAGATCCCAGCAATTGTTCTCAAAAAATGCGCACCAGAACTTGCTCCTGTCCTGACTCGTCTGTTTCAGACATCTTACAATAGAGGCATATGCCCTAGTAACTGGAAAACTGCTCGAGTACAACCTGTCTCCAAAAAAGGATCGAAAGCGCTTCCTAGCAACTACAGGCCTATTTCTCTTCTTTCAGTCATCTCTAAAGTGATGGAAAAGTATATAAACACCGAATTACTAAAATTTCTTGAAAAACACAGTCTACTCCACGACAGGCAGTATGGATTCCGTCAGCGCAGATCAACTGCCGACTTCCTTTCCTTTGTCACCCATTCTTGGAACAAGTCTATGGAACTACACGGCGAATCCCAGATTGTCGCTCTAGACATAACCAAAGCATTCGACCAGGTCTGGCACGCAGCGCTGCATAATAAACTACCGGCCTATGGCCTACCACCAAAACTCTGTACGTGGACAGCAAATTTCCTCTTCAACCGGAGCATTTCTGTTGTCGTGGATGGCCATTCCTCTAAACTGTATCCAATTAATGCAGGAGTTCCTCGAGGTTCAGCTTTAGCCCTTACTTTGTTTCTTCTCCACATCAATGACCTCCTCTCTAGCACATCAAACCCAGTTTACAGTTACTCGGACGACAACACCCTCTACTCAAATATACAATATTCTAAGCATGTCTCTTTAGCCCAATTAGATGAGGATCGCAGACTCATGAAGGGTTCTATCTCCGTGGATCTCCAAAAAATATTGGACTGGGGAAGTAGAAGTCTTGTACAATTCAACCCCACCAAAACACAGTCTTGCTTTCTTTCCCATAAGAGATAAACCAGCCCTAGACCCATCACAATAAACAACCAAGTTATTCAAAGTAATGAGTCCTTTTCACTTGTTGGCATCTCTGTGGATCGAAATCTCAATTGGCACCAACATGTCACATCAATTGCATAAGCGGCTGCTAAGAAATTAGGTTTCCTCTTCCGGGCTCGCAAATACTTTTCACCGGCTAATCTCTATACCTTATAGACTTCACAAATAAGGTCAAACCTCGAATACTGCTCCCACATCTGGGGTGCAGCTGCCGCTTCTACACTCGCTATCCTGGACTCCATTAAAAAGAGAGCTATACGTCTCATCGGTGACCCTACCCTCACCCAAAGGCTGCCATCCCTTGCCCACCGACGTGCCGTTGGTCGCCTCTCTCTCTCTCTCTTTTATAGATATCTGCACGGGCACTGCTCAGAGGAGCTTGCTTCCATAGTTCCTTCACCTGCTGCCTCCAACAGATCTACAAGGGGAACAGAGCGAATGCACCCTTTTACTGTCCAGGTCACTAAACATAGAACATCTTGTTATGCCCACTCTTTTGTCCCGAGGACTTCCAAATTGTGGAATTCCTTGCCGGCACATGTTTTTCCTTCTCCCCCGAACCTTCAAACCTTCAAGTCCAGGATTAACAAGTTGCCTCTTTCCTCTTTGTCGACACCCACGGTACGATAGTATTTAGGCTGTAAGCCCTCGTGGTGTGTTGTTGAAATTAAAAATATATATATGACGCTACATACCGCGCCATTTGGTATAAGAATGCAGCTTCGAAATTCATTTTATAAATTATTAATTGCACTGTAGAAGTTGGACAGATGGGGAAAGAAGGTTAGCATGCCAAAAAATCAGAGAGGGTCAGATATAATCAGATATAATTTTTCATTATTAACGGCAAAGTTTGTACTTTGAGATAGGATAATACAGCATTTTGTGTGTTTGATTATTAAGTCGGTAGGTCAAATTTGGAGTCCTTTGACAGTCTTCGCAAACTAAAGAGTTTTTAAGATTACTAATAACTTTTTTTAATTTCTTAATGCAGGGTCTGGAGCGGGCGCAAAAATAACCACCTCCGCAAGTCCATCAAGCCCTGCAAGTCCTACAAAGCCAGCACCGAAAGCTGGTGTCAATGGTGGAATAAAACTTGGTTCGGGTGGTGGAATTAGCGGTAGTGTCAATGCTGGAGGGTCCGCTAATGCTAGGGTAGGTCTAAAACATCCAAAACCGTTAAAAATTCCAAGTCCTAAAGGCAATGTTAGTGCCAATACTAATCTCGACTTATCTGCTATATTGTCAAGAAAATTCCAAATGGAGTATGATTTAAATTACACAGCAGAGAGCGGTGGGTCCTTCAATGTTATGGGAGCAAATAGTTATTCTCCTTCTGTTACCTTGCAGCCATTCTCGATATCTCTAAATATAGACGGCACTGGAAAAATTACAGCTCTTACCGAAAGCTGTCCGGCACAACCCACCAAAGAAGGTAAATTTTTATAAATAAAACTAAAGCTTTATACTAGAAGTATATACAGGATATCTTACCATTTTAATATTCTCAGGTATCTCTTGGGCTGATAATTTAAGTTTTTTAAATGTCATTATTAAAGTCTGTATAATTTGGCTACACACAAAGCTTATAAGTTTGACAAAGATTTAGAAGGTAAGGGAGAGGCCTTTGTTAACCAGAAATTTGGTATAGAAAGCAACATCAGGCAGGGAACGTTTTGATTGAATGTGAAGAAGGGAAAATTTGGGTTCAAAAAATTTTGGTATGTCAAAATTTGAAGTGATGAGATGTCGAACATATTTGGAACACTTTACAACATTATGTCAAAATGCTCCACAAGTCGCAGGACTTACATGAATTATTATATTGGTATTATTACTCACAACGTTATTTCATAGATATAATAGATATGTAGCTTGGTGATGTCTTTCCAGTACTCTTGCAATGATCTTTCAGTTGTTAAATCCTTTTTCTTTCAGGTCTTGTTGAACTGCGTCACAAGACCTTTTTCTTAGCTCTTCTTCCTATTACCTTCTGGATTTGATCAAACTCGTTTTTTTTGCCATTGCACCCCCACCCACCCGCTTTACATGATCCAGCCACTGGAATTGCTGTGCTTTAATTACTTGGGCACAGGCGGTTCTGCATACATTTGATAGATACACTTTTTGTACCTTTCTTCAAATGTTATCTATTTTCTTGCCTCCAAAAATTGTGCACAGTATCTTTCTCTCCCATATAGTTTTTCTGTATTCTGTTATTTTGTTAAATGTCCAGCCTTCAGACTCATATATTAATATTGGTCTTACACGGTTTTATACACTCTAAGATTTGTCGTGCGCGAGATGTTCTGCGGCCTAAGGAAAATATTGAGTCCTCTTGCGCATCTAATGGCTTTGCTACTTTTTGGTTAACTTCTTTATCTTTGTCACATCTATCGTCTATGAATACACATAAGTACATGTAATTTGTAACCTATTCAAAATCTAACACAAACATCCTTGCAATTTTTACTCCAAAAAGTCCACTATTAGTTTTCTTAGTCTTTCTTATTGCCATGCACTGGTTCTTGTCTATATTCATTCAAAACCCTATACAATCTGCTACTTTCACCAATCTTCTAGTGATATTATCTTTTTTTTTTCTAGTTCTGGCTTTTCCCCGTAAGTAAGGCACTGACACCTCTGTCAAACAAAGTTCCGCTTCTACTTATGCCACGGTATCTTATAACTTTCTCCAGAAGTACAAATCCTTTCGCGGGCAATTTTACACTCTTTTTCTAACAAAAACGCATTGAATATAGAATAAAGACAATAATCTGTGTCATTTGAATAATTAACGGTTGAATTTTTTGAAAAAAAAAAGCAGGGAATAATAGATCCCACCGCCCGCACAGTTACTGTCATATACTTCTATAATAAATGGAGAAGTTCTGAGGGTTGAACAAGTAATCTTTACTTTTACTTCAATATTCACAAAGACAATATATATATATATATATATATATATATATATATATATATATATATATATATATATATATATATATGTGTGTGTGTGTGTGTGTATGTGTGTGTGTGTGTGTATAGGAGAACCGAATTATGGAAATCAGAAAATATATAAATTCTATTAAAAATATCAAAATGTCAAATGAAAGGAAAGTAGCATGTTTCATTAGTGTGAATTTTGATGAAGTTTTTTGCAACACAATGGAACACAAATGGGAACTTCATACCGAGAACATGTACACGGTGTTCTTTTCTCCTTGGCTTTGGTTCTACATGGGTTTTTTTAATTTCAACAACACACCACGAGGGCTTACAGCCTAAATACTATCGTACCGTAGGTCTCGACAAGGAGGAAAGAGGCAACTTGTTAATTCTGGACTTGAAGGTTAGGAGGTTCGGGGGAGAAGGAATGATGGTAAATACTACACAATCAATTATATTCTGCGAACTGTAAATATTGGCATAAAAGTGATTCTGGATTTGTCTTCTGCTTCAACAAATTAATTCTTTTAGAGCTGACATTGAAATGTAAAATGCATCTTGTGTCTTCAATACTATATCCAAATCAGTTCTTTTTGATAACAGTACCCTTTTCTTTCATCTATAATACAAAATTATCGTCAATCCATGTTATAGTTATTGTTTAATAGTAATTATTAGGCGAATTTGTAAAAAAAATTGCTGATAACAAAAGAAAACACAAAAAATCATATTCACGTTTCGCCATCCTGTGGAAACCTATGAAATGTCTTTGATAGATTTAGCACGTTATAATTCGAACAATTATAGATTGCACACACCCAACCACTAACATTTATTGTAAAAAACACAGCTAAAACTTAATTATACACAGTTAAACACCAGCAATTGCTAGTGTTACACGTTCTTGAACGACGTAACATCAGTACTATCCGCTAGCGGCGCTGTTATTCTTGAAACACGAAATCAGCCTGAGTGTCCAGTGTTGTCTTTATAAAGTATTTGGTATTAACTTCCTAACACTACACATTGACAATTCCCCATAGACTATAAACCAAAGATATCATGAATAGTGACTTCTGACGTTTGACATTTGGTGGGAACTATGTTGCCCACCTCCTGCGAAAGGATTAATTAATAATTTTGACAGCGGATCGCCTAGCCTTACACCTTTTTCCACCTCAGGCTCGTTTTGGCAACTTTCTGTTTACACTAACTCTGAATGTTGTGTACATAGTGCTATAATTACCAGCTTTACTATATTTTCTGGCATTTTAAACTCTCTGAGTATTTCAACATGTCTGTTTCTTTTTGCTGAGCCGAATATAGGCGGCCACAAAATCGACAGAGTAGAGATCATGTGTGCTGGAATCTCTAACTTTTAACAACTTGTCACAATTGGTTTCAGCAGATATATTTGGTCAGCTGTAGATCTATTTTATCGAAAACCAACTTGAATGTCCCCCAGCAAGGGCTATGTATACTGTTCTAGTCGTGTTTCCCTTAATGCTTTGTAGATCCCCTACTAATTTAAAACTTTTAGTCGTTATGCAATTTTCACCTGGGCTTTTGTTGTTTTTCATCGCTTGTAACATTTTTCAATTTCTTGCTTTGTTGACTTTTCTGTATCTTCTTCTTCGGGTAATTGTTGCTGACATTCTTTTAGTTCTTCCTCATCTTCAGTATGTACTTAGAAACTGCTGCTTTTGGCTTTTTTAATATACCTTGTAAAATATAATTTTAGAAAGCAAAAAAATTGGTGGCATCTACTGGAGATGGTTTTCTGGAAACCCAGCACCTGCAGATGCTATAGAAGTAGCAGTGTACACCAACAAAACTACTGGAGATGTGAGAAAAGTTTACCCAGGTCAAAGTGATTTTGATTTCCCATTTTCTAGTTTATTTCCTACAGCAGTTTATAATGACACAGATTATGTAGAGGATGGGTTTGAAATTCGGAATGCCTTCACCCGTGACCACGTGAGGGTAAGAAAATTATTGTTCAATACAGTATTAATTAAGCAAGATCAAAATGTCTGGAAGCAGCAAGTGCGTTGTGGTAGTGAATTTTTATTCAAATCTTTTAAGACATCAGATTTGACAGATAGTATAATCTTTATAGTCAAAAAACCATGTACTATATTTCAGTAAACTATTTTTATTCTTTAAAAAGAAAGTCCGCTCTCATGAAAGGCGTTATTGTAGTGAATTTTCGTAAAATTGTTTTTAATAGCAAATATATATTTTTTAAGAAAGCTGGCATCAAATTTGGTTACCAGTATAACCTATATAGAAGAAACAATGTACCATATTTCATCAAAATAAGTTTATTGCTTGAAAATGTATGAAAATCTTCCTAAAATAACTTTAAAATGTTTCCGAAAACACTGGTTTCCTGGCCTACAAACCTTAGGTTAATGACAAATTAAGCTTTCTTAAGAAATGTTTTATGAAAAATCGCTACCATAACGCACTTCTGAGTCCTAAATTTATTTACTGTGGGCCTATGTTAGGTAACAGTAATATGTTTTGCAAATGTAGAGTTGTCAGCGTGGTTATTTCTAAATGCAGAAATATGTTCTTTGTATCTGGTGTTACAATTTCTAGAAGTTTGAGCGATGTAGATTGCCTTACAATGTGTGCAAGCCAATTTATAAACTCTAACTTTTGTCAAGAAACAAGATTTCTCTTTCGTTAAATACCAAGTCACGCGTCGTGTTGTAAGATCTAAAAGCTACCATTGTATTTGTACAGGTATTTGACATTTTGAAATGATTCCTGAAATTGTTTCAAAACAAGTTATCGAAACATACCTGTTGTCTCTTCTATCTCTAATATTTGGATGAATTAAATTAAACGCTAATTTGTATTATTTTCTCTTTAGCATTTTGTCTATTATTTTAACAGAGTAGCCGTTAGTAAATGCTATTAGCTTAATTATTGAAATTTCTTTTTCAAAATTGTTTTGGGACATAGGTATTGCAAATGCACGATGTATCATAGAATGATAGGCTGACAGCTTTTGTGAAAAATGGTAACACAAGTCGTATGGTATAGTTGTGTCAGTGTAAGTTTTTTCCTATATCTTGAAAAGTCAAATGAATTATTTTCTAACTTTCTAATCGTTAAGTCTAAAAAATAAACAACTCTCAGCTTCTTCATCCAGAGTAAACTTAAAATTTTGTGTAAACGTTATTAATAAAATTTAATAATTTATTTAATTCTATGTGGCTACCTTGAAAACATGCTATAATATTACCTACGTATCTGTACCAAAAGACAATAATATGTAAAATTTCTGATGTTAAAATTTGGTTTTCTAAGTTTTCCATAAATATGTTGACTAATTAAGGAGACAACAGACTACCCATAGGTAGACCTTCATTTTGCATATAAATTTTATCATTAAAATTAAAATAGGTTTGTTTGATACATTCGTTAAAAAGATTCATTATTTCTTGTATTTTTATGACATTATGTTATTTTCTAGTAAAACGTTTTCTTTTTTTTTTTTTTTTTTTCAACAACACACCACGCGGGCTTACAGCCTAAATACTATCGTACAGTGGGTGTCGACAAGGAGGAAATAGGCAACTTGTTAATTCTGGACGTGAAGGTTTGGAGATTCGGGGGAGAAGAAAAAACATGTGCCGGTAAGGAATTCCACAACTTGGAAGTCCTCGGGACAAAAGAGCGGGCATAACAAGATGTTCTATGTCTGGTGACCTGGACTGTAAAAGGGTGCATTCGCTCTGTTCCCCTGGTAGATCTGTTGGGGGCAGCAGGTGAAGCAACTATGGAAGAAAGCTCCTCTGAGCAGTGCCCGTGTAGATATCTATAAAACAGAGAGAGGTCACCAACGGCACGTCGGTGGGCAAGGGATGGCAGCCTTTGCGTGAGGGTAGGGTCACCGATGAGACGTATAGCTCTCTTCTGAATGGAGTCCAGGATAGCGAGTGTAGAAGCGGCAGCAGCACCCCAGATGTGGGAGCAATATTCGAGGTTTGGTCTTATTTGTGAAATATATAAGGTATAGAGATTAGCTGGTAAAAAGTATTTGCGAGCCCGGAAGAGGAAACCTAATTTCTTAGCAGCCGCTTCTGCAATTGATGTGACATGTTGGTGCCAATTGATATTTCGATCCACAGAAATGCCAACAAGTTAAAAGGACTCATTTTCTAATAGAGGTAAACATTCTCTATGGGGTCTCTTAAAATAAAGGCTACAAACATCAAACGAGACTAATTTACTATTTGTAGGACTAATTTGGTTATTTAATTTTTGTGTTAGTTCATAAGAATTCTTAACTGAATATTTTGGAATGTAATTATATTCTCTAATAAGTGAAACCAGTTTGCTCACCATCTTATGATAAGGTGTATTAACATGGCTAACTACTGGTCTGGCAGGAATATCTGGTTTGTGAATTTTCAGATAGCCATACATATTCGGTGGTTCTGGATTTTCATATGAAAGATATTTCTGTTCTGGTTGACTAAACACAGATGTAATTTTAAGGTCATTTTTTAAGTTTGTCTGAAATAAATTTGTTGGGTCTCCCCAAATTTCTGTTAAATTCTCTGCTGTAATGAAATGAATGATTTTTATATTAGACGCATCCCTGTTTATAGCTACTGTTGTATTTCCTTTATTATAGGAAACATACATCTGGAAATTTTTAGATTTCAAATCAGGGTAGTTTCTGATGTACAGCTAACGGTCGAAGTTTCCGGGACACCTATATAATTCAACATGTATTTTAGCATTTCCCAAAGTTCAGACTCCACGGAGTTGCAAGGGGGTGAAAACTTTGTATGGGAAAATATTTTTGATTATATTCACTCGAATGCAACTTGACACAAATAATCTACCAATGGAATGGTATACAGCTCCTAAGTCTGCGAAGGGATGGAATTAACAAAGTTTGTATGAAAAAAAATAGGGTAATATTTATTCCGCTCAAAAATAGCATTGTCCGGGCGGACGAAGTCGCGGTTAAGAAGCAGGTATTTTAATTAAAATAATGATTTTTTCCAGATCTTGTGTGGGGACCAAAGTGCAGTGAAATGGACTCCGGCAGAGGATGCTGCAAAAATGGAAGTTTCTAAACTTGTAGTAGCTGGTTTTGACGCAACGTACCTGTACTTTGGAAAAATTAAAATCGATGATGAATTTTACTTTGGAAGAGTGTATAAAAATAGCCAAAACTCGTCAATGTTGCTGCGGTATCCATATGAGGCATACTATCGACGAGCCTGGAATACTGGTTTTGATGTCCTTGTAATGACCTAATTATATATGTTGCAAATTTTATTAAGATCTGCTGATTAGTCTTGTATATTAAATGCTATTAGCCTTTGTTTGTAGCTCTTAATTTTCCTTAGTGTACTGTATGCAAACAAACCAGACCAAAAGCAACAGCATTTTAATATATATATATATATATATATATATATATATATATATATATATATATATATATATATATATATATATATATATAGGGTGATTCATAAGTGGTGAACAATGAAACCCCATATTCTTTGAACAATTTTAGAGAGGGTATGTCCTATAAAAAATTTTCCTATAATGCTTCATTAAAAAGATACAAGTTGAATTTCAAAAAATAAAATTTCCCAGTTTTTTAAAAAGTAGCACATATATTTTGCTGAAACTTCGCATGTGTAGACTGCTATAGAAGGCCCGTATTCTACCATAACAATTGAATCGGCTAATCCAGCGGTGGCGCGCGTACCCACATGTCATTGGTTATCCCTCAAGAAAAAAACGGGTACGCCAATGATTTTTTTTTAAATTTTTTTTTGAATCTTACTTTCATTTGTAAACAAAGTGACTTTTCTGATAATTTTCTGTTCGACGCTTATTTTACGAGTAAGCAATGAATCAGGTAAATGTTTTAGATCACAGTTCATCATTTTTAACCAGTCGTTGTTTGGTAGAAAATCGCAATGATACACTGTTATCAGGCTTATAGTAATTTATTTATTACAATAAATGTTCAAAAATGCCTCCATTGGCCTGAATACACGCACGACATCTTTTTAATATGGAAAATTTAATGTCTTGAGGATTCATTGTTGCTTGAATATGACGAAAAGCATTATTTATCAGTTGTTGTAGCTGCTCTGGTGTATTTATTTGTTCACTGTAGACCAGTCGCTTAAAACCACCCCAAAGATAGAAGTCAAGTGGGTTTAAGTCCGGTGATCTTGCAGGCCAATGTATTGGTCCAGTTCTGCCAATCCATCTTTCATTATAATGTTCATGTAGCCATGTAACAACGTTTCGACTATGATGCGCTGGTGCACCGTCATGCTGGTACCACATTATACCTCTTGTTGTTAGTGGAATGTCATCTAGAATGTTTTCTACACTGTTTTCTAGAAGCACTAAGTACGAAGATCCATTTAAACGTTGTGGCAAGACTTCCATGAACAGTGAGCCGTTAAAAATACCACACCGTAAATTAATGGAAAATCTATGTTGAAATGTGCGAGTCCTTGTTGCATGTGGATTTTCCAATGACCAGACATGCTCATTATGAGAATTATAAATACTATTTCTTGTAAATGTTGATTCGTCAGACCAGAAGATTAGATTAGGGAATAAGATATTTTGATTGTTAATTTCCAACAGCCATTCACAAAATACTCGTCGATGCACATTATCTCCAGGTAGAAGGCAATGAACATTTTGTCGATGATATGGATGTAAGGCTTCTCGATGTAAAGTTCTCCAAACAAACCTTTGAGAATATTGTAACTGCGTGGCAATCCTCCGAGTACTTGTAGAAGGTTGATCCATCACTGCATCCACCACTCTCTCTTCGTCTTCAAGTTTATGTTGTCTTCTACCATTAGCTCTAGCGTCAAGGCGTTGTCCAAAACCGCACTACCGAAGTCTTGAAAACTGTCGAGAAAAAACCCTTGGTGTAGGTTGACGGCGAGTGGGAAACCTACGTTGATATTCCCGACAAGCAGCTAGAGCATTTCCATCAGCATATCCGTAGATAAAAATTATATCTGCATACTCTTCTGAGGTGTACTCCATTATAAGAAGTAAAAGAGTAGAAAATTTTGCAATTTTATAAAGTTTACCACTTACACCTATTCAAAATAATAACTTGTTAACCTAAACCTTAAGTGACACTTAATGACAACTTTGGCAAACCAGACTACTACTTACTTATATACAACAAAGATAATCGTCGTTCTATCAAGGCATTAAATTTTCCATATTAAAAAGATGTCGTGCGTGTATTGAGGCCAATGGAGGCATAAAAATGTATCATTGCGATTTTCTACCAAACAACGACTGGTTAAAAATCATGAACTGTGCTCTAAAACACTTACCTGATTCATTGCTTACTCGACAAATAAGCGTCGTACAGAAAATTATCAAGAGAGTCATTTTGTTCACAAATGAAAGTAAGATTCAAAAAAATAAAAAAAATATCATTGGCGTACCCGTTTTTTTCTTGAGGAATAACCAATGACATGTGGATACGCGCGCCACTACTGGATTAGCCGATTCAATTGTTATGGTAGAATACGCGCTTCCCATAACAGCCTACACATGCGAAGTTTCAGCAAAATAGATGTACTACTTTTTAAAAAATTGGGAAATTTTTTTTTTGAACTTTAACTTCCACACCCTGTATCTTTTTAATGAAGCATTATAGGAAAAAATTTTATAGGACATACCCTCTCTAAAATTATTCAAGGAACATGGGGTTTCATTTTTGGTCACCACTTATGAATCACCCTGTATATATATATATATATATATATATATATATATATATATATATATATATATATATATATATATATATATATATATATATATATATATATATATATATACACATATATACACGAATACACATAACACTAGACACATAAGTCTAATTTACAATAAACAGATTTGTGAAACTATAATACATAAGACAAGAACACAAAAAAATCAAAGATTTAAAAACTTGTTGCCATAAAGTCAGTTGTGAAAACTGAGTTCATAAATATGACTTATATTTTCCAGGAATAGACATTGTTTGAACTAATATTACAAACCAGCAACTCCATTGGACATTTCTGCTAAAAACAAGCAAATGCCACTTTCCGGAAATAACTAAATTGTAAATAAACACTTTGATTGGTTGACAATTACATCTAGGGAACATTCGAAGATTGAAATTTATTTTGGAGTAAACAGTTTATTCTGTTTTGAACATCAAAAGCATCAGCATCGATTAGAAAGTCGGTCGTATTAAAAATCTGATAAATCCGTGCAAAAGGTAGTAAAATTTAACAAGAATCACCTAAAATAGGTATATCCATAGTTCCTGAAGAGCACCATACAATAAATTTATAAGTCAACAAATAAGTTGTAATGTACAAATTGAGTAGATTCTGTAAAAAAGTTAGGTGACGCGACTTTAATAACAGTGCTGAGGTAGGTTAGGTTAGGTTAAATTGTGAGTAGGCCATACCGGTCCCTCCACCGCGACCATAAGGTCTATTGTGGCTCACGCCTAATATTCTATATTTCGCCCAACAAAGCCAGCCTCCTGCAGAGGTCGATAATCTTTGTGGGGGAAAATTGATCCAGATCCTCCGGAGCAAGCTTTATCTTGCCAAAGAGCAGGTATCTAGTCCTGTCCGCTGCCGGACAGGAACACAGTACGTGCTCTGCTGTCTCGTCACTCTCCATACACAGCCGGCACTCGGTCTCCTGACCGACTCTAATACGGTGCATGTGGTGACGCAAGCGGAAGTGTCCTGTATACAGGCCGACTAGAGTACTCAGTTGTTGTCTGTTTAACTCTAGAAGTTTTTTAGCCCTTGACTCAGACAGGCCATTTATGAAGGCCATAGAGTGAGCTAATCCTGGTAGATTTTGCCAATACTTACCGGATTGTCATTCTTTCTATCCAGGTCTTTAAGGTGTGTTTTGCTGTGCATGATGTTATCCCCAGCACCGGTTCTGGTCCGACAAAGTCTCTCTGGGCACCACTCCTGGCAAGCGCGTCGGCCGCAACATTGCCATCATGGTCCGAGTGGCCCGGTATCCAGACCAGCGACACCTCATTACAGCTGCCCAGTTCGTTAAGGGCAGATTTACAACTCCATACCGTTTTTGAATTACACCGGTAGGAACCAAGAGCTTTTATTGCAGCCTGGCTATCTGCATATATCTTTATCGATTTGTGTGTGCACTGGTTTTTTATACTTTCCCTTGCACACATCTCGATGGCATACACTTCTGCCTGGTGTATGGTAGCGTACTTGCCGAGGCTAGCTGATAGTCTAGCATCGGTGCTGCACCCATATGCGCCGGCTCCTACTCCCATATTGGTTTTGGAGCCGTCAGAGTACCAGCAGAGATCGGCTTTCAATAGGGTCGTTTGATTTCGCTCCCAGTCCTACCTTTCCGGGAGGACTGTCTTAAAAGACAGATCTCTACTGATCTTTGTAGGCATCAAGTCTGAGACCAATCCCAGAATCCCGTGACCCTCAATGTCATCTAGGAGTCCGGACCCTCCCAGACTGATTTCCTTCGGCATAATGTCGGCCGTTTCTTTTAGTCTGTACGTTGTCCACCTCGCCACCCTCTCCAACCATATGTGAAGAGGTGGAATATTAAGGAGGACCTCCAGAGCGGATGATGGTGCGGTGCTTATCGCTCCCGTTATCATCAGACAAGCTTGTCTCTGTAGATGAGCCAGTTTGGCCCTCGCGATACCACGAAGTGCCTTAGGCCACCAAACTATGGCTCCATATGTTATCATTGGTCTGATAATCACTACATAGAGCCAGTACATCTGTTGGGGGTTTGTTCCCCAGTTGTTTCCACAGATTCTCCGACATGTCCACAGGGACAGTTTAGCCCTGTGGATTACATTCTCTAACTGTATGTCCCAGTTGAGCTTCTCATCTAGGGTGACCCCCAGATATTTTGCTTGTTCCGAAAATGGAATCGTTTCCCCCATAAGAATAGGTGGTTTTAATTTCTCCAACCTTCTTCTTCTGGTAAATGGAACAATGATAGTTTTGCGGGGGTTCACAGACATATGTTCCCTCCGGCACCAATCATTCACTACATTTAGTGTCTGCTGAAGAGTACTTGCTAGTTCCTTCTCATATTTGCCCCTAACCATTATGACTGGTGCTTAGGTAACATTTCCAGATGTAATTTCACAAAATTGGCTGGGAATAACAAGAATAAAACGTCAACAATAAGATCTCAGCCATTTAATTTTGTGAAGGATAAGAAATGTTAGCTGGTTCAGGTAAAAAAGTTATATTACTAACCCAGAATCAGAGTCAATGCCGATAGATGGAGCAGTTGCAATAAAACAAGGTACCGTGAACCAATATTCATTCTTTTTATTTGAATAAAATGTTGTTGTCATAACAACAACTATCAGCGGTTATCATTGACAACGAACAGATAAATGAATGCCATAACAAGCGCTTTATTTGAACAGCGCATATTAAGATTTAGATAATAGAATTTTTAACCAAAAAAAATGAATGTACGTAAGATATAACTAGTATAAGAAATAGACACGGATCCAAGTCAATTAATATAGAATAAAATTATTGCCATAGGTAGGAATGTGTATATTCAGTTTTTAAGATTTACTGAGAATGAATGTATCAGCATAAGTTCTTTTATTTGTTTTTTATTGACTGGATAAGAAGTCGATGGTAAATCGGTTTAAAATACAGGATCTACAAAAAGAAAAATTAGCGTAATTTAAATAGACTTCTGGACGCCAGAGGGCGCGATAGATAAAATTAAATTTAGAGATTTTCTGCATTCAAATAATTACATTGTTACGGTCTGACCGTGTATATGACTATTTTGCATAAATTCTATATAAAAGGGATACCAAAACCCTATTTAACAAACTCTCTGTATGCACTGGACACTTAAAAACACTAAATACTATTATTACACTATTATTACACTTTAGGTGGATGCATAGTTTGGTTAAAATCTTCATTTGTTTTCTATCCTGTTGTTTACTATTTTTCTTCTGATAAGAAAGCCAGCCACCGGAAGGTGTCTCCCCCTATAGTCGAGTAAGGGAACTTGAATTTCCTTTAAAAATGTATTTAATTATCTTCCAGTTGATTTTATTTTAATCAATTTTCATATCAACCAGGCGATCAAGAGATAAGGATGGCGTGAAATTTCAGTTGATTTATGCACTCTTAGTATTATTCTCTCACAAGTTCTTGTAGTGAATATTTAAGATACTTAAATGGAAAATATAAATGTTAGAGAATTTTCACAATTATGATTTTAAGAATTTCGTTGAAGCTATTTGTATAAGTGAGGAAACCCCTGTGCCTGGGTAAGTGATTGGAGATTGAAATTAAATAACCATGGTTGCCTTCATATTTTGAACATTTTAGGGTTTTCTCTTCCGGCCTATTTTTTGGATTCCTGGTAAATTTTTGTATCGGGGTTCCTGTATTTCAGTATTTCTGGATTTCTTATGCTTGGATTCTGTCTTTTGAACGGTTCTGGTTGTTATGCTGCATGCATAAAACCAAGTATGGCTAGTATGGGATTATCACATTCGTTCATCAGTAGCTGATTGAGTTGGAAAACCAAATTATATTCATGGACAGTTATTAGTTATGGGAACAAGTGTAATTAGTGAGGTCTTGGAGCCGTACCTGGAATACACAGCTAAGTCGTAATTTTATGTAAATAGTTTTAAGGATCGGCAATAAGTAATTGTTCAAACCAGAGTTCACATTTTTACAGTATTAGTGTTAGCATTAGCATACCTGGAATTCGCATAATTATCCATTAATTGCGGATGTACTAATTTTATATGAGTCTGATGTAAACAAAACTGCAATTGCAATTTTGGGAAACAATTTAATATTTCCTTTTATCACCGAATAGTGCGGGTTAAGAAGAGTAGAAGTTATTTGTTTCATTAAATTTTGTGGTTAGGAGATATGTCATATGCTAAGAGGTTAGTTAGTTCATTAGTTCGATGCTAGAAAGTGACAGTTCGGGAATTGTAGAGTAGTATAGATTGTAGAGTAGTATAGATTAGAAATCATAGAGGAAGAATCACATATTAGATTTTGTTAGGAGATACGTCATATGGTAGGAGGTAATCTAATTCGCATGATTATATTATATTTTAGTTTGAACTTTTACGTTATCTTATAGTGACAGTTCGGGAAATGGTAGATTTTAGAGTAGGATAGATTAGAAATCATAGAGCTATTAAGTTTTATTTTATTTATTTAATTCGAATGATTATATATTTGAGCCCTGAATTTTGACCTTATCTTATTTATTTAACAACCCTCTCATTGACTGCATACCACATCAAAAGAACTGGCAACGTAACCATAGGCCAAGAGTCTAGGAAGCACGTAACAACATACATATGTTATTAGCAAATACAATTCGCGGCAAGATTTTGTTTAAACCCTAACAAGAAAAAACTTTTCTAAGGATAGAGTTTCATAGCTGTGGCATGGTAAGAATGGTAAAATTTGAGTATAAGAAGGTAGATAAGAAAATCACTTTGCATTCAAACATATATAAAGCCTAATTGTCATTGATTATTTTTCTATTAAATGTTTTGACAATATAAATTAGTTGAACACTTGGAATTATAAAGTAGAATACAAAACAAAAGGCGCCCAAACAAATATACATAAAATTATCATAAATACGCCTGTTATATACTTTTTTAATACAAAAAAAAATCAACAAATATACACATCTTACAAGCTAATTATATATAAACCTATAAACCTAAATATAATACAACTTAAGACTATAAAACACATAAGAATAATTATATACACCATAAAACTAAGATATAAACATATTATAAAAACATTTTCATATAGCACCATAAACAAACATTGCTCACACAACACAAAAATATTACACACTACCACACCTAATGAATACATTATATATATATATATATATATATATATATATATATATATATATATATATATATATATATATATATAATTGTGGGATAGCCGTCAGTTGCACGATATATACAGGGTGGCGCATTGAAAACGAAATAGACCGATTTGCGTCCATAGACATTTATTTTTTAAGAAACGCTGAAACACGTCAATTTTAATATTGAGGGGGACATGTTTTGACATAAAACTCAACTTTGTCACATCAACCTCTTAAGGGTGGAAATAACAATCCTTATATTTTAAATAGGGAACATGGGTCGAGTGTTACATAATTTGAAATCTCCTTCTTTTCTGAATTCAGCACACTAATTTATTTAGAAGTTTTATCAACTCGTTTAAAAATCATTCAAAGTTGGAGTTGCAAGAACGTATTTCATTCATGGTGATAAGAAATGCACTAATTAGTCAATTTTTCGTTAAAAAAAACTAAAAAACAGAGCCAAACGTTAAAAAATGTTCATTCAGTTAAGTAAGTGTTCAAATTGTTGACCACCAGCTTCGTTCTTCTTCCAGAGACTCCGGTTCTGTTGCGAAAATGCTAGTCTTTAAATGGCCCCATAGAAAGAAGTCTAAAGGAATTAAATCCGGTGATCTAGAGGGCCACTCAATAGCACCTCTACGCCCAATCCATTGTCCTGGAAACTCTCTGTTCAAAAACTCCCTAATACGTTGTGGATCAAAATCATCTTCATTCAGTTGTTGTACAAGATGAATTTTATACGTGTAAAATTTATGATGCTTCAATATTCGCTGAATAGTTTTTCTTTTGATGTTTGAAACAGTAGCCAATTTTCTCGTGCTCAATGTTGAGTCTGCAGCAATTTGTCCCAAAACTTAAATCTCAGTAGTCTCATTTCTAACCGGAAATTCACGTTCAGGATCCCGCTTTTGTTGGCTACTGAACCACTTTGTCCAAACTTTGCAACTAGCTCCAAATGTATTTTCTATTAACATGTCTGTTCGGATGTCGTTCATTAAACAAATTTGCGGTACGGTTTTTGAAAAAAAGAGTAATTATTTTAACTCATTCTTCTACAGAATACACCATTGTGTAATTATTTTCGGTAGTACTATCAAGTATCAAACCGACCGATAAACTGAAATAGTAAACCGCATTTCTCTCATTCAGATAAGAAATGTTCTAATAGTCAATTTTTTGTTTACAAACTAGCAAAACATTGACTATCAGCACATTTCTTATCATAATGAGTGAAATGCGTTTTTGCATCTTCAACTGTGAATAATTTTTAAACGAGTTTTTAAACTTCCAAAAAAATTAGTGTGCTGAATTCAGAAAAGAAATAGCTTTCAAGTGATATAACACTCGATTCATGTTCCCTGTTTAAAATGTAAGGGTTGTTATCACCACCCTTAAGGAGTTGATGTGACAAAGTTGAGTTTTATGTCAAAACATGTCCCCCTCAATATTAGGATTGACGCGTTTCAGAGTTTCTTAGAAAAAAATTCTCTGGACGCAAATCGGACTGTTTCGTTTTCAATGCGCCACCCTATATTGTGTTCCAATAGTTAATTTGCAGTTTAACTGCTGTAGGGCTTTTAGAAAAAAGTTTAGAAACATGCCCCCCTTGGATGCACAAATTCCAAGAAACCTTTCTTGCAAACAACTTCCAAGAAAGTTATGCGACCAGGAGTGAATAAATGTGCTGGGCGTGGAAGATAAAATGATTATATGAGCGTAAAATGCGAATAAAATAGTTTAGCCGGACCTTTAAAAGATGCCTCTTTCACATTTTGCAGCCATACCTCCTTGAAAACATGTCTACCCTGCATTTCCCTAGTTCTGACAACTCTCTAGTTGGTTATTCCGAAGAAATTTTTCATGTGCTTTATGCATTCAGGGTGGCTGTAGGAGAAAAAACCCCACGACGAAGTAGCAGATCACCGCCGGCCAGTCCGTCTCCAGTCATTAGGTGAGTTTGTCCTGCTACACATCAGTAGAAATGATCTGCCGGCTATTACGAAGAGCTGTTGAGCCCTGGATGTAATAGTATGGTATGGTCGATCTAATCTGACCCCCTACACCAGCTGTTGATTCCCATGTGTAAGCGCCGAAGGCTGAACCACACCACTGGCCCCTTTCCCCCTTTTTGACCGACCAGAGCGTCTATAAGCGGCACTGATTCCCGATTATAACTCACTAGTCTCGCCAAGATGCCAAAGTTGTTTAGTACCAGATGCTGAGATTTGCGTGCCAAACAAGTGAGGCTCATTCCACCTGACCCCCTTCGCTCCCCCCATAAAAAGGTAACCGAAAGCTCGTTGTCCGCTGGCTAGACTGTAACGAGACAACTCTAAAAAGGAGTCCGGTCCTGAATAACATTCCAGGGTTCCATTCCGCAGTAGGAAGAACCGACCAGGCATTATATTTTAAATAAAACCACGTGTAAATAGTGTATGTACTACAAATAATCTTATGATTTTAGGAATTTGTAAATAGTAGATATAAATAATATATAACTTTCTTCATTGAGTTATCCCGGCACTCCAAGAAACAACCTTACAAGGTCAGGATGACTTCATGGTCGATACCATAAAAAGCAGAGGCACATGGGTGCGTTTTTAACGGATACATTAAAAAAACAGCATCGTTTAAGTATTGTCATCCATTTATAATAAATAGGGCATTTTCATTTACTTGAATAAGTTATGTTTTCCATTCTCAGATAAAGCAAGCAAAATTTCCATTAAAATTCGCTATCAAACGCACTTACTGCGTCTGTAGTTTTTGAATACCCAATTTTTATATTGCATTTATACCGGCAATGCATGATAGTAGGCCAGTGTCAAAAACATTTAACCGTGCGATATAATTGATGACATCCAAAGGCATAACCGGCCTCTGAGAGACACCAAGAAAGTCTGAACTAGCAGATACCGGAAACAAAACACCAGTCAGAAAACTTTCCTTTTTAATCAAAGCTAGTCCGGTGTAAAAACCGAAAATTGCCACCAACTTTTGCCGCAGAACTTTATGAGACAAGCCAGTCACAAATGTACAATGCGACTGGAGTAGTAGAAAACTTTTGGAAAATTCCCAACTGCCATAACATTTTACATAACTCACCTGGGAGATCCTGTATTCACTGGAACATCGAAAGAGGGATCTTCAATTTAGGTCCTTTTCAAACACATTCACATACACTTGTAAACAGATACTTGGATTTCCGTCTCTACTTAAATCAATGCTGATCAGTCACTGGCACATCTGAAGCAAAGGTTTGTAATTAAAATGGGCTTTCCTGCTTCATAATATCAAAAGTTATAAACATCTTTAAACTTATATTAGTCATAAAATATGTAAAAATTCGGGACGCAGCAAGTGGGTTATAATAGTGAATTTTCATATTACTAAAAGTAATACTTTTAATTTAAACAGACGTCGAAGATCGGGTTTGGAGATCCTAATACAAGCTCATCTGAAGAATTTCTCTCTTTCTATTATCACGAAAAAGATTAAAATCTTGTGTTGCAGCTCCCTTTAAGAAACAACACTTTGAATGCCCAAAACTCAATTTTCTCTGGCGCTTGAAAGTTTATATTTGGTGAATCAAGGTAATGTATCTCTTTAAAAGAAACTTGTGTTACAAATGAATCAACGAATATTAGCGTTAATATTCTTATTCTTTGATTTCCAATTTTAGGAACATGTTAAGTATACAATTATTTACTGTTTAACCTCAAAACAGAACTGTCAAACCATCATAAATAAACAAAACACGTTATTATTCTTTAGTTTCCAATCTTAAAAGCATAATGTAGGTACAACTTGTTATATCCATTTCAACGACAATAATTTACTTCTTAACCTCAAAACAGAACTGTCAAACCACAATAAATAAATAAAACAGTTTATTATTCTTTAGTTTCCAATTTTAAAAGCATACTATAGGTACAAGTTGTTATATCCATTTCAATGACAATCATTTACTACTTAACCTCAAAGCATAACTCTCAAACCATGAAAATAATCAAAACACGCTACTGTTCCTTAGTTGCGAATTTTAGAAGCATATACAATCATTTTTATGTACTTATTTACTTAACCTCAGAACAGAACTGTCATACTATAATAAATAAACAAAACACACTATCCCATCTTGTTAGCGAATTTTCATTAAGAAAAATTCGCTAATAGAGAGGTCACGAATAAAAGCTTTTGGAAAATTTTCTTCAAGTGAGAACGAATTTGGGTCCCTAGAATCTAAAACCAAGGTCCGTTAAAGTTTTTATATGTTTATATATATATATATATATATATATATATATATATATATATATATATATATATATATATATATATATATATATATACACATATGAATCCGAGCGATAACCCAAAACATACTAAACTTATTTCAATCAAAGTTGGCCAAAATCTTGTTTGGTCGAAAATCGAGGTCGAGTTCATTAATCAGCCCTTATACTCAAGTTTTTCCGGTAGAAAATCGGGGAAACTGTTTGAAAACTCTATATTTTTATAAGTATCAGAGTAACTGGAATGAGACTTTACATATGTGTAGAAATAGTGCAAATAAACCTATGTTGTTAATTTTAAGTAACTTGGTACACAATATTTGGAGTTTTTCCCAAATTAAAAATAAAATCCCAAAGATATGCGTTTGAAACGACTTAGTGTTTAAGGTCCAATAACTGACAGACAGAGTAATTAACTGCCACGCGTAGATTGATTCATACGACAGGTATAAACCATACATCAACGCTGACCAAACTAAATATATACCCTGCATAATACATACTAGCCGAACCAACAATCATGAAATCTCGGCTGCAATTATGGAAAATGATAGACGACATGAAATTAAAAATTTGCCAAGTAATTGTTATTTAAACTGGGAGATTCAATCAATTATTAAAAGACACTATATTTGTAGCTTTATGAGCGGCCTCAAATACAGTTTTGGCGCAGCATGAATATATTATGCTGTCGTATAATATAGATACTAGAAATGTAAACAAAATCAAGCCAAGTCTCTATAAAAATGATTCTAAAATAGTTTATATTTTCTTTAAACTTAAACATAAGACGTCATATTAGACCGAAAGAGTCTTGGGATGTGTTTCAATGGTAATTCTACTAATTCTCTAATTCATTACGTATACTTTGAATATAATAACCCGGGAATGAAGCCGATCTAAGGTATAACGCAAGTAAAACATTTGGTGACGCGTGCCTAGATAGCGCAAGGGCTACCGTGCTTCCCTCCTTTATGGGGATTATTCCTGTTTGCTGATGCATCTGTATAATTCTTGTATATCTATCCTTTCCTGTAATTAACCTTAAGCATTTATTTTCAAATACAGATAATTTTTTATATTTTGTGTCTGAAATGCTACACCAAGCTGGTGCTCCATATGTGATGATGGGTCTGATTAATGCTCTATATATTAGTATTTTGTTTGGCATGGTAAGTGAGCCACTCCTCAAAAGGGGGTAAACTGCAGCAAGTGCGGCATGGCCTTTTTTAATTAAGTGGTTAATATTATCTTGGAAGTTAAGTCTTTTATCTAATAATACACCCAGGTATTTGACTGAACTTTTGGTTTCTACATGTTCGGTGTGAACTTTGAGTTTATTAAATATTTTATTGTTAGTGAATTTGCGCGAAAAAACTATATGTTCTGTTTTTTCAAGTTAATATTAATCTTCCATTTCTTGTAGTATCTGTTCAACATATTGACATGAATTTGATTTTGAACATTTGCCGCATTGGCCCAGTAGGAGTGACTGTATATTGCAGTATCATCTGCATAAAGAGCTAAATTGGTTTTGCAGAAGGTTGGAATATCATTGCTAAACCAGCTAAACAGTTTGGGTCCAAGTACAAATATTATGATTGTAACCCGCTTAATATAAAATTAATTATTTTGAATTTCAATTTGAATTTGTGCTTCCCTCCTATGCAGAATGTTACGCGATCGAATCCAGTTTGATGAATGTGTGTTTTTTATGTCTTATTTTGACATTTGGAGAAACAATAGTGCACAGATTTCATACGTTTTGAACAAGATCTCATTTTTATTTAAAACTACTGAATAAGTTTGTCACCTTTGAGTCTGAAATTATAATTTTGTTTATATTGAAAAAACCGGTTTGATTAGGTTGACTAAAACGAAATCATACTGGCGATTAATAAGAAAAAATAACTGCTACGTTTATTATTTGGCAGATACTTTACTTTTCTAAATATGAATTAAGTTTCCTTCCGGGAATCTTTTGTATAACTTTAATGACATTTGTAATACCAGTTTCTTTTAAAGAAACTTACACTTTCTACAGATATAGCAAAATTTAATTCTTTAGCTTCATAGAAAATTTAGTTTTGGGCATTTTTCTCAAAAGGCGTTAGACCTCAAGATCTATTTGATAATAGGAGATATCGATGGTAACACTTTCAAAAGAATTTGTTAAATGTGCACGTACTAGGACCTCTAAAATCGATTTTCAAGTTCTGTGTAAGTTGAAACTATTAACTTTACTAATATGCCGTATAATAAAAGTGTACAATTTTTATGAAAATTCGCTACTATAACGCACTTCCTACGTCCCGATTTTTTTTTACTTCAAGTAGTTGATATAAAACTTGCTTATTTGCCTGTAGAATATGTATTAATCTACGGGTGGCAGTTGACTACTCTATCTTTGTCTGACATCATACTTTACCACTTAAGTTGTTTCAATTTATGTCTTTCAGATTTGATTTTTATTTTCGGAAAAACTCAAAATTTTGTGAACCAAATTACCCAACATTCACAATAGAGGTTTAGTCACTTCATTTCAAGTCACATGTAAAGTCTCATTCCAGTTACTTCATTACTTTAAAAAATATAGCGTATTCAAAAATATTTTTGTATATTTTGCGGGGAAAAATATGTCTGTTATAGCTGATCCCTAATTGAATTTGCACTGCGATCGTCAGGCCGAGAATCCTCTATGAGGCGTTGGTCTGGTGGTGTGGTGTGAACCAAACTACTACCAAGAAGCTGGCCAAACACCAAAGACTGGCAATCCTGGGTATCACAGGCGCTATGAAGACGACACCCTTAGCCGCGCTAGTGGTCTTGCTGATGCTGCCACCGCTTCCCATTTGTATCAGAAGGGAGGCTATGGCATCGCATCTTAGAATGCGAGACTCTGGAAACGGGTGCGGAGATGGAGCAATAATAGGACATGCAAGAATCGCCAAGGAGATGGAAAAGTAAATTCCGATTTCCACGATCAAGGTACGAAATGCAGAGGACGATATTAGGTTGACTAGACCATATACCCTCGGAATCCCCAGTAGGGATCAATGGAGGGAAAATGAAGTTGCATTCCAGCCCTCAAGTCTGGTCTATTTTATCGACGGATCGCGGCTCGAGGATCAACAATCCTCCGGGGCAGAAATATACATCGACAGCCTCGGGGTGCGCGAGAGTTATGCTCTGGGCGCATATATCATGGCATTCGAAACGGAGGTGTGTGCTATCCTGTCTGTAGCCAATCGACAGGATGTGAGGATGAGAAATGTGTACATTTGCTCGTATAGCCAGGCTGTCCTCTGGGCGGTCTGCGCGGCTAGAATTAGGTCAACCCTGGTTCAGGAGTGCGCTGACGCCCTTAAAGGACTAGCCAGGACAAAGGAGGTGCAACTGGTGTGGGTTCCGGGACACTGTGGCGTAGCGGGGAATGAGGTGGCGAATGATCTCGCAAGACTTGGTTCCCGGCGGCCGTTCTGCGGCCCGGAGCCTGCGATAGGTATAAGTAGGAAGATGGTCTCTGTCGCCTTGGACAGGTGGACTGAGGAGGCCATAGAGAGGCACTGGGGGTTGGCCGGTGGCTGTAGGCAGGCCAGGGACTTCGTCGAGGGGCCGGACAGAGATAAGACTGTCTGGCTACTCGGTAGGAGTCGACCTACGCTTCGCCGCATCCTTGGCTGACAAGTCACTCCGCCCTCAGAAGACACCTCACATTGATAGGTGACGAGAGGGATCCCATTTACCAGGAATGCGGCGAGAATGAAGAGACGTCTTACCACTACCTGTGTGAACGCATTTTGTTTTCTATTGCATTTCACAAATATTATATAGGTGACGTTGATTGTTACAAATTTCAGGTGTAATACATGATTCAACAACTAGACAAGATATGACACCCATTTAAGAGGGCGGTTCAATAAAATGTTTAAAATCCACCGTATTTGTAGTTTGTTGATCTGTCCCAATTAAAGCTTTAGACTTAAGATATAGTATATATTCGAAAGATCACGGTTTAAGGAAGGCAATAAAGAAATTTTTAAGGAAATATTGCTTTAATACAGAAAACAACGTTTTTTCCAAACCATGATTTGGCAATTTTTTGTCACAGGATTTGCACAAAATCACTCGTGGCCTAGAATAGGCATCCAAGAATACGTTTCTGAAATTTTTTTTTAGGAATATGCATTATCATTACGTGATCGAAATTCAGTACATTAAAGGTCAGCTCAGAACTTGCAAGGACCGGGAAATCCGACTATCTAATTAAAACAAAGCATTGTTTAATCTATTTGGACTGAGCAGATTTTAATAAAAATTTGCTACCATAACGCACTTTCTGTGTCCCGAATTTATTTTCTTACAAACATGCATTAAAATTACGTGGTCGAAATTCGATACATTAAAGCTCAGCTCAGAACTGGCTCGGTAGAGGGAATCCGACTGTCTAATTAAAACAAAGCATTCTTTAATCTATTTGAACTGAGCAGATTTTAATAAAAATTCGCTACAACAATGCACTTGCTGCCTCCCGATTTTATTTTTTTACAAACATGCATTATAATTAACGTGGTCGAAATTAGAGACTAAAACTCAGCTCAGAACTGGCACGATCTGAGGAATCCGTCTGTCTAATTAAAACAAAGCAATGTTTAATCTATTTGGACTGGACAGATTTTCCTGGCTAACAAACTTATCCAAACCACTTTCAAAAGGAAGGTATTCACTAAATTTGATCGTCATCGGCGCATTCTTTTTTGAGTGATCGGTGTGACACATAAATATATAAACCTATATATATATATATATATATATATATATATATATATATATATATATATATATATATATATATATATATATATATATATATATATATATATAACATATAAAGTCTGAAACCGACCTCGGGTTCGGGTTCCAGGGGTCCTAAATAGCGCTCATTTGTAAAAAAAAAATTCAAAATTCAAAAGTCGCGATCTCCTCATTGGTGAATTTTTTTAAATAAAATTTACTAAAACGTATACTCGTGTTTAAACTGCTATAAAACGTATACTCGTGTTTAAACTGCTATAATAAGACTTATTTAAGACATCTTGAATGAGATATGGATATTCAGTTGCTCACATCATCTTTCTGATCGCCTTATACAAAGGAGCACTCTAGATCGAAAACTCCTGTATTCGTTTGTCTAGTTACTGCCTGCTTGATATATTAACTGATTGTCAATGTTGTTAACCTGTCGGGTAGCACAGACGTTTGACAGGCTGCAAGCATCGCACTCAATATAATACAGTGAGGACCCCGCTAATTGTACAAGGGCATGTCAGGCACTACTGTCAATGTTTGTGCTTACGTGTTTGCCAATGCGGGGTGTCTAATTCTACAGAATGTTCAATTCTCTGTTGTTGTGTGTTAATCAGCGACAGTATTACTCCAGTTTACTCAGATAACATTTACCTTAAGTTAACTGAATGGGCTTCCTATCATTCTGAAAGAAGGTGTGACTGTGACAATCTGACAAATTCAATAGCAAACTAGAGGTGGTCCCTTTATCATAGAAAATAGGTTTTCCTTGCTAATATTTAAAAAAAACTCTGGACGCAGCAAGTGCGTTATGGTAGTGAATTTTCATTAAAATGTTTTTATTGCAAATATGTGTGTTTTCTTTTTAAGAAAGCTGGCATCAATATTGGTTACCAGTATAACCTATATAGTAAAAACAATGTGCCATGTTCCATAAAAATAACTTTATTATGTGAAAATGTACAAAAATTTCCAAAAGTAAACTTAAAGTGTTCCCGGAAAAACTCGTTTCTTGGTCAGCCTTATAGGTTAATAGCAAATTGGGCTATTCAAATATGAAGCATTTGATCAAAATTCGCTACCATAACGCACTTGCAGCATCCAGAATTTATTTTCTTACAAACATGCATTATATTTCGATGGAAACTGCAAAAATGCAATAACATAAGGCGTGTTTGATTTAAAAAAAAATTGTATCACCAACGACTTATGGGCAACCCTGTGATTGTAGAAATATTGTTTAAGATGTAGCTCAAGACACCCTATAATTAATATATACAATGTTTTTACATATCTTGTACAATAACGGATATATAGAGCTTTATTGATTTTTACGATAATTCGACAAAAATTATATACCATTAAACGATAAACTCTATAGCTAAGACTACTGCCAAGCATCAGAGAAAGGGTCTATTAGAAATGAATTTTCTGGAAACATTTTAGTAAAATGAAGGATAATGACGGTTGAAACTATAACTTCAGGGTTTGTAAAACATCCTTTTTGAGACATTTGATTTTCATAGCCCATATTAGATTCAAGTTATTTGTCTAAATGTTGCCGATTTTGACGTTTTAAATCGCAACTTTGATGTTTTGAGGAAACCCCCAATTTATTTTTCTCTAAATGCCTATAACCTTTGTCTTGACGCCCTCGTGGCGCAGATGGCTAGGTGCCAGCCTGCAAAGCGAGAGGTCCCGGGTTCGATTCCTGGGCGAGCCAAGTTGACTTTGTCTGGAAAATTTGTAAAAAATATTAAATGATGGGAAAGAATGTGCTAATGGCCTGAAATGCCGCAGCCAATAATATTTTTGAAAAAAGCTTTGTCTTTTGAGCTACATAGCTAAATTTTGGTAGGTAGCTTACCTATAAGGATATAAACCCGCGTAGCAAATTTGGTTGCCCTTACTTTGTTAATTCCGGAAATATTTTTTTTCTAAAGAAAACACAAAATTTTCCGGGAAAATCTGGGCAGATTTTCCTGGATAACGAACTTATCCAAGCCATTTGCAAAGGGAATTTATTCACCAAAGTTAATTAAAATCGGCCCATTATTTTTTGAGTTATCGGTGTGATATATATATATATATATATATATATATATATATATATATATATATATATATATATATATATATATATATATATATATATATATATATATATATAAATAGAAACTGACCCCGGATATGTGTTCTTGGGGGCCTAAATAGCGCTCATTTGAAGAAATTTTTTAAAAATTCAAAAGTCGGGATCTCCTCATTAGTGAATTTCTTTTAAGAAAATTCACTAACACTCTGGTCGTAGCAAGGACGCTATGATAGTGCATTTTCGTAGAAATGTCTTTTGTTTATTGAGAGACAGATTTTGTAGAAGTATAACATTTATAGCAGAAACCATGTACCACATTTCATCGAATTAACTTTATTGTTTGAAAAAATATAGAAGTTTTTCGAAAATAAGTAAAAATATGCCAGTAAAATAGGTCCGATTTTCAGTGCCCACAATTCAAGCAATTTACACAAAATAATACACTTGCCAAATTATAATTATTCACAAGACCCCTTTTCACGAAAATTTTCCATTTTTTTACAAAAATAAACTTATGTGATATAACACGAAATGTATATAAAAGCCTTTTCACGAAAATTAACTAAAAAGTTTTTAACCAATTTTCTAAAAAAAATTCTTTTGACAAAAAAAATCGAAAACAGATATTTTATGTGAATTCGCGAACATGTTCTTTTTAATAACTCTTTAAACATTACTTATTAATCACTAACATTTCACCACAATTTCATAAAAAGGGATTTCTGCGAAAACTGACTGATATAGTTTACAGCAAAAATTTGCTGATAAAATACATAAAATTCCAATTCTATAATCTGTAATTAAGATTGAAATAAAATACAGGCCGTTCCATTTGACAAAATTAAGTCACGCAGTTTGAATTTTTTCAAATTCAGCCACTATTTGTGAGCATACTGTATATAACATCTGGATTTTTTCGAAAAATAATATAAACGAAAACATCCTTGAATGCGTCAGTTTCCTGAGACTCCGCTATGTATTGGTAAGAACGCTATATCACAATCTTTGATATGTGCCAAAAACGTGAAAAGTTGCAAAACATTTCAAAATAAGTAAAAAAAAAACGGTGAACATTAATTTTTTGTACAAATATGCATAGTAATTCGATGGCAAGTGCAACAATGTAATAATATAAGGAGTGTTCCATTAAAAAAAGATCTTGACGCAGCAAGTGCGTTATGGTAGTGAATTTTCATAAAAATGTGTTTTATAGCAAATATGATTTTTTTTTACAAAAGCAGGCATCAAATTTGATTACCAGTATAACCTATATACAAAAAACAATGTGCCATGTTTCATCAAAATACCTTTATTATTTGAAAATGTACAAAAATTTCCGCAAGTAAACTTAAAGTGTTCCCGAATAAACTGGTTTCTTGGTCAACCTTATAGGTTAATGGCAAATTGAGCTATACAAATTTAAAGCATTTAATGAAAATTCGCTACCATAACGCACTTGTTGCGTCCCGAATTTCTTTTCTTACAAAGATGTATTATATTTAGATGGAAAATGCAAAAATGCAATAAGATAAGGCGTGTTTGATTAAAAAAAAAAGAAAATTTGAATCACCAACGACTTATGGGCCAGCCTGTAATTGTAGAAATATTTTTGTATGATGTAGCTCAAGATACCCAATAATTAATGTATACAATTATTTTTTTGTATCTGCATTTGCATAATATTGACCTTTACAGATTTTTTACGAAAATTCGACAAAAATGATATACCATTAACCGATAAACTCTACCTACCTACAGAGCTAGATTTTGGTAGGTGACTTACATATAATGACATAAACCTGCGTACCAAATTTGGTTGCCATTGCTTTGTTAATTCCGGAGATATAATTTTTTTTTCGAAAGAAAACACAAAATTTTCTGGCAAAACCTCAGCGGATTTTCCTGGATAACGAATTTATCCAAGCCACTTGCAAAAGGAAGGTACTTACCAAGTTTTATCAACATGGGTCCATTCTTTTTTTTAGTTGTAGGTGTGACACATAAATATATATATATATATATATATATATATATATATATATATATATATATACAAACATATAAAGTCTGAAACCGACCTCGAATTTGGGTTCCAGGGGTCCTAAATAGCGCTCATTTGAAGAATTTTGTTTAAAATTCAAAAGTCGGGATCTCCTCATTAGTGATTTTTTTTAAAGGAAATTCACTAAAAGTGTGATCATTAACGACTTATAGGCCAGCTTTTGATTATCAAAATAGTTTTGTGAGATGCAACTCAAGACCCCATGTAATCAACATACATGCTTTTTTCTCATATCTTGTATAATAACTTTGCTTTACTGTAGAAATCGCCTACGTTATATGTAAGTATTTTAAACTTTTATATTTTTCGCAAGTAAATTGTAAACTTTTTTTCTTTCCATGTTGTAGCCTTGAGAAAGGAATAAATTTTTCCGAAAGCTCGGCCTATAATAAAGAGTTATATTCTACAACACACAAAAACTCAAACTGGCCCCTGGATTCTGGGGGGCCTATTTCGCGCTCATCTGAAGAAATCTTTACAATATTTAAAAATGTC
Organism: Tillus elongatus; assembly: GCA_964006375.1. Taxonomy (NCBI): domain Eukaryota; kingdom Metazoa; phylum Arthropoda; class Insecta; order Coleoptera; family Cleridae; genus Tillus; species Tillus elongatus. The sequence continues at coordinate 113,324,093 of OZ023268.1, forward strand.
GATGTACAAAAAAAAACAATTTTTTTCTACGAAAATTCGCTAAAAATTATAAACTATTAAACCACAAAATCTATAACTGAAACCACTGCCAAAGCATCAGATAATGGGTCTATTTGAAATGAATTTTGTGCCAATATTTTAGTAAAACGAAAAACAATGGTGGTTGAAGTAGAAACTTACGGCTTTTAACACTTTTCTTCTACATGACCCACATTTCTTTCAGCATCTTTGTCTAAAGCTTCTACATTTTGAGGTTTAAAATCGCGACTTTGGCGTCTAAAGAAGAAACACTATAAAATTTTCAAAATAATTTTTATGGTATTCCTTGACCTTCTTGCGCCAAGAAAACTTATTTGTTAACCGAGTTCAAAAAACTCTGGGCACAGCAAGTGCGTTATGGTAGTAAATTTTCATTAAAATATTTTTAATGGCAAATGTGTTTTTTTTTAAGAAAGCTGTCATCAAATTTGGTTACCAGTATAACCTATATAGTAGAAACAATGTGCTATGTTTAATCAAAACAACTTTGAAAATGTACACAAATTTCCGAAAGTAAACTTAAAATATTCCCAAAAAAAAACTGGTTTCTTGGCAAACGAACCTCATAGGTTAATAGCAAATTGAGCTATTGAAATTTGAAGCATTTAATAAAAATTCGCTACCATAACTCACTTGCTGCGTCTACAAGCATGCATTATATTTCGATGGAAAATGCAAAAATGCAATAACATAAGGCGTGTTAGCGACTTATGGGTGATTGTAGGAGTAGTTTTTATAAAGTGTAGCTCAAGATACCCTATAATTAAGGTATACAATTTTTTTCGTATTTTGTATAATAAGGGATATATTGAGGTTTATTGATGTTTTACGAAAATTCGCCAGAAATTATATACCACTAAACGATAAACCCTATAGCTAAAACCACTGTCAAAACATCGGAGAAAGGGTATATTTGAAATGAATTTTCACGAAATATTTTAGTAAAATGAAGGACAATAACAGTTGAATCTAAGATTTCAGGATTTGTAAAATATTCTTCTTGTGACATTTTCTTTACATAACCCGTATTAGTTTCAGGTTCTTTGCCTAAATGTTGCCAATTTCGACGTTTTAAATCACGACTTAAATGTCTAACTTTTTGTTTTAGTGAATTTTCTTAAAAAAAATTCACTAATGAGGAGATCTCGACTTTCGAATTTTGAAAAAATTTCTTCAAATGAGCGCTATTTAGGACCCCCGGAACCCAAATCCGAGGTCGGTTTCAGACTTTATATATATATATATATATATATATATATATATATATATATATATATATATATATATATATATATATATATATATATATATATATATATATATATTTATATATTTATGTGTCACACCTATAACTTAAAAAATAATGGACCGATTTTGATAAAACTTGGTGAGTACCTTCCTTTCGCAAATGGCTTGGATAAGTTCGTTAGCCGGGAAAATCCGACGAGGTTTTCCCGGAAAATTTTGTGTTTTATTTCGAAAAAAATCGATTTTTTTTTATATTTTCAAAATTAACAAAGTAAGGGCAACCAAATTTTATACGCGGGTTTATATCACTATTGGCAAGTTACATACCAAAATTTAGCTCCGTAGGTTAAAGGACAAAAAGTTACAGGCATTCAAAGAAAAATAAATTTGGGTTCTCCTCAAAACGTCAAAATCGCGATTTTAAACATCAAAATTGGTGAGTACCTTCGTTTTGCAAGTGGCTTGGATATGTTCGTTATCCAGGAAAATCCGACGAGGTTTTCCCGGAAAATTTTGTGTTTTCTTTCGAAAAAAATTTATATCTCCAAAATTAAAGTAAGGGCAACCAAATTTTATACGCGGGTTTATATCATTATGGGCAACCTACCTACCAAAATTTAGCTCTGTAGGTCAAAAGACAAAAAAGTTATAGGCATTTAAACAAAAATAAATTGGGGTTTTTCACAAAACGTCAAAGTTACGATTTAAACGTCAAAATTGGCAACATTTAGGAAAAGAACTTGTATCTAATACGGGCTATGGAAATAAAATCTCTCAAGAAGAATGTTTTACAAACCCTGAAGTCTTAGTTTCAACCGTCATTGTCCTTCATTTTAATAAAATGTTTCCAGAAAATTCATTTCAAATAGACCCTTGTCTGACGCTTGTCACTAGTCTTAGCTATAGAGTTTATCGTTAATGGTATATAATTTTTGTAGAATTTTCGTTAAAAAAAAATCAATAAAGCTCAATATATCTGTTATTACACAAGATATGAAAAAAATTTGTATATATTAATTATAGGGTGTCTTGAGCTACATCTTAAAAAATTATTTCTACAATCACAGGGTGGCCCATAAGTCGTTGGTGATACAAATTTTTTTTTTAATCAAACACGCCTTATGTTATTGCATTTTTGCATTTTCCATCGAAATATAATGCATGTTTGTAAGAACAAAAATTCTGGACGCAGTAAGTGCGTTATGGTAGCGAATTTTGATCAAATGCTTAATATTTGAATAGCTCAATTTGCTATTAACCTATAAGGTTGACCAAAAAACGAGTTTTTTTCGGGAACGCTTTAAGTTTACTTTCGGAAATTTTTTTACATTTTCAAACAATAAAGTTATTTTGATGAAACATGGCACATTGTTTTTACTATATAGATTATACTGGTAACCAAATTTGATGCCTGCTTTCTTAAAAAAACACATTATTGCTATTAAAAAATAGTTTTATGAAAATTCACTACCATAACGCACTTGCTGCATCCCGAGATTTTTTAACTTAGAGCTAAATTTTGGTGTGTAATTTACTTCATGATATAAACCCGCGTACCAAATTTAGTTGTCGTTGCTTTGTTATTTCCGGAAAGATAAAACATTTTCTGAAGAAAGCACAAAATTTTCCCGGAAAAACCGGGCCGTTTTTCTTGGCCAACGAACTTATCCAAGCCACTTGCAAAAGCAAGGTACTCACCGAATTTGATCGAAATCGGCCCATTATTTTTTGAATTATCGGTGTGATACATATATACATACATACATGCATATATATATATATATATATATATATACATATATATATATATATATATATATATATATATATATATATATATATATATATATATATATATATATATATATATATATGTATCACACCGATAACTCAAAAAATAATGGTCTGATTTTGTTCAAATTTGGTGAAAAAAATTCTTTTGCAAATGGCTTGGACGAGTTCGTTAGTCAGGAAAATCTGCCCAGGTTTTCCCGGAAAATTTTGTGTTTTCTTTCGAAAAAAATTTATATCTCCGGAATTAACAAAGTAAGGGCAACCAAATTTGATTAGCAGGTTTACGTCCCTATAGGTAAGTTACATACCAAAATTTAGCTATGTAGGTCAAAAGAGAAAAAAGTTATAGGCATTTAAAAAAAATTGGGGTTTTCCTCAAAACGTCAAAGTGGCGATTTAAAATGTCAAAATTGGCAACATTTAGGCAAATAACTTAAATCTAATACGGGCTATAGAAATAAAATGTCTCAAGAAGGATGTTTTACAAACCCTAAAGTCTTAGTTTCAACCGTCATTGTCCTTCTTTTTACTAAAATATTTGCAGAAAATTCATTTCAAATAGACCCTTTCTCTGGTGCTTGGCAGTAGCCTTAGCTATAGAGTTTATCATTTAATGGTATATAATTTTTGTCGAATTATCGTAAAAAATTAATAAAGCTCAATATATAAGATATGAAGAAAATTTGTATATATTAATTATAGGGTGTCTTGAGCTATATCTTAAAATAATATTTATGCAATCACAGGCTGGCCCATAAGTCGTTGGTGATACAAAATTCCTTTTTTTAATCAAACACGCCTTATGTTATTGCATTTTTGCATTTTCCATCGAAATATAATGCATGTTTGTAAGAAAATAAATTCTGGGCGCAGCAAGTGCGTTATCGTAGCGAATTTTGATCAAATGTTTCATATTTGAACAGCTCAATTTGCTATTAACCTATAAGGTTTACCAAGAAACGTGTTTTTTCGGGAACATTTTAAGTTTACTTTTGGAAATTTGTGTACATTTTCACACAATAAAGTTATTTTAATGGAACATGGCACATTGTTTTTACTATATAGGTTATACTGGTAGCCAAATTTGATGCCTGCTTTCTTAAAAAAACACACATATTTGTTATTAAAAAGATTTTAATGAAAATTCATTATCATAACGCACTTGCTGCGTCCAGAATTTTTTTTATTGTCTGTAGTATTCAATAGGTTTCTCAATTATTGTTGATACTCATAAAAAATTTCATAACACGTCAATTTTAGATTTAAAATGACACCCTGCAACGTGAGAACTTCACCCCTATGTTCACACCCCTTTGGGGAACAGTTGCAATCCCCAAATTTTTTAAACATAAAGTAGGGGCTTGTGATACCCTATTTAAAAGATCTCCTCATTCTCGGTTCAAAAATGTTATGGTGTATTGCAAAAATTAACATTAAAAGAAAAAGAAATTCATGTAATTGACTGCGTCAGGATCTTTATTGACCGTAATCATCTACAAACACGTTTATATATTTGCCACATGTCACATAATCGTAGCTTTAATAAGTGTATGTCTACTTAATGCTGGTGTATTCTTCCTTAACCAGCAACTTTTATTACACAATACAGTGAAGCTCTTCAAGCGGTCACAAATCGTGACATAAAATAAGATACTAGCAGTTAGCTAGCGTCAAAATAGTGCTAAAAGTTTATTGTTGACCTACTCAAGCTTTTACTGACACTGTAACAATGTAGCTGAGAGAAGATTGAATCTTGAGTTTACATCAAATAATAAACTGGGAAATGTTTGTCCCATAAATAGCAACTATACAATTACTTGTTTGTTGTTTGCTGGCTTGAGTAAGCGTGAGTTTATATTTGTAAAAGGGATTAATTTAGTAAGTAGTAATCCTTCCAGCATGTCCTGCTTTAAATGCTCTGCAACTAGGTTAATTTGTATGCAATAATACCAAGAATACGAGATCTCGATTTCATTTAACTTTGCAAATACAGAACTGCATTTTTTAGTAATGTTACTAACAACTCTCTTTTTATTGACGGCCGCCATTTTCAAAAGAGTAGGTTAAACAAGAAATAAGAGAACGCGACTTTTAAATTTTGAACTATGATCCCTAGAACCCATATTCGGAATCAGTTTCAATTTATATATATATATATATATATATATATATATATATATATATATATATATATATATATATATATATAGTGGCGTGCGGTCCATGGAAGCAAGGGAAGCATTGCTTCCCTTAAAATAACGACTACATACCTACTAAAAAATAATTTGTATTAAACCGCATTATTTAAAATCTATTTTGTGTTTTAAATATTAAATTTCAAATTCTAAAACCAATTTATCTATTACAATTTTTAATTCACAAGCTCACACATAATTATTTATTATGCAGCATACTGTACTTGTATATGTGCTCTGCGCTCTTGGCAAGGACGTCAGCCAACAGCATGAACCTGATACTACGAGAGTGGGAGTGGATGCAATAATTTCAGTTAAATACACGTAGCCAGCAGGCCACATAATGAGAAACCCTTGCTCGATGCTCGACGCAATGTACGTGTATTTCAACATGTAGAACGTGTTGGAAGACCCGATGTACGTGCAACGTGAATGTCGCTGATTATTTCGTAGAAATAAGCAGTTGACTAAGTTAAATACATTGGCATTCTATGATTATTAATATGGCTGCAACTACATCAGCTTTTAACAGCGGCGTCGGTGGGGGTGGGAATTTACAAACTTTGCGAACAAGTGGTAATAATAACTGTGATTGTGTCGTGTGTTTTTTGATAACCAAAGGATTTTCAGCTTTATCGTTTGCTGAAAAACTTGCTATTATTAATAAAGATAGGCCGAAACCTACTCTAAAAAACTTAAATACAAGAATTAAAACATGTATTCGACATTTCAACGCGGAAAAAAACTTATAAACAATATGAATGGTTAACAGGAATAAACTGTTTTGTTGGCCTGGTAGTCTATTTGTGACTGAAAAGGAGGTGTGGAATAAAAGTGAGTTTTCCGACTTAAATAATCTACATAAAGTAGTAAAAAGACATATTATGTCTAAAGCGCATTTACAGACCATTTTAAAATTAAGTGTCTTTGAAACAAACGCGACTTGAACACGCCGTTGACAAGCAGATAGAAATTAGTCATCGCCAACACAATGAATTGGTTGATAAAAACAGAAACATATTAAAAAGACTTATTGATGTTGTGTGTTTTCTTGGTCAGCATGAATTGGGGTTCAGAGGTCATGACGAAACAACTACATCTGCAAATAGAGGAAACTTTCAAGACCTAGTTTCTTTAATAGCCAAGTACGACATTTGTTTAAAAAATCACTTGGAACAGTCTAACGTTTTTCTCTGGACATCAAATCGCATTCAGAATGACTTAATTGCGGCCGCTGCCACTATTATTTTGAATAGAAATAAATCTGAAATTAAACAGATTCGTTTCATTGCTAATGTTCTAGATGAAACAATCGATGTAACTAATTTAAGTCAACTATTTGTAGTAATACGCTATGTAAAAATTGATAGAAGCAAGAAAGATTTTTAGGCTTTAAAAATGTGACAGAAGATCGTACCGCAAACGCTCTATATAAAATTGTGCCTAATATTATGAAAGATATTGAGGAGACTGATAATAAATGAATTGCCCAAAGCTATGATGGAGATGCTGTTATAGCCGGGCATTTAGGAAGTCTTCAAGCTAAAGTGAGGGAAACGTTTTCCAGTGCTCTATTTGTACACTGTTGTGCTCATAAATTAAATTTAATTTTATCCCATAAATCATATTAAAGAATGTAAGGTGTTTTTTGCTACCCTAAGTGGAATGGCTGCTTTTTTCCAAATCTATGAAGCGCACACAAGCCTTAGACTCAATTGTTAAAAAACGTTTACCGAAAGTAGCTGCAACCCGATGGAACTACAACGGCAGACTTGTGTGAACTATATTTGAACACCGTGAATCGTTAATTGAACTTTTTGAAAACATAATAGAATATAGAAAAAATTTGGATGCAGAAACAATAAATAGTTCTAGAAGATTTTTGGATGGTTTGAAAAGAGACTAATTTAAATTTTTTACTTAATATATTTTCGGAAATATTTCCGTTTTGAGATAATCTATTTAACATATTGCAATGTACAACAAATGGCATTGGTTTTTGCCTGAAGAAAATTAGTGAATTTAAATCCATTATAATGCTAAAAGGGAATGAATTTGATAAGTTCTGGAAAAAACAATGGAATTAGGAAAAGTGAGCCACAAAGAAAGCGTCTGCGCACTGATAATATGGGAGACCTTTAAACTTCTTATCGCCGCCTTTTCTACAAAATCATAGATTAAATTCAGCAGCAAATTAACTGCAGATTTGATCATCTCAGTGACCTGAAATTTCTTTAATTGTGTAATTTTGGAGGATTTGTAGGGATACCTTTCCCAGAAGATTCATTCAAATCATTATTCCACCACTATGGACATTATTTTGACAAAGCCTTATTACGATCAGAACTTACAGTCATTTATGAAACCGATGTTATTGACACAAAAACTAACGCGAGTTAACCTTTAACTTTCTTAAAAGAATCAAAATTGGAAAATGCATATTCTGAAGCGTTCAAATTATGTGAATTAGTACTAACAATTCCTGCTACTAGTGCGTCTGTAGAACGAAATTGTTCTACATTGAAACGTATCAAGAGTTTTGTTAGGAATTCAACAGGACAGGAAAGACGTTCCCAAATTTCAATTTTGTCAATTGAGGAAATGTCCCAGAATCCACAGTTATATGATATTATTAACGAGTTTGCCAAAAACGACAGAAGAATTGAGTTACACTATAAATAGGTAAGTTTCTGAAAATTACTTCCCTTATTTAAAATGTCACCGCACGCCCCTGATATATATATATATATATATATATATATATATATATATATATATATATATATATATATATATATATATATATGAAATACCCTATTAATATTGCACATTCGAAATTATCATGCAATTCTGAGGAAAATGATATGCCACTTGTCTATACTGGCGCCAGCCGTTCTCAAGATATTCGATTTTCTATTGTTTTTCCGTCATAAAGTTGCAAATCTTTGAAATGGCAATTCTCAGGCATCAAGTGTGTCATGGTTTTGAAACTTGGCACAACTATAGTCCTAGTGGTCAGAATTCCTCTCATAGTGAGACAAATTACAAAAATAATACAGGGTGTTGTGTAACAAATATCAAATATCGATTATTTCAAACACGAAAAAGTATTTTTTTCCAAATGGAACACCATGTATATTTTCATCGCATATCCTTCGGAATAATATTCTTCTTTGATCTGTATCAGCATTCCCTATACATATCTTGAATTATTTCTGAGTTATAAGGAGGAATATGAATAACACAGGAATATACTACAAAATTGGGAATCTACCTAGTCGGAGAGTAGGCTTTGGACATAATATGAAAACTTATGTCAAAGAGATGTATTATTAGTCTCGTTAGTTGTCATCGCAATAGAGTGATCTATTTCTTTGAAATTATTGTGAGCTACACAATAGAAAATATTGTTGAAGAATATTCTGCTGACAACATTCTAAATTGATTTTACATTCACGAAGAATGCAGGAGAATCGTGAGTAGAACGTGCCGCTTGTTCAATGAGAGATTTCCATATTTGTTACCTATGAATAGGACAAAGTTCTCCAGAATCGAGTCAAATTTTCGGAATAACTGGAATGGTAATTTAAATAGAAATCGTTCCAGTAACATTACCGGCAATGAAACAAATGAAATCAATGTGTTGTGTTATTTCACGGCCTATCCACATGCTTCCATCAGGCAGGCAGTAGAAGATTTAAGACTAACTCGAACATCAATTCAAGGAATTCTTTCTAAGTATGGATGGCATGCATGGATTACAGGAGGGTGACCACATTAGAAGGGTTGCATTTTGTGAATGGTTCATTCATTTTTAATTGAAATTTATAAATTACAAAGCTAAGCATTGCCAAGTTTTTCCTTATATTTTGAAAAAAGAATTATTTATAATCTCAAGAAAACAATATTTTCTATCGATATATCCAACATCAACCAGTGAAAATACATATGTTGCACAAATTTGATAATATATGCATATTTGGTGCATATTTAGAGGTTTCGTGCATATATTCTTTGCCTTAGTTATAAAGTCATTATTTAAATACCCAATACAGCCATAGAGACTATTTATCTGGCTTCACAAATGCTTGTTTTTTCTCTGTAACCGGTTTCGCTGTTTGAGAGCATCATCAACAAATTTAATGAATTTATTACCATTAATGTCAACTACAAACAAAAATCCGTTTCTACGTTATGATGTCATCAAACATTTCCTTAAAAATAAATAAAAATAAAATTCACGTCTTCAAAATCTCTACGTGATATGTCAACCTTTTACAACAATAACTATAACAACGATTACAAGAATAAAATGACTAAAGAATAACACCAATAAAATGAACAATAAACTAATAATAATAACTAACAGTAAAACAGACTCAATAAAACAAAAATATTGACAAACATCAACCCGTTACCTTATTACAACTTTTCCTAATATAGTTAGACGGCTTTTTTAAAGTATTTAATTAGAAAGAAGAATTTCCAAGAAAGGGGAACCAATTAAATCAGTTTTCTCATTTAAAATAAGGTAAATATTGTTGTGTATGTGCTTTTTTACTTCTAAAGCTTCAAGAGAGTCAAGTTTGCGCTTGTCATTATAAAAATGTAGTGTCTCTATGTGGCTATTTGTTTAATTTCACCCTGCATCTTCAAAACGCAACAACATTGTTGAATTTTATCGACGCCATGATAAACTCATGTCGAAAATCGAGCCTATGGATGCAACGTTAGTTTTTGGATAAAGCCGAGAGTTACTGAAGTACCATATTAAAGCGTCGAACTTGGTATATCTTGTGCTTGCTAGTGTATACAAGTTTAAAACTATTGCGATATGAATCTCACATCTCTCGCTTTTTAGGTTGTTCCATAATAACCTAAGTTACAAAAGAGTCTTGCCAATATTAGCGAAATGGATAAGTTTCCAATGCCATCCCACTTCTGAACACACGCAGACACAATATTAGCGACTTTTTATCAAAGTTTAAAATAACTTCAACAACAAAAACTGTGACTATGTTTTTTAAATAGTACCCAACCCTTTATTACTTAACATTAAAACAAAATTCTAATTTGTTTAAATGTTCAAAACACGAAAAATACCAATCATATTCAATGTAATTTTCACCCTCAATTTTAGGTCTTTTAAATATTAGTTCTATTAAATATATTCGAACGATAAACATTTGATAACTCAATAATTCACTTTTTTTTTGTTTCTTATATTTTGACAATATCATCCCAACTCAACATTAAGAAGTACCTGTGCTAACTAGGTTAGGATTCCCGTCTTAAATCTCAATGTCACTGGGAAAATCACAACGACCTTGGTCAGATAAACAATCACAAACTGTCATTCAACTGTGGCATGGCTAACCACTACTATATAGATCTGTATTTGAACGAGGCAATAATTCGCAAACGACAATCACGTCATGCCACAACCAGCTGATGTCGTAACAACTGCATACTAGGCATGCTTCAACCGCATCCGGGCAAGACAGGACGACGTCACCACAACACGCACCGGAGCAAACTGCGGCTCCGGGTAGACGAATGATCTCAGGAGCCGCCCGCCTGCGCGAACCCATCGATTTACTGGACCAAACCTGGCCTACTGGATGTATTATACATGACCCACTCGTACACCACGCTTCAAGATGCCAGAGTTATGATACTCCAAGACGAACTTTGCCGAATTAAAGAGATAGAAAATAATGAGCTCGTATCAGAAGCGGGATAATTACGTTGCCTACTCAAAAACATGATCGTTGGATTATATTTGTTGTTCCAGTAGGAGTTGAAAGAATATAATTGGGATGGTTGGGATTTCTTTAGCAAGGTCATTTCATCACAGGCACCATGTGTGTGAGTATCACTTCATGTAGTCACGTTTAAGTACAGCGTGACAAACAACAATAGAAAGTAATTAATATGAACTACGAAAGTTAATTCAACATACTACATTAGTGGGGTTAGGAAATTTCTTTCCCGCCGGTTCACACTTTGAATTTATTGCCATTGCTGTTTTGGGGGATGTATAGCAAGGTTGCTCCTGGCGGTAAAAATATTGTACTAGAAATTCCTGTCAAATTGTAATAGATTGTAATGAAAGTGGAGGAGGTGGGGAAAACGGTGCTAAATTTAAAACACAATTTTTATATTTTATTACCTAAAATATAGACATCATAACAAAAAGCCTGGACGCAGCAAGTGCGTTATGGTAGTGAATTTTCATAGAAATGATCTGGCACAAAATATTTTATTATAACTTGTTTTCCTTGTAATATAGAAGTCTAAATTTTGGTGTATAGTTTACCTTTTATATCGTAAAACTACCTACCAAATTTGGTTATCATAGCTTTTTATTTTTTGAGATATGAAAAGAAATGAGGAATGAGGATGGAAAATGCCAAATGACAATATTGACATTGACATGGATGGACTGTACAGTTGACTTGTGCCAGTAGTATTAGAGTGACACAAAAGAGACTGGTAACAGAGGCACATAATACAGACAACCTAATTAACAGAATAGACTGAACACAGAACGTAGCGCTAACATGACAGAACATAAAGTTACGTTACAATAAATAGATACATTACATTTAAGTGATTTTCAACTAGGTTTTGAAATTGCTGTAATTGTAAAATTATAATAGATTTGGGAATTTTTCAAATTGTAGTAAGGATGTAATCAAAGTGTGTAAATTGTAATAGATCTACTATAATTGTAATGACAGGAGCAACCCTGATGTATAGTGTCATCGCCTGTAGGCTTTGAAATGAGCAATTCTGATACTTGGAACGACCCAGATTGAGAACTTTGATATTTTAACTATCAATTTTAGAATTTAAAATAACGTATTTTATTACGAAGTGTCGAAATTTGAAATTAATAAGGCAGGACAGGGCGACGTAGATCCATCATTACTACTACTTCCAAACCTTTGAACCTCCAAAAATTGCACGGCCTTGCGAAGTTTCTTTGTCAGCATACAGATGAAAGAAAATAACTGGAAAAACTGATAGACTGTCAATGGATTGCCATTCCGCGAGCCTATATTTTTTCTTTGTGAATCGTGGTTACACAAGTGCTACACAGTGTGTCCATTATCTTTTTTTTACTTCTCAAACTAGTCAGTTCAGTATTAAACGTTATAACGTTATATATATATATATATATATATATATATATATATATATATATATATATATATATATATATATATATATATATATATATACCATTAGAAAGATTTTTACACGAAGAATTAATATATTAATTTTATACTGAGTTTCATATGGCGAACATGGTCTTAACGTGATGAATACTGAGACGCTGGCCTGATTCTGCTCATAATAACTTTCTGATAACTTTATTTGATGGGTAGATACCTGGAGAAGGGGGACCAGAGGGAGAACTTCTAGTAAACCTAGCTCAGTTTATGAAGTGCGGTAGCTGCAATGGCCACGTTCACCAAGCGCGAACAGTTTCCAACAGTTAAATAGTTGTGTCAAAATATGCGTTCACCGGTCGCGCTGGAATTCTACTGTTGCCAATTTGTCAATGCAGAATGACAGACAAACGTCACAAAATAGTGCTTGAAGCCAACAGTGCATTCATCAGTCTCCAACCGCTGAAATGTATCGGTAGTCAGCGGATAAGCGCTTACACTCACCTGCTGGCGCCTGGTGAACTCGACCAGTGAAGAGGGCTGCTGGGGACAGAGTACCATGAATGTTAAGACACATCGACATCGTCTTTAAACTGTAGTGATGATGGTATGTTTTTACAAGCTAGCATTGCTAATTTTTATGTTTTATGGCAGATTAATTAAAAATAATTTTTAATAAAGTAGCTAATGGGAACTAAATCAAATTGAAACCTATTTTATATTTTCAATATTTTCAATAAGCATTTCTTAGCAGTTCAAGTGAGGGTACGATAGAAGTTCACCGAAAACAGTTACGTGTAAGTTGATGGATAAATAATTGGAGCCTTGCTTCCAGAAGCGTACAACTCTCTTTTCCGTGGGGAAAAGAATTCGATTTGCTATCTTAAACAACGTAATGTATCTATTGCGACAGACAATGAAATACAAATAAGAAGAAAGGCTTTTAAATGTTAACAGCTTTATAGAAGACTTGTTATTTGTGAGTTCATTGAAAACAAGCTATTGCCCGTTATTTGGTTTATCATGAATTTGGTGAGAAATAAAATAAACCTGTTGATTATTTTGTCCTTAAATCTAACGTTTTGTTTTTTCTTTTAGTGATTGCAGGGTTATTACATTCTTTGATATTTTCTCCGTAAATCTAACGTTTCGTTTTTTTTTTTAGTAATTGCAGGGTTATATCATTCTTTGATACATAGTTTGCCACAACTTTTTTGTACTGGCTGATTTCCTTTCCCCATTTAATAAAACTCTTTAGACCGGATTAGCTAGTCTAGATACTATGGTACTATACTCGTACCTAATCCGCTGCTCTTGGAAGTACGCAGATTTCAGGCCAAATTTTAGCTATGCGACAGCTCTCTGCTAAGTTAATGATGACAGTATTCAATCTTGCAATGATGGCGAGTTTACTATACTGAAGCTTTTAGATTTTACAAGAGCATTTAACACCATAAGACATGATGCTCTCGTACACATACTGCATTTTATTCGTCTTGCTAGCGAGTCCGTTGGACTTTTGTCTAGTTATCTCACTGGCAGTCCGTTGGACTTCTGTCTAGTTATCTCACTGGCAGGTCACAGCGTGTAGAGTTGCGAGGCAATGTTTCCGCTGTAGTTGGAGTGAGTAGAGGGGTACCCGAGGGTTCAATCTTTGGCCCGCCTTTATTTACCATTTATACGCAATTCTTTTCAGTATATATAAAAACTGTAGCATACATATGTATGCTGACGAAGCGTAGCTCTATTATTTATTTCCAAAGTCACAACTGCATGAGGCACTCAGTAGGATAAATGATGATTTGAAGTTGGTGAGTGAACTATCGTTGGATCACGAATTGCATTTGAATGCAGAAAAGTCCGCAGCATTTTTTTGGTCATAAATCATGTATGGATATTATAAGGTCGCATATATTACTGCGAATGAATAAGGAGCCGATACCATTGGTTAAAGAAGTTAAGAATCTGGGCATTATTATGGACCCTACATTCAGATATCGTAAACACGTTTCCAAATGTTTATAGCGAGGATATGGTGTATTGAAACTACTGTATCCTCATAGATCGTATCTTTCGCCTGAACTGAAAACTACGCTTTGTGATTCACTGCTCCTGTCACAGTTGCAGTATTGCTCGAAGATGTATTATCCATGTCTTGATGCCGAGTATATACGTAAATTACAAAACTCGTGCTTGAGGTTCATTTATGGGGTGCGTAAGTATGATCATATATCGCAAGAGCTTAGGGACAGTGGCTGGATGAACATGAATAACAGATGAAATTACATAGAGCCTGTTTTTACCATTCGATAATTCAGTCAAGGTTGTGCATCATGTGAACATTCGGATGAAAGATTTGTTGTCTGTGCCTAAGCATAAACTGAATATTTACAGGGGATCTTTGTCGTACGATGTTTGCAGTGTGTCCAATAGTATACCGGAGGATATGAAAAAGTTGTCGGCGCGATCATTCAGGGGGCCCATGTTCAGCTATTTGCATTGTGGACAGTGATATATGTGTGTGTGTGTAAGCAGGTACCCTGCTTTGTCTTTTCTTTGTTTTTGATTTTGCTTCCATTCTCATCTTCTCCTTTCTCTACGTACTGTGCCTTTCCACCCTTTTGCTGTGCTTACTGTTCTTGACTGATGTCGCGTGCTACGGTGTGCCAGTATATATAGTATATAGGGGAGAATGTATATGCTGCGGTTAAGTGGAAGGGCAGAGCACACATTTATGTGTTGCACTGAACTTCACCCCGGTACTACATTAAAGGTTTATATTATTATTATTATTATTATTATTATTATTATTATTATTATTATTATTATTATTATTATTATTATTATTATTATTATTATTATTATTATTTTGTCTTCAGAATGCGTTTCATTTCACCCGATCAATCCTTGAGGCAGATTAGGGCCATAAAGTTCCTTCATTTAAGAGTACATTAATCTCTGGAAAATAGATCTGAAATAGAACCCGAGCCATCGAGTTTCAAAAAGTTTTGGAGGCGGTTCAACCAAACATATATAGCAGACGTCAAAATTTGTTGTGAGATATAGTGTTTCTAATTTTTGAGAAACTGCCACATAAATAAGAAAAAAGTTTTCATCAACAATATACGAATCCGGTGAAAATATTTGTAAAGATGATGCGAGCGTTTTTCTAATTGGAAATTTAAAGAAAGTTCGGAAGTGACAGTTTCGAAGGCTTTTGACATTCTTCTTGGACATGTTCAAAAATTGTATGCTTTACATGCAGAAGCAAGCTTCTATGTAAGATATATAATTGATTTGCAAACAATATTATATATATATATATATATATATATATATATATATATATATATATATATATATATATATATATATTGCTGCTTACAGACGAATCGACTTTTCATAGTAACGGCTTCGTAAACAGACAACTACGCAGATGAAAATCCAGATTTTTGCCGCAGTATTTAACCGTCAGAAGCGTTGGTCTAATAATATGTGGAGTGGAATATTAGGGTTAAGAGTAATAGGTCCTTACTTTTTCAATGAACACCTAAATGGAGATATGTTTCATAGGTTTTGCTCGTCAAAGTTTTCCTAAACTTTTGGAAGATGTCCCACTATATATTATAAGGTGTATGTGGCTACAACTGGATGGTGCTCCGGCACATTTTCAAATCAGAGTGCGACAAGAACTTAGTAGACATTTTCCCAATAAATGGTTAGGACGAGGAGGTCCACAAAACTGGCCAGCCAGATCGCCCGACCTAACATATCTTGATTTTTTCTTGCGGGGCATGTTAAGAATATCGTATATGAAATGCCTCCGACCACACAAGATGACATGAAACAACGCATACGGAATGCTTTCAATACAATATCGCCGCAAATGTTGTTCAGTGTCAAACGGTCCTTTGAACAAAGGTGACACTTATGCATTGAACAGGATGGTCGTCAGTTTAAACATTTGTAGAACTATGTTTATTACAATTACTTTTGGTTTTTCTATTCTTATTTTTATCATTTGTCTACCCTGGATTAGTTTTCAGATCGAGTTTCAAACAAACCATGTTAAATTTGTTGTTAGAAGTAAAACATTCTCATTCATGCAAAAACAATAATAAAAGTGTGAATAGCGCCAGAACCGCTGCACTTGAGTATATGCAACCCTAGTATCATATAAAAAGGAATTATTTTCTCTATGAAATGCAGCAAAAAATATAGGTGTTGCATTTGAAATAAACGAAATAATCTGCTTTGTATGTGCCGACAATAAAACTTGACTTTTTGAACGCCCAGTAGAGTATTTCTAAATATTGACTACAGTAGTTGATGAAGTAGCAAATCCACCATCAAGAGCTGGTGAGTTTTTTTACGTTATCATCTGTCAATGGAGATACGATTTTTTTCGAAAACCTCACATTCGCCGAAAAATCAAGATATCTGTGAGACAGTAATAGCTAAGTATAGGAATCCTTGGAGTAAGTGAACCTTATTTTTCCCATAGAATTCACAAACGTTAAAACCGTGTGTTCCACAAGAAAAAACTTTGAGGTGTCACACTTTTTGGATCATGCTGTATATATTATTTATAATTTTACGGTATAGTCCTTTTTAACCTACACAATCTCCGTTTAAAATAAATTCGAAATAATGGTTCAAAAAAGTGTCCTCCTCGTAAGCAAAATCGACCTATTTTTGGGGTTTTTCGAAATTTTTAGCAGTATTGGGATAATTCCGTTGCAAACTTTTACAATGGTATACCAAAAACGATAGCACTGCCTTGATTTATTCGAAAGTTGTCGTGTTTAGCGGTTTACACACACACGCTCAGTTTTAAAACAATTATTTATCCATAAAAATTTGGAAAACAGTTCCTGATTACAATAATATCTATTTTTACAAAGTACAACTGATATTTTAATGTTTAAGCTAAACCTTTTGGCCGGCGCCACTGTTTCGCCGAAAACCACACTCCATATTTTATTTTGTAGCGTAGCTTTAGCACATCAATCATGGTCTAATTAAGGTAGGCCGTATTCAGAATTAATTGCTCTTCATCCTGATCTCGTTTAATATTGGAAGAGTGTAGTAACCGGACAAAAAGAACGTATTTTAATAAAAGTATTTTTATCAAAGGGAAACCCACATTGACAAGCAAAATATAAATGTACAGTTTGCAGATTTAAAAAACTTTTTTTTATATTCTGTTCACGAGAATATAAATATATAAAGGTGTCACAATAAAAAGTAGGTAGGAGAAAGTTCCTATTAAAGAAAAAGTAAAAAGTTGTGTGTGTGTGTGTTTATTTTATTTCTTTAACGTCGGCCTACTTCCGCGACTATGGCCAATCAAGGACGCCAGTGAGCAGTTTCACCTCACTATCCTGGAAATGTTGCTGAATCCCCGCCTTTCTGTAAGAAGGGTAGGAATCTTTAACGTGTCCAACATCGCATGGACACGGCACCGACGGCTTTACGCCCGCTCCGAAGGGCGTAACGTGCAGACATTCAACTTGCTCAAATACAATGCCACAACCTCCGTTGATGTTAATTGTACAGTATGTACTGAAAAAGTGAAAGGAGTACCCTGCAATCGCACCCAGTACCCTTCGGTTCAGACGCACACGTTCTTACCACTGAACAACCGAGGCTCTTGAGTAAAAAGTTAGGGACGCAGCCAGTGTGTTATGATGAGAATTTTCATAAGAATTGTATACATCTAGTAGAGCATATTACTAAAATTATTTAGGGCTAGACATATTCGCACCATAATTAGAACCGCAAACCGGTTTCGCACTAATTAGAGCTCATCAGTGCGGTATAATAATTACAGCGAGCACATACCTATAAAGTAATACGGCTATGGTACCCAGCGTCCTGGAACATTGTGAGATGTACCACAAGGTCGCCATCTCGGTGTGGAACCAAGAAGTTTGCTGTCGCCCCTCTGAAGGGTGAAGTGTGCAGAGTGTCAACTTGCTCAAATACAATGCCACAACCTCCGGTGATTTTAATTGTACAGTATGTACTGAAAAAGCGAGAGAACCCTGGGTTCGAACCCAGTACCCTTTGGTTTAGAGGCACACGTTCTTACCACTAAACCACCGAGGCTCTAAAGTCTAAAGATAAACCAACTGCTTTAAAATCATTTTCATAGAGAGGTGAGCCGATTTCTTTCACTCTTTCGTATCTTTTTGTATTTTTATAACATGTCATTTGAAGAAATGTTTTTAAAATTCAAAAGTCGGGATCTGCTTATTAGTGAATTTTTTTAAAGAAAATTCACTAAAAGGTTTATATAAAAGAACAAATCGGCTATTCTGAAAAAAATAGTGCTGCAAATTTAATCATAACTTCCACATAGCTGTGATAATCTACTCTCCCCAGAAAGACATTCCTTGAAACGAAATTAGGGTTCATGACTTGACCACAAAGAAAATATTCGTATTCCTGTACTCATAAACTTCTGACACGTTATATTACTCGAGCTTTAACAAGAAATATGTTAATTTTCACCAAATCACCCCTCATTTATCCCCTGCTCCCTGAAGCGATCTTACCCAAAAACAATTCGAAACGTTCTTATGTCGGGTGCTAATTGAATACCAAATTTGAAGATGATATCTCAATTCGTTCGAAAGTTGTTACGCGTACTAACAGACAGACGTACAGGGTGACGGAGCTAGAGACCAAAAAAAATAATTTTAGGAATGAAGTTTTCTATAAGTTTTGAGACTTTTTACGCGGCTTTAGCAAACAAATAATTCGAAATTTCTATCACAGATATTCGACCCCTAAATTCAACCCCCAATTTAATTTCAGCACAAAATACCAGATGTTTGATGAAATTGAAAGTTTTCTATTTAACAAACCTTAAAACGTTATATTACTCGAGTTTAAACGAAAAAATGTCAATTTTCACCAAATCGTCACCAATTCATCCCCTATCCCCTGGAGAGATTTTACCCAAAAACAATGCGAACCGTTCGTTTGTCGGGCGCTAACTGTGTACCAAATTTGAAGATGATATCTCAATTCGTTCGAAAGTTATTGCGCCTACTAACAGACAAACATAGAGGTCGACAGACCGACCGACCGACAGACAAAAAAAATTCGTTCCAGAATCAAGTTTTGTGTATGTTTTAAGACTTTTTACTCCGTTTTAACAAAACAATTTTTAAAATTTCTGTAATCGATATTCCAACCCCACAAATTCAACCCCTAATTTAATTTTAGCACAGAATACCAGAAGTTTTATGAAATTGAAATTTTTCTAATAAACAAACCCTAAAACGTTATGTTACTCGAGTTTTAACGAAAATATATCATTTTTCACCACATATTCTCTGGAGCGATTTAACCCAAAAGCAATCAGAACCATTAATTTGTTGGGTGCTAACTGTATGCGAAATTTGAAGACGATATCTCAATTCGTTCTAAAGTTATCGTGGATACAAACAGACAGTCATACAGACCAACAGACAAAAAAATGTAATTCCCAAATCATATTTTCTATATGTTTTGACCCCTTTTCCGACGTTTAAGCGAAAAAAGTTTTAATATTTTTTGCCGCCGATGCGTGACGATGTGGAAGTAATTACTCACTGGTCTGGTAAGAGTACTTCTTGGTATAGATTATTTGTATGTGTGTGTGTGTGTGTGTGTGTGTGTGTGTGTGTGTGTGTGTGTGTGTGTGTGTGTGTGTGTGTGTGTGTGTGTGTGTGGAAGGAATTGCCTTCGAACATTACCTCCATTGGCCACAAAACTCTGCAGTAAATTTGTACCATTGTTATATCTATACATTGTTATAAAAAGCGATTCTTTTTCAAATATATTTTTAATTTGCTGCATGGATATCAATACTTACAGCAATAGGGAGGGTTAAAGCAATAGACGTATCTTTATGTGTAAGGTCTTACTGAATATGACTATTTCTAAATGGCTATAGCATAAGCAATATTTACCTTCTAACATATTAATTTTGTCAAAATATAAATGTTTGTGTTCTTACTTATTATTAAGGATAGAAACATAGGATACTCGCTTCTCGCCCAAGTGTCATTCAAGGCAATTTTTTTTAACAAACAACACTGGACAACTAATGACATGGGATAAAAAACAATAGGTAAGACAGTAGCAAAACTAAATTTATATTAATATTATTCTTAACTAAGGCCAATACTGAAATACACATATAGAGAAACAGCAAAACTAAATTTTGATTTTTGTGTGCCGAATGAATTTTATAAGTGTATTATAGATTTTGAGGCTATTTATACAAATAAGTGTTGCTAAGTTCGCAGGAAACTCTACTCCTGCATCTTTGAGTTCTTTCCAGAATTGTTAACGTATCGGGCTATACAAACTGCACTGAAACATGAGGTGTTCTAAAGTTCCTAGGTAACTGTTGTCACATGTACAATAAGGATTGTTACTAATGCCTATTTTATGTAGGTGTTGTGGAAAGCAGCCGTGATTCAGCTTCATTCTGGTAATTATAGTAGTGTAGTACCTTGGCATAATAAATTCGTCAATATGTGGAATTTTTTTAGGCAACATTGGATGAATAAGTGTAAATCGATTAGTTGTTTTGTTAACAAACTCATGCCAAACACTTTCCCACGTTTCCCTTATTTCAAATTTAATTTTTGATTTACATCGTCAGCAGTAATACTATTTTGTTTGGACTTTCAATAGATTCCTTAGCTAGTTTGTCAGCTATTTCGTTGCCTGCTAGTGCAGTGTGCCCTTTTATCCACATAAATATGACTCGATTACCACCATCCTCTATCGACTGATACAGACTGATAACGTCAGATATTACTGGATTTTTGCCATGTTTGGTGTAATTTTTAAGTGACGATTATTTGTAATGATCGCCGAAATAAGCTAAGGCAAAATACTCAAAATATAATATAAATACCTGAAAAATCAATATCATTTAAAATGTGAAATTAATTTGGGGCTTACTATCTTTGTAAGTACATCAAAAATTTAATTTAAGAGCGTTATACTAATAATCGCTTTATTACAGCGGCTTTAATATAACATAACCACGTTTACTATGTTCAAAATGTCCAACAATCAAAACGTGAATAGACTGTTCGTGTTAGTTTAACATACATTACGACAAGCAATATAGTACCATCTAAATTATTATTACATGCAATTATTTGTTAGCCGTGTAATAATAATAACTATAATAATACGTGCCACTATTCATAGCACTGCATTGAGATTAAAACGTTACATAGGAGTGTTTTCGACTCGGATGTCCGCATGTGTTAATTCCGCCGCTGAAATTTTAAAGTCTGGACGCAGCAAGTGCGTTATGGTAGTGAATTTGCATACAAATATTTCTAATTACAAATATGTCTCTTGTTTAATGAAAAACATCAAATTTGGTAGAGGTATAAAATTGATAGTAGAAACCATGTAGAGTACAGGGGATTCTTTATAATGTCGCCCCCCTTTAACTTTGTTATTTTAAGTGTCCCAAAAAAATTGAAAGTATGGTTATGTAGGTGCTAAAAAATACTTTTTTTCTACGTATAAAATAAATTTGAAAAATGATCAGTATACAGGGAAAACCAAAAAGTTCATTTTTTTCAATGGATCACCCTATATATGAATTTATTTTTCGATTTCTCGTAAAATACTAAGCATAATTTGTATAACATACCGTATACTTAAAATGAATAGTTTTTGAAATATTCGCATTTGAAACGTTATCATCACAAATTTTATTAAATCAAAACAACTGTTACAAAACAAGAAATCTAACAATAAATAATATAACAAAAACAGTTTCTAATTAAATATAAAGATGCTCTACCGGGCCTCCATTTTCTTCAACACATTGTATAAGGGCTCTTCGCATTTTCTCTAATGAATCTGTTATTATTGCTGGGTTATTTTCATTTAAATTAATAATTTCATTCCGTATCAAATCTTTAAGATGATCGAGGTTTTCAATTTGGTGGTCGTATACACGTTTTTTTATATAACCTCAAAGAAACGCATCCATATGTGTCAAATCGGGACTGTTTGCAGGCCATTTAATTGGCGCATTTCTTCCGATCCACTCAGGAAACCTTTCATTTAGGTAATTAAGCACAGCATTAATGTTGTGAGGGGATGATCCATCCTGTTGAAAAGTTATATTTTGTAATATATTTAAAGGCAAATGGTCTAAATATTCTTCGAACTCGTTTTTCAAGAAATCTAAATAGCGGCCTCCGTTTAAAACAGTATCAAAAAAAATACGAACCTATAACTCGATCGCCCAGGATACCACACCACACATTCACGGATTCTCGCCCTTGGAACTTAAATTCCCTATAAAAATGTGGATTCTCTCTTGCCCATTGTCTGGTATTTTGTCTGTTAAACAGGCCACTATGGACTTGTCAGTCCATAGAAATGTTTTCAAAAAATTATTATTTATGTTTATTCTGCCGAAAATCAGTTGACAAAGTGCGACCCGATCATCTTTTTGCATTTGGGTAAGCTTTGTAGTGGGTTTAATCTTATATGGCTTTAGATTCCATTTTCTTAACGTTCTTTGGACTTACTGTATGAAGTTCGCTGAATTTTTTCTTGTGTTGCTCGTAATGTCTTTAAAATGTTTCTTATGGAATTGTTTGGATTCTCTTCTATAGCAAGTAAAATATTCAATCCTGCATCTTCATCTACGTTCACAGCAGTTCTTTTTCTCCTTTGTAAATTAGAGGTTTCTTTAAACTTCATATATATATATATATATATATATATATATATATATATATATATATATATATATATATATATATATATATATATATATATATATATATATATATATAAATGTGAACGTTTTTCGAGTTGGGACATGCATACCGGGATTATCTTCTATCATATTTATAATGGCAGCGCGACAATTTATATTATTTTTAATATAATAACTTAAAATAACTCTTCTTTCTCACTCTGAGTACGGCATTTTTACTTACTAAGCAATACAACTACAACAATATTGACAGAATGTCACTGTCAGTTATTTGTTTTGAATTAAGAGTGTGGTATGCCAGGACTTGTTGATTTGTAACAGTTGTTTAATACAATATTTGATGATAACATTTCAAATGCGAATATTTCAAAATCTTTTCATTTTAAGTATACGGTATGTTATATAAATTATGCTTAGAATTTTACGAGGAATCGAGAAATAAATTTATATGTAGGGTGATCTATTGAAAAAAAATGAACTTTTTGGTTATCCCTGTATACTGATCAATTTTTCAAATTTTTTTATACGTAAAAAAGTATTTTTTAGCACCTACATAACCATACTTTCAATTTTTTTGGGACACTTAAAATAACAAAGTTAAAGGGGGGCGACATTATAAAGAATCACCCGGTACCACATTTATCATCAAAATAACTTTATTATGTGAAAAAATATTAAAAAATTCGAAAATAACTAAAAATATGCCGAAAAACGGGTCCGATTTTCTGGGCCACGAATGCAAACAATTTACACAAAAACTACATTTACCATAAGATAATTGTACACAAGCTTTATAAAAATTGAAAAAAAAAATCTCATGAAAATTTGCAAAGAACCCTTTTTCACGAAAATTAGCCATTTGTTTACAAAAATTGCCTTAAGTAAGGTTACACGAAATTTATATAAAAGTCTTTTTATGAAATTTAGCTAAAAAGTTTTTTACCGGACAATTTTCTAAACTAATTTCTTTTCACAAAAATTCGAAAACAGATTTTTTTATGTGAATTCGCAATATGTTTTTTCCAATAGCTTATTAAACATTACTTATTAATAACTAACATTTCACAACAATTTCATAAAAAATTCTTTCTGTGAAAACTGACTGATATGTTTTACACGAACATTTGCTGATAAAATACATTATATTCAAATTATATAATATGTAACTGAACATTGTGGGACGTAATACAGGGTCACCATCTCGGTGCAGAACCAGGAAGTATGTTGTCACGACAGCTCCAAATAACACAGAATATTATAAAATAGAGACTGTGTACAACCAACTAACAATTTTGTAAATTGTCAGCCCTGGTCCATTTCTTCCCTACAATTTACAAAATTGTTAGTTGGTTGTACACAGTCTCTATTTTATAACATTCATGCGGGCTTCGTGCTTAGAATATTATATTAAAAGTATACGTAACAATTAATTACAGAATTAGTAGAATTGCCATTGAAACACATTCCACGACTGTTTCAGTCTTATATGATGTCTTATGTTTAAGTGTACAGATAAAAGAAGCTATTTTAGCATCATTTTTATAGAGACTTGACTTGATTTTGTTTACATTTCTATTATATTATGCTACACTTTCAGTCTAAAACCACAGCATAATATATCTACGCTGTGCTAAAACTGTATTGGGGACGTTCATCAAGCTACAAACATCATTTATTTTAAAAACTTATTGAATCACCCAGTTAAATAACAATCACTTTGTAAATTTTTAATTTCATGTCGTCTGTCATTTTCCATATTTGTGGCCGAGATTTCCCGATTGTTGGCTCGGGTAGTATGTTTTATCCCTGTCATTTATTTAGTTTCATAAGCGTTGACACATGGTTTATACCTATTGTATGAATCAATCTACGTGTGGCAGTTAACTACTCTGTCTGTCAGGCATTGGACTTTAACCACTAAGTCGTTTCAACGCATGTCTTTCAGGTTTTATTTTTAATTGGGAAAAAAATCTAAATATTATGTAGCAAATTACTTAAAATTCACAACATAGGTTCTTTCACACCATTTCTAACCACATGCAAGGTTTCATTACATTTACTCTGATACAAAAAAAAAGCGTTTTAAAAAATAGTTTTGTATAATTTTGGGGCAAAATGTCCATTATAGGTGATATACGAACTCGTCCGCGGTCTTAATGCAATGAAGTTTGTTTGTTGTTCAAACCAGTTAAGTATTTTTTTAGTTATCGCTCGGATACATATATATATATATATATATATATATATATATATATATATATATATATATATATATATATATATATATATATATATATATATACATATAAAATTTTAAACGGACCTTAGTTTTGGGTTCTAGAGACCCAAATTCGTGCTCATCTGAAGACATTTTTTCAAGAGCTTTTCATCTCTATTAGCGAATTTTTCTTAATGAAAATTCGCTTTGACTTTAAAAATCTTTCCATGAAAATTCATTACCATAAGGCACTTACTGCGTCCAGACTTTTTAGGGAATTTTCTTTAAAAAAATTTACTAATGAGAAGATCTCGACTTTTGAATTTTGAAAAAATTTCTTCAAATGAGCGTTACTTAGGGAAGGGCCCCTAGAACACATATCCGGGGTCTGTTTCGATTTTTATATGTTTATATATATATATATATATATATATATATATATATATATATATATATATATATATATATATATATATATATATATATATATATATATATATATATATATATATATATATATATCACACCGATAACTCAAAAAATAGTAGGCCGATTTTGACAAAATTTGGTGAATACCGTCCCTTTGTAAGTGGCTTGTTAAATTCGTTAGCCAAGGAAATCGGCCGAGGTTTTCCCGGAAAATGTTGTGTTTTCTTTAGAAAAAAATTCATATCTCCGGAAATAAGAAAGTAAGGGCAACTAAATTTGATATGTCGTTTTATATCGCTATAGGTGCCTATTAAAATTTAGCGCTGTACGTCAAAAGACAAAAAAGTTAAGGGCATTTAAAGAAAAATAAATTGGGGTTTACCTCAAAACGTCAAAGTAACAATTTAAAACGTCAAAATTCGTAATATTTAGGCAAAGAACTTGAATCTAATACAGGCTATGGAAATCAAATGTCTCAAGAAGAATCTTTTACAAACCCTGAAGTCTTAGTTTCAACCGTCATTGTCCTTCATTTTACTAAAATGTTTCCAGAAAATTCATTTCAAGTAGACCCTGTCTCTGATGCTTGGCAGTAGTCTTAGCTATAGAATTTATCGTTTAATGGTATAAAACTTTTGTCGCATTTTCATAAAAAATCAATAAAGCTCAATATATCAGTTATTTTACAAGATATGAAAAAAATTGTATACTTTAATTATAGGGTCTCTTGAGCTACATCTTAAAAAATATTTCTACAATCACAAGCTGGCTCATAAGTCGTTGGTGATACAAATATTTTTTTTTAGTCGAAAACGCCTTATGTTTTTACATTTTCCATCGAAATATAATGCATGTTTGTAAGTAAAGAAATTCTGGACGCAGCGTTATGGTAGCGAATTTTGATTAAATGCTTAATATTTGATAAGCTCAATTTGCTATTAACCTATAAGGGTGACCAAAAAATCGTTTTTTTTTTCGGTTACACTTTAAGTTTACTTTCGGAAATTTTTTAAAGTTATTTTGATGAAACATGGCACATTGTTTTTACTATATATGTTATACTGGTAACCAAATTTGATGCCTGCTTTCTTTAAAAAAAAGCACACATATTTGCTATTAAGAACATTTTTATGAAAATTCACTACCATAAGGCACTTGCTGCGTCCCGAACTTTTATTGATATTAACAAGTAACAATTAAGCATAAAAGTCAAACCTATTTGTTTCAACGCTTCCCAGCGATCATTAATTTGCAAACACCCTTCATATTATCAAAAAGTACCTCTCTAAATACACTACAGCAGTTATTGCTAGACTTCAGAGTGAAATGTATTTTTAGTGGGCATAAATTAGTCAATGAACTGATAACATCATGTAGTAGACTTCGAAAATTGAACCGGAGGTTACTCTCTCTGGATATTTCATTGTGCTTATAAAATAATTGATGCATTGATAACGCGCTTTATGTTCTTCGACATGGCTGAATTTCAGGAACTAATTAATAATGGCATTATTAAGCTAAGCGTTGTTTGTAACAATGAAATGAATAACACTATTGGGAACCTTTTAAAAGTTATGTCATGTGAATCTTGTATCTTTAGTAAACATATATACTTTTGTCACAGCGTTACTTATGGCTATGCTCTTGTGTTATTTCAAATGCATAAGTCAGAAGCCAACTGATACAATGGTCAACTAATAAATATCAATCATTCGGTTGGATTAAACAGTCCTGCACTCATTTGACAAATTTGGCAAAGAAAGTTTTGGGTAATGAGAAACTCGTTATCAGACTAACATACTTGACTTTTGCAACTTAATAGAGATTATGCAGAAACGAAAAATCTTGACGCAGCAAGTGGGTTATAGTAGTTGCATTTTCATAAAAATGTTTTTAATTATATGTCTTTTTTCAAAGAAAGCAGGCATCAAATTTGGTTACCAGTATAACCTATATAGTAGAAACAATATAACATATTTAATCAAAATAACTTTATTGTT
Source organism: Tillus elongatus (assembly GCA_964006375.1). Taxonomy (NCBI): domain Eukaryota; kingdom Metazoa; phylum Arthropoda; class Insecta; order Coleoptera; family Cleridae; genus Tillus; species Tillus elongatus. Next base: position 113,351,962 of record OZ023268.1, read on the forward strand.
TGAAAATGTACAAACATATTCCGAAAATAAACTGAAAATACTTCCGAAAAAACTAGTTTCCTGGTCAACGAACCTTGGGTTAATAGCAAATTGAGCTATTGAAATTGTAAGCATTAGCGAAAGTTCGCTACCATAACGCACTTGCTGCGTCCAGAATTTATTTTCTTACAAACGCGCATTATATTTCGATGGAAAATGCAAAAATGCAAGAATGTTAGGCGTGTTCGAGTAAAAAAAAAGAAAATTTGTAACACCAACAACTTATGGGCCACCTGAGAATGTAAAAATAATTTTATAAGATGCAGCTCAAGACACCCTATAAGTAACGTATACAATTTTTTCTCGGATCTTGTATAATAACGGATATATTGAACTTTACCGTAGAAATGCGTCACCCTATATATGTAAACAGATAAAAACTGAAATTCACCCCAAAATTTTGTTCTAGGAACCTAGTTCGCGCTCTTTTGAAGAAATATTTTCAAAATTTACAAGTAGGGGTGTGTCCATTAGCGAATATTTTTCTACAGAAATTCGCTAAAAATTATAGACCATTAAATGATAAACTCTATAACTAAAACTACTGCCAAAGCATCAGAGAGTGTCTATTTGAGAGGAATTTTCTGAAAATATTATAGCAAAATGGAGGACAAGGACAGTTGAAGCTGAAACTTTTTCAGAAGAAAGGTACTCGCCAAATTTAATCAAAATCGGCCCATTATGTTTTGAGTTATCGGTGTGATACACACACACACGCACACACATATATATATATATATATATATATATATATATATATATATATATATATATATATATATATATATATATATATATATATATATATATATATATATATATATATATATATATATAAACTGATCTCGGATATGTGTTCTAGGGGGCCTAGTTCGCTCTCATTTCAAGATATTTTTTTTTAATTCAAAAGTTGTGATCTCCTCATTAGTTATTTTTTTAGGAAAATTTACTAAAAGATATAACTACTGTGGAAAAGATATAACTACAAAAAATTATAATTAACAAAATAACCGACGTATTTCATTAATAAAGGAAAGAGACTAACAAAAAATCCAAATAATACAATTATACCAGGGGAGTTTAAAAAAATTAAAAATACCTGCAACAATTTAAGGAAAAACTTGAAAAAGACATTTGTTCAAAACAAACTACAATGAAATTGGTGATACAAGAAATGGATGGCGAATTATAAACTACGCTATAACAGATACATTTACAAACGATAACAAAAAACTAAATTATTTAGTAATTGGTGGTGAAAAATATCTGATGATATTAAAATTGCAAATAAGTTAAATGATTAGTTTATAAATATGGGGTAACCATTGGTCTAAAAGCTAAGAGAGAAAGAATCATATTAATCTGCAGACATTCTTTACGTTTTACCCAAGTTTTTTGGGGCCTAATAGAATAGGGCGGATGAGGGAGCAATTCGTAGCCCAATTTATGCAATTTCGCCATGGAGACTACACATGTGTGCACCCTTGTATTGTCTTGGTAAAAAATAACCTTTTTCTTGGCCAAATGCGTTCGTTTTTTCTTCAAATCGCCATTAAATCGGTTCAATAAGTTGGTATAATATTCGCCATTGATTGTTCTTTCCTTTTGAAGGTAATCAATGTGGATTATACCGCGTGCATCCCAAAAAAACGGTCGCCATGACTTTATTGGCTGACAAACCACCTTGGCCTTCTTCGGTGCTGATTAGCACGGAGAAACCCACTGTTTTGATTGCTGCTTGGTCTCTGGTGAATCCATGTTTCGTCACGGTTGCGAAACGACGCAAAAACTTGTCCCTATTGCGGTTGAACATCGCCAAATACCCATTCGAAATTGTCACACGATTGCGTTTGTGGTCGATTGTGAGCAAACGCGGCACCCATCTTGCAGATAACTTTCTCATACCCAAGTGACCATGCAAAATCGAAACCACTGAGCCATGTAAAATGCATATGGCTTCCCCAATTTCCCGAACTTTCAATCTCCGACACCATATCGTGAATTTTTTTAATTGTCTCGGGTGCAGCGACCTCAACTGGGCGTCCAGAACGTTCGGCACCATTTATGCTTGTACGGCCGCAACGAAATCAGTAAATCACTTTTATACCATGGAACTTGATGGTGCAGAGTCCTCATAGTATTTATCAAGCTTAGCCTTGGTTTGAGTGATGGTTTTTTTCCGCAAAAAATAATGTTTGATGAGCACACGAAATTCACTTTTTTCCATTTTCTTTATAACTCAAGAGGTTGCCCGCTTTCAATGGCTATCTAACACAAACTAAATGACGCAGCTTGTTCAAAATTTGACAGGAGTCAACTGACAGATGCTTGTTGACAGGAGCAGTGTTGCTCTTCCTGTGTCACGGACTTGTTGACCCGCCCTCGTATATACTTCAATGTGTCCTTTATGTAAAAGCCGATGAGGCACCTTATACCACACCACAGAAAATAGATGGCTACCCTGTAAATCAGCCCCCAATCTTAAAAGATACACCGTTCGCATCTTCTCGTTACGGCAGCCTTCCTACTTGAAATATTGTACCATGAACCCTTTCCAGATGAGCTATTATTTGTTCTACCTGGACGTCTTATTAACTCGCCCAAATTATAACCACGGGTTTTTCACTGCATTCGCAAAGGTTTTTATGCGTTGTATTATCAAAGTTATGAAAATTACCAATAAACATTATCGTTATTATTATTATTATTATTATTATTATTATTATTCAAATACGTGTATTTTGTTACTTTGCTTAGCACTTTAATAAGCAACTAGAAAGGGGTAATGTCGGAAAAACATTCAAGTTTTATATATTTTGCATACTTTGTGTCGCTGTTAAGCCTGCTCAAAATATATCTTATACGCTTAGTACGTTATTGGGCCCAGCAACGTTGCCTATGTGATTGCGTTCTATTAGTGGCCTTATATGTATTAATATATCGCTGTTAAGCCTGCTCAAAATATACATTATATGCTTAGTACGTTGCTGGGCCCAGCAACGTTGCCTATGTGATTGCGTTTTATTAATAGCTTCTCACATGTTTTTCTACTTCGCGCAACTGCCACTCTCCGTATTAACCTCATATAGTGTCTACGTGTATGTCGTGTTTATGAGGGCTGTTAAGAAAACATAGTTCCTAGTCACGAACAAGATGGCGTTACTGCTGTAAATGAGCATCATTTACAGTATTTAACTTTAATGAAGGTAATTAGCTTAGAGAAAGCGAAATTTTTTCCTTCTGAAAATTCGCTAATAAATGTTTTATATTAAAAATTAGTTTGCCAATATAAACAATAGTTTCAATGTGCAGCTGGAAATTAAAACGACAACGAAGCATATTAAGTTGAAAGAAACTGGGCTAGTGGTTGGTAAGTGTTTACGTATGTAATGATTACGATGGAAAATGCGAGATAGACCAAAAAATACTTGGATTGGCGACAACGAGTATTAAGAAAAAAACGGGGGCATTAAGTTGGGGACAGTTATCAGAGTAGCAATGGTCCTTTTTCGGGTAAAATTCTGTGTTTTGTGTTGGAATAAGTGCCAAATATAAAAAAGAGAAACTGCTGAACGATAGAAAAGTATAAGGAGACTGTGTGAGATTTAACCTTTTTATTAACATTTATTCGATTTTGCGCCAATTCAACCAGTAGGGGCGAATGGACTTTACACCAGGGAAGAAATCGATCAGGCTCAAAAGACACTCACGTTCGGTAGTGAACGTAGAGCTGTGGAAAATATATTGGCCCGACATATGGCGGGCTTGGATACCAGCTCACAGGGGTACTCGGCCCTTAATTTCTCTGATCCTCAAGAGATCAAGACACAAGCCAAGTCCACCATTAAGCAACTGTATGGTTGGTTCAGCGACCTGGGAACCTTCATTAGTGGCCTCATTGGATTCTATATCATCTTTAAGGGACTCAAATATGTGGTCGGAGTAATCGTGAACGCGCTTCAGTTGTATAAGACAATCGGTTGTGGGCTAGTCTCACTGGCCAGTGTATGGAACACTCTAACGTTCTGGGTCATGCACAAACATCAGACTCACAACAAAGTTCGTACCAAGTCCACCGGAAATTCGGCATCACAGAGCGAGCAGGTTGATGTACCCAACCTGTCAGGATCCGCTACTTCCGGCCGACTCCAGGTCCTTGACAATCGGTTCGAGCGCGCCGCAGTTGTATCCTGTAATCGAAACGGGTACGGCCCGAGATACGGTGCCAAGCTGGACTGTTAGAGATACCGCAGGGCAAAAGACTACCTAAGATGTCCACCAGACACCAGCCAGCAGCCCCAGTGTCAGAGCAACGACCTCACCTGGAAGATATCGGCAAAGTTTAGTGACAAAAGTGTTCCTAGAATAAAGTGTAGTTAGGTAGATTAGGAGATGAGTTGGAGGTAACCTAGTAGTTTGGTTTGGAAGTTGAGCGTGTGTCAACGTAGATTAAGGCGCTGTCGTTTTTTTTTTCTCTTAACTCGTGTGAGATTTTTTTTTTCTTATGGAAAAAAATCTGAAACTGCTGAACGATAGAAAAGTATAAGGAGACTGTGTGAGATTTAACCTTTTTATTAACATTTATTCGATTTTGCGCCAATTCAACCAGTAGGGGCGAATGGACTTTACACCAGGGAAGAAATCGATCAGGCTCAAAAGACACTCACGTTCGGTAGTGAACGTAGAGCTGTGGAAAATATATTGGCCCGACATATGGCGGGCTTGGATACCAGCTCACAGAGGTACTCGGCATTTAATTTCTCTGACCCTCAAGAGATCAAGACAAGTCCAACATTAAGCAACTGTATGGTTGGTTCAGCGACCTGGGAACCTTCATTAGTGGCCTCATTGGATTCTATATCATCTTTAAGGGACTCAAATATGTGGTCGGAGTAATCGTGAACGCGCTTCAGTTGTATAAGACAATCGGTTGTGGGCTAGTCTCACTGGCCAGTGTATGGAACACTCTAACGTTCTGGGTCATGCACAAACATCAGACTCACAACAAAGTTCGTACCAAGTCCACCGGAAATTTGGCATCACAGAGCGAGCAGGTTGATGTACCCAACCTGTCAGGATCCGCTACTTCCGGCCGACTCCAGGTCCTTGACAATCGGTTCGAGCGCGCCGCAGTTGTATCCTGTAATCGAAACGGGTACGGCCCGAGATACGGTGCCAAGCTGGACTGTTAGAGATACCGCAGGGCAAAAGACTACCTAAGATGTCCACCAGACACCAGCCAGCAGCCCCAGTGTCAGAGCAACGACCTCACCCGGAAGATATCGGCAAAGTTGAGTGACAAAAGTGTTCCTAGAATAAAGTGTAGTTAGGTAGATTAGGAGATGAGTTGGAGGTAACCTAGTAGTTTGGTTTGGAAGTTGAGCGTGTGTCAACGTAGATTAAGGCACTGTCGTTTTTAGCGAATTTTTTTTAAAAAATTCGCTTATGGGGAGATCTGTGTTTATATATATATATATATATATATATATATATATATATATATATATCCGACAGATAACTCAAAAAATAATGGACCGATCTTGATAAAATTTGCAGAGTACCTTCCTTTTGCAAGTGGCTTGGATAAGTTCGTTAGTCAGGAAAATCCGACCAGGTTTTCCCGGAAAATTTTGTATTTTCTTTATAAAAAAATTTATATCTCCGGAAATAACAAAGTAAGGGCAACCAAATTTGGTACGCGTATTTGTATTATAAAGAGTGAACTCTGTACCAAAATTTAGGTCCCTAGCTGTAAAGACAAAGAAGTTATGGGCAGTTAAAGTAACAAATTTTGGAGTTTTCCGCAAAACGTCAAACTCGCAATTTTAAACGTCAAAATTGGCAATGTTTAAGCAAAGAATGTGACACACATACTATTTGTGAAAAGAAAATGTTGCAAGAAGACTGTTCTGCAAACCCTTAAGTTTCAGATTCAACCGTCATTGCCCTTCATTTTACTAAAATGTTTACAGAATATCCATTTCAAATAGACCCTTTCTCTGATGCTTTAGCTGTCAGTTTAGTTAAGTTTGGTGGCTTTTTGGAGAGTTATTCGTAGGTTTAGTGAAGTTTATGGTTTAACGGTCTATAATTTTTTTAGCTAATTATCGTAGAACAAATTTATTAATGCATTTTTGCATTTTTTATCGAGATATGATGCGTTTATAAAAAAAAAAATCTGGACGCAGTAAGTGCGTTTTGGTAGCGAATTTTCGGTAAATTTGCAGTTTAGTTCTCGAACGCTTTTCAAAACACTGTTTCAAGAAACCTGCGTAGACACCTCCCCCCCCCCTGGATCCATAAACCCCAAAAAAATTATCTTGTTCACACTCCCCAAGGAAGTCACGGGACCAGGGGTGAGTAGGGGTGCATAATTTTTTTAGCTAATTTTTTTAGAACAAATTCGTTAATGCATTTTTGCATTTTTTATCGAAATACGATGCGTTTGTAAGAAACAAAAAACTGGACGCAGTAAGTGCGTTTTGGTAGCGAATTTTCGGTAAATTTGCAGTTTAGCTCCCGAACTCCTTTCAAAAAACTGTTTTCAGAAACCTGCCTAGGGCCCCCCTGAATCCACAAACCCCAAGAAAAATTTCTTGTTCACACCCCCCAAGGAAGTTACGGGACCAGGAGTGATAGGGGTGCATAATTTTCTTTAGCTAAATTTCATAGAACAAATTCGTTAATGCATTTTTGCATTTTTTGTCGAAATATGATGCGTTTGTAAGAAAAAAATCTGGACGCAGTAAGTGCGTTTTGGTTTGCAAATTTTCGGTAAATTTGCAGTTTAGCTCCCGAACGCTTTTCAAAAAACTGTTTTCAGAAACCTGCCTAGGCCCCCACCCCCCTGGATCCTGAAACCCCAAGGAAAATTTCTTGTTCACACTCCCCAAGGAAGTTACGGGACCAGGAGTTAGTAGGGGTGTATAATTTTTGTTTAACTAATTTTCGTAGAACAAATTCGTTAATGCATTTTTTTATCGAAATATGATGCGTTTGTAAGAAAAAAAACTGGACGCAGTAAGTGAGTTTTGGTAGCGAATTTTCGGTAAATTTGCAGTTTAGCTCCCGAACGTTTTTCAAAAAACTGTTTTCAGAAACCTGCCAACAGTTAAGTTTATTTTCGGAAAATTTTTGTATATTTTCAAACCATAAGTAATTTTGATAAAATATAGTACATTGTTTCTACCACATAGACTATACCGGTAATCAGATTGATGCCTGCTCACATTTGCTACTAAAAACATTTTTATGGAAATTCACTTCCATAACAGATTTGCTGCATCTAGACTTTTGAAAGATGTGTATATATTATCAAACAATAAATTTATTTCAATGAAATATGGTACATTGTTTCTACTATATAGGCAACCAAGTTTGATGCCTGCTTTCATCAAAGAAAGACATTTGCTATTAAAAATATTTTAAAGAAAATTCGCTACCATAACGCACTTGCTGCGTCCAGAGATTTTTTTTCTCTTAACTCGTGTGAGATTTTTTTTTCTTATAGAAAAAAATCTGCTTTGGTCGGTGGCAAATGTAAATGAGCATCATTTACAGTATTTAACTTTAATGAAGGTGATCAGCTTAGAGATATCGAAATTTTTTCCTTCTGAAAATTCGCTAATAAATGTTTTATATTAAAAATTAGTTTGCCAATTTAAACAATAGTTTCAATGTGCAGCTGGAAATTAAAACGACAACGAAGCATATTAAGTTGAAAGAAACTGGGCCAGTGGTTCGGTAAGTGTTTACGTATGTGATGATTACGTTGGAAAATGCGAGATAGACAACAACAAAATACTTGGATTGGCGACAACGAGTATTAAGAAAAAAACGGGGGCATTAAGTTGGGGACAGTTACCAGAGCAGCAAGGGTCATTTTTCGGCTAAAATTCTGTGTTTTGTGTTGGAATAAGTGCCAAATATAGAAAAAGAGAGACTGCTGAACGATAGAAAAGTGTAAGGAGACTGGTGAGATTTCACCTTTTTATTAACATTTATTCGATTCTCTGGATGTAATAAAGAGCCCAAGGTTTTAAGTGGTCGATAAGAACAACTTTTAAAAATGAAAATTCAAATAGGCACACGCCACCCTAACCAATGAAAAGAAAATAATAATAATTGTAGTTTTCTGATACTTGGAGAAAACGGTAATGTAAATTATTAATGTTTACTTAGTGTAAGAAAATAGGGTAGAGGAGAAATTGTGCTTACTATAGAGATTGTTTGTAAAAGATTTATCCTGGTAGTTCTTTTTTTTTGTAAGGAATAAATTAATTATTTATTATAGGGTTTTTCTTAATTATATTCTGACTCTAACCTTTTGAAAGTAGAGATACTAGCTATTTTGTTAAATAAAGAGTAACGAGCTTTTGACTCTATAAGGTCTGACGAAAAGCCGCCGATTACACTGCAGTATATCTTAGAACATTATGTAACGCAGGATTCATCTAGCCAAGTTGCTTTGGGCGGTTTTAATTATCATTAGTATAGCACACTGGTGAGCTTTAATAAGAACGAAACCGATATGTGTTTCTAATGATGGTCAAAATACATCTAGCTGTACATAGATGTAAAAGTAATTGAGTAATGAGTGCCTTACATAACATGGCTAGATATAATACAAGCAAATACATAAGTTACAATCATGTCTGTTTTTTTTATGGGAGCGAATATGAAGAAAGTCTTTTCAATGTTACGGAATCACCTTAGACATTTGAAAAGATATGTTCTGCTTGAACTTTCCTTACACACCGCTGAAAAGATAAAGTGATATTAACCGTAAAGATCCCTCTTCTGTGTTAAAGGAGACATGTTTTGTTACACCATATGAATATAACGAGGATATTTGTTGACCCAGGAGCGAGTTGATGTTCCTGACGCGTCACCTTTTTTATCGCACTGTCCGACTCGCTCAAACTGTGAAACCCATACAAGTGAAACGTGTGCAACAACCAGCAGCTTCGTTCCTATTTGTCGTTATTTGTTCTTATCTGAGACGGGGAGACAACTGTCCATTCGTAGCTTAGTTTAAGTGTCAGCTTCTATATATATAGAGAACTGTTGTTTGTTGAAGGAATATACTACCAATTTTATACCTGAAGGATTTTATGGCCTGCCAGGATATGTGTGAACAGGATACCCAGTGAACGGTGATGCTCCTAAAGTATATTTAAGACTTCTGGAAAATGTTTACTCTAGATTTTATAGCATCTTTCTTACGTTTACTTTGGATCTGGTTTGTTTTTGTTTATTTATGATTTATGGCTGTCTTTATGACCTGCCGAAAAGTATGAAGATGTACAAGGCGATTTATATGAGATTTTGCCCCCATTTAACTTATTTTTCTATTTAGGTAAAAATCGTAAGAAGCAAAGTTGCAGAAACTCTTCTACTTAGTTTAATGCACATTTCAGGAAAACACTTAAAAAGCGCGTGTTCTAGATATATATTTATTTTCTTTTGTTTATAAACGTAAGTTACATACATACATACATACATACATACATACATATATATATATATATATATATATATATATATATATATATATATATATATATATATATATATATATATATATATATATATATATATATATATAATATGGCCAGCAACGAGTGAACACCCTGCAAATTTCTGCTCGAAAAAGTGTTGTGTTAACCAGTTGTGAGGTCAAAATAAAATAATCATCCAAGTTAATTGTAAAGAAGTGTAGATGGCAAACGCGTTGTACAAATAACAAGTTAAAAAGAATCTTTGGTCAACAGGAAATCTGAAAATTCCTTAAAATTATCTAGTAGTCCGTATCAAGTTTGTGAAATATAGCTCAACCAGTAAAATAAAATGCGGATTACAAAAAGCGAAACTGGAGAAATAAAAAATATTGTCAAGGAAGGATTAGCAGAAAGTCTGCGTAATAAGAGTTTCATTGACAATATGACTGATAAAATTGTACATGTGGTTGTGGAAAAACTGGATAAAAAAATAAATGATGCTGAAATATAACAATTTGGAATGGCAAGTACAAATATTAGCTGAAGAAAACGAAGAATTAGAGGAAAGGGTCGACAATTGGGAAGAACATATCATATGTAAAAATACGCTTAGGTTACAGGGAGTTACCGATGTCTTTCAAGAAGATGTCAGAAATGTTGTTACAAATATATTTACAAAATATTTAAAATTACAAGTCCATGAAGATGTCATCAAATATTATCGAGTGGGTAAAACACCTGAAATTCAATCCACCTTCGGCGCCTCATTTTGGGGGACTATGTGAGAGCGGCGTCAAGATGGTGAAGACTCACATTTTTATAGTTATTGGCAACCGACTTTTCAGGAGTTTAACAAACTTATCATACAAATTGAGGCAATGTTAAATTCACGACCGCTTTGTGCACTTTCAACAGATCCTAACGATCTAAGTGTATTCACTCCTGGGAATTTTTTAACCTTAGAACCTCTTACTGCGGCGCCTGATCCTCATCTATCGTATTTGTCATTATCAAGGCTTTCGAGGTGGCAACTCATCCAAAGCATGCAGCAAAGTTTCTGGGCTCGCTGGAGGAATAAGTGCATCCATACCCTTCAACAAAGAAAGAAATGGTTTTCACAATCTACATCCGTAGCTACAACGAGATCGTTAGTTTTGCTTAGGGACGACAAACTTCCACCGCCGAGAAGGAAATTGGCTCGTGTTATTTCCCTCCATCCAGGTCGTGATGGAATTGCCCGTATAGTCACAATCAGGACCGATTCTAGAACCATTAAAATACAGTTAGTTAAGTTATGTCTCTTACCTAACCAATAGGTAGTTAGTTAACTTCATACAATATATAAATAATGTAGATAATGTTTTCACCTTTTTTTTAACATTGAGCACTATCGTTTAGTTTTCTTCTTTGGGACATTACACCAGACTGTAATTTTTGGTGGACGGTGTATGTTCCTTTGTTATTTTCGACGCCTTTTTGGCCACACGCACGTGCCGAGTATGGACACCAAAATAGAGTTGGTCACCCTGAGCACGTCAAGCAATGTTGGTCAGCCCGAAGATGTCACCCTGGCGATTTGCCCTTTCGGCCAACCAGACCTGTAAGAATGTTCTCGAACGGCGGTCTGATTGGCTAGAGAGGCCTACTACCCATTCTCGACCCCTAGAGCCGGGAAGACTTCGGAATCAAGAAATCTGCAAAAGCGCCATTTCATCTATGATCGTGCTATAGTGCAGTTCACTCAATTCGAATCCCTCGTCACCCCCTGGGCATTGGGCAACGCCGTCCGTAGCAGCCACGTGGATTACAGAACGAAACAGCTCCACATTCATTCTGAAAAGTGTTGGAAACAAGCGTCGACCATAGAGGGATGCGGTCCCTCGTTCCCATTTAAGTGCTACAAACTGCGTATACTAGAGAATGAGGCTGCTCATTATTCTCCGTTTGTTAAACTAGTTATTTATTGTATGAAGAAGGGCTGTTCCCAAAGCACATCGAGGCTGTTTCTCGTTCGACGCATCAACGATGTCCCAGGCAAAATGTTGCAACGTGTCAACTAAGGTATTTGTTATTTTGTTCATAATCTCTCCTGTTAAATTATTGTCTGTGTAACTTTTCCCATTGTGCGATAAATTCATTTAATTAACCCTCGTTAATGTTTTCTTTATCATCTAACCCCTGACGTACATGCAATCGTTCAATTAAACCTAATCAATTAAAGCTATCGAAGAACGCACAGAATCAACGGTACAATATATGAAAAACTATTAGGTACATACTAAATTTATGTCATGGAAAATCCCTGCAAATTGTCTATTGCAATGAGATTTTCTATACTACTCTGTTTTGTCTCTGATAAGAAATGATAACAATATGGACAAAAAATTGTAACTGTACACTTTTTTAATTCTGTTTAATCAAAAAATTATCTCTTTAAATTTCCGTTGCCCTCAGTTTGAAGCAATATTTCGTAGCGATTTGTGGTCAATTTACTAAGTCATTATGACTAGGCGCCGTTTAAGGAACAATTTTTTCAATCAGACAATTTTCCGACTGCATAGGACGCATTGTGTCAACACTTTTACAGTGTTTATCCAGGTGGTCTGAAGAGGGAATCCATAATTGTCGTCATGGATCCGGACGACCTCGAGCAACTTCAGCACGAAGAGATCGTCATTTGAGGATTGCAGCTGTATAAAACAGGACAAGTTTCCACAACACGGTCGTTTGGAAATGCTTGGTTAGAAGTTTTACAAAGAGTCTCTCCGGCAACGATATATCGGAGAATGCGGGTTTTTGAGATTCGTTCGTAGACCATTCTTATGTCTCCCACTGACACCTCGACATCGTGCTGCTTTGCTTGAGTGGTGTAACGTCAGATCAAATTTCCAAATAGTGAATGAAATCATGTTGTGTTCTCTGACGAGTCCCGATTCTACCTTTGGGTCCGCGATGATCGCAGAGAAGTAAGACGACTACGTGAAGCACGCAGAAATTTAAAATTTGCTGTGGAGCGGCATGCGGCTGTTAAACAGGGGGTGATGGTATGAGGTGCGATAACATACGGTAGCAGGTCACCTCTAGTTTTAATTGATAGAAATTGGAATGCAAATGATTACATGTGAAGCGTACTGCAGCTGTTGTACTGCCATACCTGCAAAGGTTAATTCAATCCTTTTCCCAACAAGACAACGCTCGGCCTCACACGGCAAGGGTTAGGACAGGGTTTTTACAAGAAAATAACTTCCCTGCTTCCATGGCCTTCTCGCTCCCCAGACTTGTCACCAATCGAACATGTGTGGGATATGATTGGCGATCGGGCGGTTGATTTACCCAACCACCAAATAACCTAGTTGACCTTCTTTACGCGATTCGAGAAACCTGGGATGACATTCCCTAGGATACCATAAGTTATTTAATTTCAAACATGCCTTGAAGAGTTATCGAATGCATAAGAAACCGCGGCGGACCCACTCATTATTAAATAACTTTGTTATTTTGTAATATTTTAGTTTAAAAATTAATCATTTTTAAGCTTGATTAAACACACATGTATGAATTTTATTAAAATTGATCAACCCTTACTAGGTGTTCGATTTTTTTTGAAAGTCAATATATACTGACTTTAATATACATGTATATATATATATATATATATATATATATATATATATATATAATGATTTATTGTAACCAAATAAAGTGCTATAAAAAGAACACAATAAAAATTTCGCAGTTTATAACTTAACGTAGGACCATTAAAAAATGTACCCACAATGAAATAAACCGTAAAAGAATGTGCAGTATTTTGTTTTCCATCAATATCTCGAAAAAGGCAATGCTTGTCCTCGTAGTCATTTGATATGGCCTATCAGATTATCATTTAGGTCTTAATTATTCTTATTCATCTAAAAAAATACAAGCCAACAAAACAAATTAACTTCATAGCCCGTTACACAAGAATTGAAAATGAAGTCAACCCAGCCAATCATTATAATTGAATTAAATGAGATGAATACAAAACACTACCTATTGTAAAACGAATCAAATTCAAATCAAAATTAAATCAAATTCAAAATTATATTAAACCTAAAAGCAAAGTTAAATCCGAAAAGTTCAGATCATGATTATATATATATATATATATATATATATATATATATATATATATATATATATATATATATATATATATATATATGTGTGTGTGTGTGTGTGTTCAGGAACAATATCTGACCAAAAAGGCATTCCTAAGATTACATATATTATAAGATTATTAAGAAACAAGAAAGATTAATTTAAATTAATATAGTTGACCTAGGCAGGAGATTAATTATGTGTATCAACTTTCTAAAAGGTCACGCTCGTCGCAATACATGCAAGTTGGCATGGTTTAATTACAAGTAGATTATTCACACGCATTAAGTTGCAAATTCCTCTGGAGCAATTAAACTTTTGTTTATCTTATGTTTTAGAAATTTTAGCAATCTGCAACTACTGTCTTTTTTTATGTGCGTCATTATTGACCCATATATATCTTGTATATATTGAATAGTTGTAAATATTAACGGGTTCTTTCATTAGGTAAGGTAAGATGCTTACTGGCAATTAGGCCATTGCTGACCCTTTTTGCTCATCTTAACTAACCTACCCTCCACCTTGAGCTCGATCTCAACGACGACAGTGATTTTGAAAAATCATCCGCCGCCGGTGAGGCTCGAACCGTCGACCCCCGAGTCCGTATTGGAAAGTCTGAATCGACTTTCCCGCACGGCCACAAAGGCGCTATGTTTTATTAAATAAGTTTTGTAATAATAATGTCGTCTCCTAATTAATATACAGTGTGTTTACCATGCCCAAACCAGCTTATCCATACATATCTCCTTATTCCTTTAACACTACGTTATGTCGAACAAGCCACGTATCCTCGTCCTCTCCACGGCAAGTAAGAATTTAGTGACTTTGTTTTTAAATCGTATTGCGTTATTTATATTCCTGATTTCAGGTGGTAAAAAATTGTAACACCGTGAAGAAAAGTAAACATAACTTCTCTGGCAAATAGACCTCGAAAAATATGGAACTTCAGCATCATTCCGAGTTCTTGATCTGGTACCTTGATCCAAAATAAAGCGATCTTACATCAAGAGTATCTGTTTTCTAATAGGGAAGCCAAGATGAATACGTCTGATCTTTACAATACATTATCTTTAGAAATCGTCTCTACAAGACTTTAACCTTTTTCAAATGGGCTACTCACTGCACCGCCCCATATCAACAGTCCATAATTTATTATATATATATATATATATATATATATATATATATATATATATATATATATATATATATATATATATATATATATATATCTATATATATAGAAAAACTGAGTAGGAATACAAAGTTTCAAATCCTAGCCCTACTTTGATATTTTGAAAATCTGAAAACAAATAGTACGCTATGGAAGAAAAACGAATAAGATAATGTTTTGACAGTTATCAAAAATTGTTAGTTGCAACTATTGTCGTAGCTGTGCCCTAAAACTTAGAGGAGCTTTAACTAAATTTTGGAACAAAATTAAAGAATGTGGGAATTAAGGCGGCGGACCTATTAGTATTGAAATAAATTTATTTTTTGATGTTTGTATTTGCTTATTTTAATATTATCATTTCTTTAATTATCTAATGTCTAATAGAGGGATAAACAGATAGCGATCGTGCTTAATTTATTATTTTCAACACCTTTTTCTTAACGCAATTTTTTAATATGTTCAGTAAGGAGGGTGCGTGGAATGAAAATTATGCGAAATATCAAAGTAGGCTTAGGATTTTAGAATTTTTTTTAATTTCTACTCAGTTTTTCTTTCCTATCATGTTTTCGTATCTCCTAGAGAAAAGGCACTGTACAAGCGTAAATATTTAGTTGACATACTTGATTTTTGGAAATTAAAATTATAACACAAATTATTTTCTATTCAAGCTGGGCTTATTTCCAGAAAATCAAGTTTCAAATATATATATATATATATATATATATATATATATATATATATATATATATATATATATATATATATATATATGGCCAGCAAACATAATTAAATTGGCCGAGGAGAATTTAACGAACTTATTTTGAAATTCCAAATATGACCGCAGGTGCACACTATAGTGAAGAATAAAAATTTTTGATAAAAGGGACCAGATTTGGTTTAACTTTAATTATAGTTAAGGTAAATTTACAATATTTTTTTCATAAACATACCTAGGAACATGCCTAGGAGCACCACAGACCCCACCCCCTCCCCCCCTGGGGTGCACAAGCCATAAGACAAATGTCTTGTTCACAGCTTCCAAGGAAGTTACAGGACCAGAAATGAATAGTGGTGCTGCACGGGGTAGGCATTAAAAAGGAAATATGAGCAGAAATGCGAAGAAAACGGCTCGAAAGCTGTCTTTTTCACATCTTAAAGCCATATCCCCCTTAAACCCTGCCTACCCCGCATAGCACCCCTATTCCCCCCAGGTCCCGATACATCCTTGGGGGATATGAACAAGAAAATTTTCTCGTGGTTTATGCAACGAGGGTAGCTGTATGCACGTGAGGGGGGAAGGAAAACCACACGACGAAACAGAACCGCCCAATCTGTTACAATTTTTACGCCCTTGCCAAGTCGTGCTCAAGAAGTAGTAGCATCACTAATAGCCTATGTTGAACATGAACGTAACAAGGAGAGCCCTTTATAATTCATAATGATGTATGCGACGTAAGTAGCATTTATTTATGGTGAATTAAATCCAAGGTTTTGAACCCTTTTTATAAATTGACATTTTAATTGTAGGCTAAAATTGTAGGTATATGTTGTAAAATAGTTAATTACAATTAATTGGTTTTATTATTTGTAGAGGGTTGCAGCTGCGTCAAATATACTTAAGTGGTACAACAGTTTACAATAGCACAGCTAAGTGTGTAGTACTTAGAATTATCTAGATAAAACGGCAAAGAGGAAAGGAAGTTGTAGATATCCATGATTTCCACCAAACTTAGATATGTGAGAATTCTCTCGTTCTAATAACATTTCAAAATTTGGGTTAAAAAATTTATATATATATATATATATATATATATATATATATATATATATATATATATATATATATATATATATATATATATATACTTTGTATGTTACAGTTTCATTACTCGTTAACCTAGAACGTCGGTGGTTCAGGGGTAAGAACGTGTGCCACTGAACCGAAGGGTACTGGGTTCGATCCCAGGGTACTCCTTTCACTTTTTCAGTACAAACTGTAAAATTAACATCAACCGAGGTTCTGGCATTGTATTTGAGCAAGTTGAATGTCTGCACGTTCCGCCCTTCGGAGGGGGCGTAAAGCCGTCGGTCCCGTGTCCATGCGATGTTGGGCACGTTAAAGATCCCTACCCTCCTTACAGAAAGGCAGGGGTTCGGCAAAATTTTCAGGATAGTGAGGTGAAACTGCTCCCTGACGTCGGTGATTGGCCATGGTCGCGGAAATAGGCCGACGTTAAAGAAACAAAACACACACACACACACTCTTTAACCTAATCGTATGACAAAAAAAGTTCAATAAAACTCTATAGTAAAGGAAAGCGCTTTGTTTTCTAAAATATATCCAAAAACGACAAATTTTCTTGCACGATTATGTTAGGAAGTCAAATCAATACAAATTAACTAAAATGAACTGCTAAAAAGGTTTTCTTTCAAATTACAAACATACTAGGAATTATTTGACAATCTGGCAATGCTGCATAGCTTTCCTTCATGGCGTCATTCCACTCTTATCGTAAAAAGACGATAACCATATCTTATTATTTTGTGGTTTTTTGGGGATGATTATATTTTTTGTTTTAGTTTCCAGCCACAATGTCGAACTTCGGTCTTTTAAGCGATTCTTAAGCCAAAGAAGAAGTCCCGACATCTGTATTTAGCATGGAACGTGTTTGCCAAGTAAGGGCATCAACAATAATAATTATTGTTATGTTGATGTCTAAGAAAGCAGCAATTCGTGTACGCCTAACAAAATCACTAAGGGAAATAAGTCCCACGTTCAGTTTCAGTTTTTCCAATTAGATCGAACGTTGACATTTTCGTGTCATTCGATAGACGTAGAATTTTATTATGTGTTATATCCGCCCGGCATAAAATGTAATATCTGTTGAGAGATGCCGCCAGGATCAAAGGCTTACTCAAGCAATTTATAATTATGTTCCACACGGATGACTTTTATAGATCAATGATCTCTCCATGGTGAAGATTCGAAGTTTCGAAATCACTTGCTTACATTTTCTGTTCGAACTCGTGTATTTCCTTTTACCTGTATATAATTTCCAGTGAATTCAATACATTGAACTTGAACTGTTATTAGGAACTCACCACGTAAATTTTACGAAAGTAACTTTGTTGTTGAGTAATAATGGAAATAATGCCCGTGTTGTGTTAGAATTTCTGTAGTGGAATATTTCGGCGTGCGGAAACTCCGGGCAAAAATCATGTGCCTAAAGGAATCCTATTGTAACTTTATATAGAGGTGAGTTTGCATTACTGAAGAGACTAATCTAGCAGAAGGTAATTTTTAACACGATCGTTTCCTGTAAATGTGTTAGCTTTTATCACGAATTCGTGCTTGTCCAATTTTTACACGTGAGGCAACAGCTCCTAATCAAAATCCTCATCCAAAACATAGGAATCGCAAGCTTAAAAAAAGTCTGGACGCAGCAAGTGCGTTATGGTAGCTAATTTTGACAAAATCGTTTCGGAAAATAACGAAATCATTAGTTTCGGAAATAAAGATTGGTTTGAGAAAAAGTTTTTTTCGGAAAAACAGTTTGATTGAGTTGGCTGACGGACTCCTCCGCCTCCAAGCTATTATACATTTGAAGCGTACCTTTGTAGATTGTAGACAATAAAATTCTACGCCTATCGAATGGCACGAAAATGTCAACGTTCGATTTATTTAGAAAAACTGAAACTGCACCTGGGACTTATTCAACTTGGTGATTTTGTTACACGTACACAAATTGCTGCTTTCTTAAATATTAACATAATAGACAGGATTTATTACTTATTTTAATGGCCTCTGGTCGCTGCGACCCCAATGGGTTGTATGTGCGCGACTCTTTCATAATAGTTGCCCAGAAAGTTCAGACTTTTTATGTAGGGGAGGGTGGGCCACAATAAGACGCGGGGTACAATGAGACAAATTGTATAAATTTCAAATGCGCGCGCTTTTTTCTCTGCCTTTTTAACAGAAGTTCAAGTTTGCCATGATTCATTTTCTATCCAACTTACCGGCAGTTCACAGCACATACGACATTGTTATTTGCTTTTCGTTAATTTTGGGTATGTAATCTTTTTCCATATACTCAATTTAGCATGTAATAACTGTGGTATCTATTGCCTTAAGTTTTCGCCGTTTTATTTAGTAATTACTGCAAGTTTTTTTTATCATCACGCGCTAGGTTATGTTGAGTTAAAATCGCTTTTAAGTAAAATGTGAACCATTTTATTCCGACTTGCGTAAGGGCCACAATGAGACACAATTTAGTGGGCCACAATGAGACTTGTCTTATTGTGGCCCATGAATCCGTGTTAAATGTATGTACTTAGAAATTTAAAGATTTTTTAACAAAGCTTGTTTTTTCCCTAAAATAGCTAGCATCATGTCCAGAGGAAGAAAAAGAAAGACTGAAAAAGGAAATTTCACAGAGGAACAAATGAAAAGTGATGTTAGGCAGGTGATTGTAGAAATATTGTCACTACGTGAAGCAGCTGAACGGAATGGTGTTAAATTTCAAACTTTAGCACGATATGTTAAGAGACAGAAAGATCAACCTGAAAGCAAAATTAGAATGACCCCTAAATACAATTCCCGTCAGATATTCTCTAAGGCAGAAGAACAAAGTTTGTGTTATTACATTCTGGAATGTTCGAAAATGTGTTATGGAAAATCCACCAAAAATGTTCGCGCTTTGGCTTATGAGCTAGCTACAGCCAATTCCAAACCTATTCCAGAGAGTTGGAGGAGAAACAAATTAGCCGGAGTCGACTGGCCTAGTTCATTCATGAAAAGACACCCCATACTCAGCATCAGGCATCCCGAGGGTTGCAGCTTATCCAGAGCAACTTCTTTCAACCGACATAATATTTCAAAGTTCTTTGATAACCTTTATGCAATTATGGAGAGGTCTGAAAAACTTCGAGACCCTTCAAGGATTTATAACTTGGACGAGACGGCAACAACAACTGTCCATAAACCAAAAAAGATCATCGCAAAAAAATGGACGAAGCAAGTCAATAAAGCTACTAGTGGTGAACGAGGAACCCTAGTTACCACGTGCTGATTCATAAATTCAGCTGGGAATAGCCTTGCTCCAGTAATGATTTTTCCAATAAAAAAATTTAAAGAACATATGTTAATTGGGGCTCCACCAGGCACTCTGGGCTTAGCAAATCCTTCTGGATGGATGAACACAGAATTATTCGTTGAAACATTCAAGCACTTCATCAAAAAGAGTGCAAGTTCTCTAGAGAATCCTTGTATATTAGTGATGGACAATCACGAAAGTCATTTGTCTGTCCAAAGTATAACTCTAGCCAAAGAGAATGGAGTCACAATTGTGACTTTGCCACCTCACTGCTCTAATAAGCTTCAACCATTAGATGTCACAGTTTTTTATTCATTTAAAGCTTTTTATAATGCCGCTGTAGATAGTTGGCTTTTAAATCATCCCGGAGTGCCTTTGAATATCTATGGGATAGCGGGATGTGTGGGCCAAGCTTTCCAACGGTCCATGACACCAAAAAATATTATAGCCGGATTTAGAAAAACAGGCATCTATCCATATGATCGAAACATTTTTACAGATGATGACTTTCTCTGTAGTGAAGTGACGAATAGAAACTTAAGACGGCCTCCAGAGCCCAATAATCAACCTGTTACCGGACCAAGTCATGCTTCAGACGATGAGCCCAATCGATCTGTCACGCCTACTCCCACTACACCACCTTCTAAAAGATTCATTACTCCAGAAGAATTAGTTGGTTTTCCAAAAGCCAAGGAACTGAAACTAGAAAGGAAGAGGCGAACTAAAGGAAAAAGTGCCATAATGACTGACACACCTGAATTGTTAGTTATAAAAGTAAAAGAAAGAGAAAAACTTAGAAGAAATTCACTGAAGAAGTCTGGTCTCAAACAGAAGAAAAATAGATTGAAAGAACTACAGTCATCCGAATCCGAGAGTGAAGGTAGTTTGCAGGTAGAGACGGATAATGATGATTATTTTGACATGTCAGAAACAGAAAATGAAATTAATTTGGAGCCGTTGTCCAAAAACCCAGATGTAGGAGATTTTATTCTAGTGGAGTTTTCTACTAAAAAGAAAATTTACTACATAGCCAAGGTTATTGACAACAAAAGTGAGATTGAGGTGAGCTATCTGAGAAGAAGTACAAAATGTTTAGATAGTTTCATTTTTCCAATTATTCCTGATGACGCTTTTGTTCACTTATCTGACATTAAAGCGATTTTGCCACCTCCGCAGCCTACTGGACGCACCAAGCGACAAGGTCGTTTAATTAAATTTTCTGTCAATCTGGACACTTTGGAAATCCGCTGAAAGTGTTATTGTATATTTTTTTAGTTTGATACCTCTTACGTTTAATTTACTGTTGTATTTCAAATGATTTTATATTTGTTCTATATTAAAACTGTCAAAACAGTAATATTTTTAGGTAGTCTCATTGTACCCCTTACCTCAAGCCACAGTGAGACAGAAATATTATTTTTATAAAAAATTGCTGCCATTTTTATTGTCGCATTTCAACAACTGTATAGTCTACAATTTGTTCTTAAAATATAAACATATATATCTGTTCATTTGTTTTGATGATATAAATAAAATAAAACTTTTTATTTTGAAATATGTATTTTTTGTCTCACTGTGGCCCACCCTCCCCTAATCCACTATTGGGGACTATTTTGCCTATTTCCTGGTGTGTCAAGGTCAGCCCTCCATGGTACTTGAGCCTTTTGCAGAACTGAGGTATGCAGCCGCATAGCAGGTGTTCTGTTGTCTCTGCTGCTTCAGTGCAGTATCTTCAGTTTTCACTGTCCCCCTTACCCGCCTTCATATGTTGATACCTTACTGGGGAGTATCCTGTGATTATTCTCAAGTAATTCCTGCTCACTTCAAGGCACAGTTCAGACGTCTCTGTTGATATGGTGATAAACCATTTTGTCTGCCTTAAGCCTGGCGTTTTCATCCAGTATGACAGCATTTGATTCCACTCACAAGTTATGTATGTTAATAGGCACATTTAAATAAAGGCATATTAAGAGAGCAGAAAGTAGGCCTATGGGACAAATGTTTCCTACAAACAGTACCTTATGGACAATTAATCAATGCCACTTTTTAGTGAATTTTCTTAAAAAAAATTCACTAATGAGGAGATCCCGACTTTTGAATTTTTAAAAAATTTCTTCAAATGAGCGCTAATTAAGCCCCCCAGAACACATATCCGGGGTCAGTTTCAATTTTTATATGTTTATATATATATATATATATATATATATATATATATATATATATATATATATATATATATATATATATATATATATATATATATATATATATGTATCACACCGATAACTCAAAAAATAATGTGCCGATTTTGTTTAAATTTGGTGAATAAATTCCTTTTGCAAATGGCTTGGATAAGTTCGTTAGCCAGGAAAATCTGCTAGGGTTTTCCCGGAAAATTTTGTGTTTTCTTTTGAAAAAAATTTATATCTCCGGAATTAACAAAGTAAGGGCAACCAAATTTGGTACACGGGTTTATGTTCTTATATGTAAGTTACCTACCAAAATTTAGCCCTGTAGCTCAAAATACAAAAAAGTTATAGGCAATTAAAGAAAATTAAATTGGGGTTTTCCTCAAAACGTCAAAGTTGCGATTTAAAACGTCAAAATCAGCCACATTTAGGAAATGAACTTGAATCTAATACGGGCTATGGAAATAAAATGTCTCAAGAAGAATGTTTTACAAACCCTGAAGTCTTAGTTTCAACCGTCATTGTCCTTCATTTTACTAAAATATTTGCTGAAAATTCATTTCAAATAGACCCTTTCTCTGATGCTTGGCAGTAGCCTTAGCTATAGAGTTTATCGTTTAATGTATATAATTTTTGTCGAATTTTCGTAAAAAATCAATAAAGCTCAATATAGCCGTAATTATAAAAGATATGAAAAAAATTTGTATATATTAATTATAGGGTGTCTTGAGCTACATCTGAAAAAAATATTTCTACAATCACAGGTTGGCCCATAAGTCGTTGGTGATACAATTTTTTTTTTAATCAAACACGCCTTATGTTATTGCATTTTCCATCGAAATATAATGCATGTTTGTAAGAAAAAAATTCTGGACGCAGCAAGTGCGTTATGGTAGCGAACTTTATTCGTTTATGTAGAAATCATTGTTAGTGAAATTTTTGTAAAATTTTGGTAATTAGTACCTAATGTTTAATGAGTTATTGTAAAAAAGATGTTTTTGGATTTTCGCAAAAAAGTTGTTTACAATTTTTTTTGTAAGTTTTCTCGAAAAGCTTTTTGTAAATAATTATATCTTGGTAGGTGGCTAAATATCTTGAAGAAGTTTGTTGGCCAGGAAAATCGGGTCAGTTTTTCGGATATATTTTAAGTTAGTTTTCGAAAAATATTTGCCCTTTTCCAACAACAAAGTTATTTTGATAAAATGTGGTACATTGTTCCCACTATAGAGGTTATACTGGTTATAAAAACCATTTTTATGAAAATTCACTACCATAACGCACTTGCTGCGTCCCGAGTTTTTAAGCTTTTTTAGTTTTTTTCTATCAGTTTAACTTTTACTTAATAACAAAAAACTGCAAGGTTAATAGTATTATAATTCTTAGAGTCTTTTCAGAAAAATTTATATAAAATATAAGAAAATATTGTTTCCAAAGAAAAATAATCTGTTTTACTCAGATCTCCACTCTGATACCAAATACGTGTTCCAATAAATATTAAACAGTGATCAATTTGAAGTGACTCATGTCAATTAGTATTGTTAATAAAACTAACTAAAAAAATTTACTACTTATTGTCTCTCAATACAAATTTCAATACAGTTATAAGAATATTACCTAGTCAAATAATTATTATATCGAAAGATATAAGTACATATTTTGAAAAAGATGCTCTGCAAATTTTTTTCCTGTGCATGTTATTAATTCTTTAAGTATTTAGCCACAGTGGTCTATATGGCTCTAAACTTAAAAAATCTCTGGACGCAGCAAGTGCGTTATGGTAGCGAATTTTCTTTAAAATATTTTTAATAGCAAATGTCTTTCTTTGATGAAAGCAGGCATCAAACTTGGTTGCCTATATAGTAGAAACAATGTACCATATTTCATTGAAATAAATTTGTTTGAAAATATATAAACATGTTTCAAAAGTCTAGATGCAGCAAATCTGTTATGGAAGTGAATTTCCATAAAAATGTTTTTAGTAGCAAATGTGAGCAGGCATCAATCTGATTATCGGTATAGCCTATGTGGTAGAAACAATGTACTATATTTTAACAAAATTACTTATGGTTTGAAAATATACAAAAATTTTCCGAAAATAAACTTAAATGTTGGTTTTCTATCCAACAAAGCTTACGTTAATAGCAAATTGAGTTATTGAAATTTGAAGGATTTAATGAAACTTTGGTAAATTTGCAGATTAGCGCCCGAACGCTTTTCAACAAATTGTTTTCAGAGACATTACTAGGACCTCACCTGCAGGTTTCTGAACAGTTTTTTGAAAAACGTTCGGGAGCTAAACTGCAAATTTACCGAAAATTTGCTACCAAAACGCACTTACTGCGTCCAGATTTTTTTCTTACAAACGCATCATATTTCGATAAAAAATGCAAAAATGCATTAACGAATTTGTTCTACGATAATTAGCTAAAAAATTATAGACCGTTAAACCATAAACTTCACTAACCCTACAAATAAATATCCAAAAAGCCACCAAATTTAACTAAACTGACAGCTAAAGCATCAGAGAAAGGGTCTATTTGAAATGGATATTCTGTAAATATTTTAGTAAAATGAAGGGCAATGACGATTGAATCTGAAACTTAAGGGTTTGCAGAACATTTTTCTTGCAACATTTTCTTTTCACAAACAGTATTTGCTTCACATTCTTTGCTTAAACATTGCCAATTTTGACGTTTAAAATTGCGAGTTTGACGTTTTGCGGAAAACTCCAAAATTTGTTACTTTAACTGCCCATAACTTCTTTGTCTTTACAGCTAGGGACCTAAATTGGTACAGAGTTCACTCTTTATAATACAAACACGCTTACCAAATTCGGTTGCCCTTACTTTGTTATTTCCGGAGATATGAATTTTTTTATAAAGAAAATACAAAATTTTCCGGGAAAACCTGGTCCGATTTTCCTGGCTAACGAACTTATCCAAGCCACTTGCAAAAGGAAGGTACTCTGAAAATTTTATCAAGATCGGTCCATTATTTTTTGAGTTATCGGTCGGATATATATATATATATATATATATATATATATATATATATATATATATATATATATATATATATATATATAAACACAGATCTCCCCATAAGCGAATTTAAAAAAAAAATTCGCTAACAAGCATTTTTTTCTTATCCACAAACGCACATCATGCACACACACGCACGCATGTGTGCAAAGACGTATTTATATGCATTCCCATAAATATGTTTAAAGAATAGTGACATATAGTTACACGTACATTTATCTTATATATTTTATATTATTAATATAGTACAATTTTCGGTGTGTGTTAGTGACTGATTAAAAAACACAAAAAAAAAATAACGAACTACATTCATGTGATCAATATTTCTAAAATGACAAATACCGACCACCTGGCGCTTTTACTTCCTAGAAAATCGTCACTTATTTCACGTAGTTTCATTCAAATACTATACTATGATATAAAATATTTACACATTTCATTAGCTGCTTATTTTAGCAAAATACTATTCTAGAAGTTGTATATTTAGGATAGAAATTCCTACGAATTTATTTCTTTTTTTTTTACTTAACTCGCCTTTGCGGTCAATTTCACTGCCTGTAGACCTCTCTAAGTCTATTGAAATTGTTTTTGGAACACCAAACAAGACCAAATGTATTTATTTGCTGTATTACTTGGAACACAGAAGTGATAGCAAAAAAGTCATTTCTTATCCCCGGTTGCACAAAGTTTTGTCCAACAATCATCAACTAATAAAAGAATAAAATTAATTATGATTATTAGTTTTGTTGTACCAAAAATATGTTTTTGGTTCATTAACAATTTTTCACAGAATTAAAAAAGAGCACACTTCTTTTTGTGCAACATAAGTAATAATCAGTGAGTATTGAATCGTAACTACCAATTACCTGATTATTGTTTATCAAAGCTGTCTGACATTAGTAGCCTCAGTGCCATAACGGATAAAGCATGAGCCGTTTGTGCAAAAGGCTTGGATTC
Source organism: Tillus elongatus (assembly GCA_964006375.1). Taxonomy (NCBI): domain Eukaryota; kingdom Metazoa; phylum Arthropoda; class Insecta; order Coleoptera; family Cleridae; genus Tillus; species Tillus elongatus. The sequence goes on from OZ023268.1 coordinate 113,378,092, forward strand.
GACATCCGGGCGCGCTGAGGCGAGGAATAAATTTATTTCCTTAAAAACATTACAGCAGAAACTATAGTTTTACATCTCCCGAAGCCACCATAGTGTTTCAGCAAGCTGAATGTGTGCATGTTCCGTTCTTTGGAGGTGACTTAAAGTTTTCAGACCCGTGTCCATACCATGTTGGCACCTCCCTATCCTTGTTACAGAAAGAAAGGAGTTTGGCAACATTTACAGGTTGGTGAGGTGAAACTCTTCCCTGTTGTTGGTGATTGGCCATAGTCGCGGAAAGAGACCGACGGTAGGTAAATAAAAAACACACAACACAACTGTGCATTAATCTATTAGGAATCCTAATCATATAGTAATAAATTGCATGAAATTATACATCCTGAACTTTTCTATTAAATTACTGTATCAACATTTTCCCCAACTTATTAGGAAAAAATCCACATAGAAATATACTTAACACATAAAAAATAGTTTATAAAATAATTTGAATGATACGCATTAAGTGGAAGTTTATTTTTGACAGGGTGATGATAAGATACTTGAACGATAAAATAATCAAAAACGTTTGCATGATTAGAAAACAATTTCTTATATTAATTTCATTATTATCGTCTGACCACACCAGAAATTGAATTTCATCTTTTGGAGAAATAGCGATACGTTTCCGACGATGTAAAAAATCGAGTATAATAAAAAATGACGCTGGGTATCTCTTTGTCCAAATCTTCATTGATTTTATGTTAACAGGTTTTTTTCCCTTACGGCTCGATAGCACCGCAGCCTTTGGCTTATTGTGCATATGTGAGCAGATACTACCCGATATTATCTATGATATCTCTCTTGGAGATCATAATATTTATCATACATATATAAAGTTTCCTGAAATATCCAATTACCATTTTTATAACTATAGCTTTCTTAAGTAATACTTAATAATCATTATATAAGAACTGGTGATGCGAATACATTTTGCTTAATATTATACATATTACTTAAACATATAAAGTTACAGGGAGTTATATATTTTCCATGCCGGGTAAAAATTATGAACAGCGGAGTGCCAGGTACATGGATTATAGACTGTTTAGTTGGCTTGTAATATGAAAGTATGCTTGATGCTTTATTCCTGTAATGTAAAATTATTTAATACAAATTTCTTTTACCATGCTATTAGTGTACTAGACATTCCTCGATACAACTTCCGTTACATCCTACACAGTATGATGTACCACATCTGTTTCTCTCTAGTATTATCTGTTTACAATAGAACGCATTTAGTGTATCTTTTCCTGTCTAGAAGAATATTCTGATAGAATTTTGCCTGTAATAGATCTTTCCTGTATTAGCGTTTCTCGTTTGGCCTCAATATTATGCTAGGCAAATATTTTAACAGTGGACGAACCTAGTACCCGTATCCCGTACAATCACATTTCGGTAGGATGGTTTGCAGTAATATACATTACAATATATTTGTCGGTATTACACATTATATTAATATCTCTTTCCTGTACTATATCCTTCTTTTATGATAAATTCTGTGGACCCGAGTTTATCGCTTAATGATATATAATTTTTGTCGAATTTTCGTAAAAAATCAATAAAGTTCAATATAGCCATTATTATACAAGATATGAAAAAAAAATTATATATTAATTATAGGGTGTCTTGAGCTATAAGTCGCTGGTGATACAAATTTTCTTTTTTTTTTTCTTTTTTGCATTTTCCATCGAAATATAATGCATGTTTGTAAGAAAATTAATTCTGGACGCAGTAAGTGCGTTATGGTAGCAAATTTTGATTAAATGCTTAATATTTGAAAAACTCAATTTGCTATTAATCTATATGGTTGACCAAGAAACGAGTTTTTTCGGGAACACTTTAAGTTTACTTTCGGAAATTTTTGTACATTTTCAAACAATACAGTCATTTTGATGAAACATGGCACATTGATTTTACCATATAAGTTATACAGGTAACCAAATTTGATGCCTGCTTTCTTAAAAAACACACATATTTGCTATTAAAAACACATTTATGAAAATTCACTACCATAACGCACTTACTGCGTCCAGACTTTTTTCAAATTGACTAACTCCTTGTGCCTACCGATTCTAGTTTTGGAAATTTTTTTTTGCATTTTCCTATTTTTTAAATTTAGTTACAGACTAGGTATATAATTTGAATTGTATGTATTCTTTAGGAAATGTTTTTGGAAAAAAATAGTTCAATTTCCGCAGAAAGTTTATTGTGTTTTTCTGTAGAAATCATTGTTTGTAAAAAACAATTGACATTTTGGTCTTAAATGCTCAATAAGTTATTGTAAAAAAAAATATTTTTGGATTTTCGTCAAAAAATGGTTTGCAAATTGTCATGTGAATTTTTTGGGAGTTCCGTCGGAAAGCTTTTTGTGGATAATTATATCTTCCTAGGTGGGTTAATAGCTTGAACAGGTTCGTTGGTCAGAAAAATCGGACCAGTTATTTGGAGAACAGTTTATTTTCGGATTTTTTTTTACTTTTTCAAAAAATAGTTATTTTGATGAAATATGGTAGATTGCTTTACTATGTAGGTTATACCGGTAACCAAATTTCATGCCTGTCTTCATTAAAAAACGACATATTTGCTATTAAAAACATTTTTATAAAAATTGACTACTATAAAGCACTTGCTGCGCCTAGACTTTTTTAAACTCATCAAAACGAAAACCAACGGCTTTCCACTTTTTCCTACTTTATGAATGGTGCAAATCACAAAATATTGAGGATGCGATGTTGATTGTAAACAACCTGGATGGCTGCAACAAAAAGTGGACGTAAAGCCATTAATCCTGTATGTCCTGGCATGTTGGTCACGTTAAACTATTTTTAAAAGTGTTACTTAATCTCTCCGGGTGGTTAGGTGGGACAGCATCATGGTTTGGGTGATTGGCGCTGAAATAGGTCAACGTACATAAATAAATAAATAACTATTAGGTACTATGGTGTGTAATCTAGTGCTTAGTAATAACAAGGTGATAAAACAGATGGCAGTAAAACGCATGAAAGTTACACTGAGTTCAGACAACGTATAGATATGTTGGGTGTACTCATAAAGTTTATGACACTTGTGATAGATTTACCTGTTTCATATTTGCTAATTGAACTGTTAGAAAATGATGGATGAACAAAACACATACAAGATGTGTGAACACGACTCAACAACTAATCAGAAATTGAATTGAAAATATTTTTATTTTACTTGCATTTGCCAAAACAAACATTTTCTGTTTCTGTCGATATTTTATTCATTTATTCATTTATTTATTTATTTATTTTATTTATCATTACTCGACCCAACAGGACAAGCCCAATTATTGGGTAGAAAATACAGAAATGGCCGATAAAGAGCACAAAAAAAAACAACTACCTACTTAAACCTTACAATAAGGCAAAATTAAAATTAAAACTAAAAATAAAAGTCTGGACACAAACTTAAAAAGTGGAGAAGACGTTCGGAGATATTTAGAGGACGTTAACATTCATAAACTTGATTTGATCATCATGTCACATAATCACAGTAATGTAGTATTCTGATCTTAAAAAACACTTTCAACTGTATGCACTTAAATATGAGTAAAATACGTAATTTCTTAAGAGGTTATGATGAAACGTCAAACTCCACTGTACGACAGCATATTATTGTTGCATTGGACTCACCACATGACAACATGCGCGTGACAGGTCTAAAAAAAGTCTGGACGCAGCAAGTGCGTTATGGTAGCGAATTTTTTTTTTAATATTTTTAATAGCAAATGTCTTTCTTTGATGAAAGCAGGCATCAAACTTGGTTGCCTATATAGTAGAAACAAAACATCGAAATAACTTTATTGTTTGAAAATATATAAACATTTTTCAAAAGTCTGGATGCAGCAAGTGTGTTATGGAAGTGAATTTTCATTAAAATGTTTTTAATAGCAAATGCGAGCAGGCATCAATCTGATTACCGGTATAGCCTATGTAGTAGAAACAAAGTACTATGTTTTATCAAAATTACTTGTGGTTTGAAAATATACAAAAAATTTCCGAAAATAAACTTAAATGTTGATTTCCTAACCAACAAAGCTTACGTTAATAGCAAATTGAGTTATTGAAATTTGAAAGATTTAATGAAAATTCAGTAAATTTGCAGATTAGCTTCCGAACGCTTTTCAAAAAATTGTTTTCAGGAAAATTACTAGGACCCCACCTAGATGCACACACCACAAGAAAAAATTCTTGTTCACACCCCCCAAGGAAGTTACGGGACTGGGAGTAAGTAGGGGTGCTGGGCGGGGTAGGTAGTAAAAAGGGAATATGAGCAGAAAATGCGAAGAAAACTGCTTGAAAACTGTCCATTTGAAGCCATATCCCCATTAAACCCTGCCTACCCCGCACAGCACCCCCTATTTGACCCAGGCCACGTAACTTCCTTGGGATGGGGGGGGGGTATGAACAAGAAGTTTTTCTTGTGGTTTATGCAACGAGGGTGGTTGTATGCACATGAGGGGGGGGAAGGAAAATGCCTACGACGAAGCAGACCCCCCTGGTTCGACTTGTGGCAGGGGTGGGGAGTTGGGGGTGCTGCTTAGTCGTGGGGATTTTCCTTCCCCCTCGCGTGAATACAATCACCCTCGCTGCATAAACCACAAGAAAAATGTATTGTTTCTACCCGCCAACGAAGTTACGGCCACTGGGGGATAGGGGTGCTGTGCGGAGTAGGCAGGGTTTAAGGGGGTATGGCTTCAAGATGTAAAAAGACAGCTTTCAAGCCCGTTTTATTCGAATTTTCTGCTCATATTTCCTTTTTACTACCTACCCCGCCCAGCACCCCCACTCACTCCTGGCCCCGTAATTTCCTTGGGGGGTGTGAACAATAAATTTTTTTGGGGTTTGTGGATCCAGGAGGGGCCCTAGCCAGGTTTGTGAAAACAGTTTTTTGAAAAGCGTGCGGGAGCTAAACTGCAAATTTACGGAAAATTCGCTACCAAAACGCACTTACTGAGTCCAGATTTTTTCTTACAAATGCATCATATTTCGATAAAAAATACAAAAATGCATTAACGAATTTGTTCTACGAAAATTAGCTTAAAAAAATATATAGACCGTTAAACCATAAACTTCACTAAACCTACAGCGAATGCATCAACTTAACTAAACCGACAGCCAAAGTATCAGAGAAAGGGTCTATTTGAAATGAATTTTCTGTAAACATTTTAGTAAAATGAAGGGCAATGACGGTTGAATCTGAAACTTAAGGGTTCGCAGAAAACTCTTCTTGCAACATTTTCTTTTCAAAATCCGTATTTGTTTCACGTTCTTTGCCTAAACATTGCCAATTTTGACGTCTAAAATTGCGAGTTTGACTTTTTGAGGAAAACTCCAAAATTTGTTTTTTAACTGCCCATAGCTTCTTTTTCTTTAAAGATAGAGACCTAAATTTTGGTACAGAGTTCACTCTTTACAATACAAACAAGCGTGTCTAATTTGTTGCCCTTACTTTGTTATTTCCGGATATAAATTTTTTTAGAAATAAAACACAAAATTTTCGGGGAAAACCTGGTCCGATTTTTTTGGATAACGAACTTGTCTAAGCCACTTGCAAAAGGAAGGTACTTACCAAATTTGATCAAGATTGGTCCATTATTTTTTGAGTTATCGGTCGGATAAATATATATATATATATATATATATATATATATATATATATATATATATATATATATATATATATATATATATATAGATCTCCTCAATATCGAATAAAAAAAAATTTGGCTAATAAGCATTTTAAACCATAATTTACAACTAGATAACAGAATGTAACTAAAACAGAAAAAGATAAAAAATTACAACAATAAATACAGAGCAAAAACTCTGGACGCAGCAAGTGCGTTATGGTAGTGAATTTTCATTAAAATGTTTTTCTTGCAAATATGTGTGTTTTCTTTTTAAGAAAGCAGGCATCAATTTTGGTTACCAGTATAACCTTTATAGTAAAAGCAATGTGCCATGTTTCATAAAAATAACTTTATTGTGTGAAAATGTACCAAGATTTCCAAAAGTAGACTTAAAGTGTTCCCGGAAAAACTCGTTTCTTGGTCAACCTTATAGGTTAATAGCAAATTGGGCTATTCAAATATGAAGCATTTGATCAAAGTTCGCTACCATAACGCACTTGCTGCATCCAGAATTTCTTTTCTTACAAACATGCATTATATTTCGATGGAAAATGCAATAACATAAGGCGTGTTTGATTAAAAAAAAAAGAAAATTTGTATCACCAATGACTTATGGGCCATCCTGTGATTGTAGAAATATTTTTTTAAGATGTAGCTCAAGACACCCTATAATTAATATATACAAATTTTTTTCAAATCTTGTATAATAACGGATATATTGAGCTTTATTGATTTTTTACGAAAATTCGACAAAAATTATATACCATTAAACGATACACTCTATAGCTAAGGCTACTGCCAAGCATCAGGGAAAGCGTCTATTTCAAATGAATTTTCTGGAAACATTTTAGTAAAATGAAGGACAATGACGGTTGAAACTAAGACTTCAGTGTTTGAAAACATCCTTCTTGAGACATTTGATTTCCATAGCCCGTATTAGTTTCAAGTTATTTGCCAAAATGTTGCCGATTTTGACGTTTTAAGTCGCAACTTTGACGTTTTGAGGAAAACCCCAATTTATTTTTCTTTAAATGCCTATAACTTTTTTGTCTTTTGACATACAGAGCTAAATTTTGGCAGGTAACTTACATATAAGGACATAAACCCGCGCACCAAATTTGGTTGCCCTTACTTTGTTAATTCGGGAGATATAAATTTTTTTCGAAAGAAAACACAAAATTTTCCGGGAAAACCTGGGCAGATTTTCCTGGCTAACGAACTTATCCAAGCCATTTGCAAAAGGAATTTATTCACCAAATTTAATCAAAATCGGCCCATTATTTTTTGAGTTATCGGTGTGATACGTATATATATAAATATATATATATATATATATATATATATATATATATATATATATATATATATATATATATATATATATATATATAATATATAATATATATATATATATATATATATATATATATATATATATATATATATATATATATATATATATATATATATATATATATATATATATATATATATATATATATATATATATATATATATATATATATAAACATATAAAAATTCAAACTGACCCCGGATATGTGTTCTGGGGGGCCTAATTAGCGCTCATTTGAAGAAATTTTTTCAAAATTCAAAAGTCGAGATCTCCTCATTAGTGAATTTTTTTAAGAAAATTCACTAAAAATAATTAGAAATACAAATCAGTCCTCTATAACTGTAAGACTGCTAACCTTCTGAGAAACCTGGGATCCGACACAAAGATATCAATGGAAGACGCGTGTCTGTTGTCAACCAAACACAATCTATAAAGCGGGGAGAATTTCACAAGATTAGTTCGCGGCGTAGGTAACCAAAAGGTGAACGGATTTCGCGAAGACATTCTCGGAACCTTAAAGTTAAGTTGCTCAAGTATACGAGAGCAGTCACAGGATCCCCTTACTAAAGTATTTTTAAAAAATGTGCAGATTGTTCCCTTCTAGATTCTAGGTTTGGCAAGAACTCGTGCTGCATATACTCCGAAGAGTAACCCACATAGGGATATATACCATTGAGGCGGAAGTAAAGATATTTCAGAAAGCGTCTCTGGATCCTTTCTAACTGGAGAATATCGTTCTGGTAACCTGGAGACCATACGATTGAAGCATACTCAAGTCTACTACGGATTAAAGTACAGAAAAGTATTTTAAATGTGTCAATATTACTACACTCGCGGCAATTCCTAATAATAAAGCCCATTAGCATAAATGCACTGGATACAACATTCTGAATATAAGATAAGAGATACAATTTCGATCACGAATAGATACCGGCCTAGCCAGAGACACATTATCAAGACAATAATCAAATTGTATGGCCACCAACCTAAGAGTAAAGGAAAGACAACTACATTTAGCAATATTTAGAGAAAGATTATTTATATTGCACTACTCCTCCACTGCCTCTAATGCTAATTGAAGTCGAATACAATCATCTACCGACCTCACCTCACAGAAAATTTTGATGTCATCGGCATACAGGAGACATTTAACCCTCAAATCACCAACGAGATCGTTAATAAAAAGATTAAATAACAAAGGACCCAAAATCGACCCCGGAGGTACCCCTGATGTAGCTGAGATATATTTTGATCTGCAGCCCTCCATAACCACATATTGCTTCTTGTCCATAAGGTAATTCGCAATCAGTTTTCGGAGTGATTCATATAAGCCAAATGCTTCTAATTTACGTAACAGAATAGCATGATCAATGCTGTAAAATGCCTTTGGCATATCAAGGTAGATGACATCGACCTGATTACGATTATCTAAAGCTTCCGCAATGTATTGCGTAGCGCAAACTAAGTCTATAACTGCTGATCTGCCTAGCATGAAGCCGTGCTGAGAAGGAGTGATGAAGCTCTTTATAAGGAAGAATATATGCCTGTATAATAACATTTCCAAAGCTTTAAGGAAGTTACAGGATAACGATATCTGCCTATAATTATTTATAAGTCTTTTATCATCAGTCTTATAAACTGGACAAGATTTCGATACCTTCCACACTATTGGAATTTTACAGTTTTTTAAACATATGTTAAACATAACCTGTAAGGGAAAAGCTAAAACGGCTGCACAATCCTTTAAAATAAATGATGGGATTAGGTCAGGATCAGACGTCATTTGAGGTTTAAACGACCGAAGAACTTCCTCAACTTCTGAAAGAAGAAAACTCTTTGTAGTGAAGAATAATCATCGTTTTTCAAGGTGGTATTTACCACAGACTGCGGTACAGGTGTGGGCTGTCGAGATACATATGTAGACTGGAAAAAATATGATATAAATATGATAATAGTACATTAAACAACAAGTTTAGAAGAGCAAGGTGTTACTAAACAAATATAGCGTTTGAGTACGAAAGAGCGCAGCGAGCGACTATCTTAAAAAGTCTGGACGCAGCAAGTGCATTATGGTAGTTAACTTTCATATAAATGACCTGGCACCAAATATTTTTATAACTTTTTTTTGTAACATAGACATCTAAATTTTGGTGTATACTTTACTTTTTATGTCGTAAACCTACCTACCAAATTTTATTACCATAGCTTTTTCTTTGAAAGGAAACTCGAAATTTTCCCGGAAGCCAGAGCCGATTTTCCTGGCTAGTAGTAGTAGTAGTAGTAGCAGTGGTGGGGAGGCCAACGCCAAGCAAGTAGGCCACAATGGGCCCTTTTTGCCAACCCCAGCAACCCAGCAACCATGCTCTACTCTTCCTCGGTTCCGTCGCCAAACCGCCTCGACCTCAAGATGAAGGCCATGACGGTCTTCAATTGGACGGTACTTACCTGATTCCTCTGCAGAGTCCTTGATCCGAACAATTCTGCTCGAAGACTCCCAAAAGCCTCGCATTCACACAGGTAGTGGTAGGACGTTTCTTCATCCTCGCCACATTCCTGGCAAATGGGATCCCTCTCTACGCCTATCAATGTGAGGTGTCTTCTAAGGGTGCAGTGGCCTGTCAGCACCCCGAGGATGCGGCGAAGCGTAGGTCGACTCCTTCCGAGTAGCCAGACAGCTTTATCTCTGTCCGGCCCCTCCACGGAGTCCCTCGCCTGCCTGCAGCCATCAACCGACCCCCAGTGCCTCTCCATTGCTTCCTCGGTCCACCTGTCTAAGACGACAGAGACTGTCTTCCTACTTATACCTATCGCAGGCTCCGGGCCACAGAACGGCCGCCGGGAACCGAGCTTTGCGAGATTATTCGCCACCTCATTCCCCGCCACGCCACAGTGTCCCGGAACCCACACCAGTTGCACCTCCGTCGTCCTGGCTAGCCCTCTGAGGGCGTCAGCGCACTCCTGAACCAGGGGTGACCTGATTCTGGCCGCGCCGACTGCCCGGAGGACCGCCTGGCTATCCGAGCAAATGCACACACATTTCTCGGGACTCATCTTCACATCCTGTCTATTGGCCACAGACAGGATAGCATACGCCTCTGTTTCGAATGCCGTGGTGTATGCGCCAAGAGCATAGCTCTCGCGCACCCCCAGGCCCTCGATGTATATTCCTGCCCCGGAGGATTGCTGGTCCTCCAGCCGCGATCCTGGCTAACGAACTTATCCAAGCCAATTACAAAAGGAAGGTGAACATGCCAAATTTGATCAAAATGGGCCCACTATTTTTTGAGTTATTCGTGTGCCCCAAATTGGTCGTGCATGTATAGGGATCCCAGAAACTATAAGAGATAGAGAAACGGTTAAATTGGGTAAGTTTTAGGCAATGTTATTACCAATGCAATCTGCTTATCCGACTCCCCTAACTTTTTTGATTTTTGGGATTTTTTGAAAATAAGAAAAATCGCGCTTTTCTACAAAGTGCTATAACTTTTTTATTCGTCAAAATTTTTGAATTCTGTAAACACATTTTCACAGCAACTTTTAACCTAGAATTCAATTATCTAGTCAGATTTCATGTTTATTGTCAAATAATCGCTGGCGATTATCAACTTTTTTTCTTATGGACGCCATATTGGATTTTGACAGTTTTCACAGCAACTTTTAACGTAGAATTGAAGTATCTAGTCATGTTTCATGATTATTGTTGAATGATCGCTAGGCGATTGTCAACTTTTTTCTTATCGACGCCATTTTGGATTTTGACGGTCTAAAAAAGACCACAATTTTTGCTTTTCAATGATGTATCACACATTACAAAAGATCCGTTAGAAATTTGAAAAAAAACGAGATGTTAAGATTTATTAATACATACATATGGCAAGGTCGCAATCTGCAAAGTAAAAAAAGGAATAACATGAACTTTAAAACATTGCGCGCTAGCTATTTAACGAAGACTGGACAGAATATTAATTATAAATACAAACAATAGAAGCCACAACACATCGAACATCGAATAATATTATAAAACAGATAAATAAACGTTAAACACAACAATAAATTAAAAATCAACACATATTATTAAGAAACAAATAACAAAGTTGGCGCCTTTAGAAAAGCACAGAAAAAAGCAAGTATCACTTTTAAAGTTTAAAATGTCCGCCATTTTTTGTCAATACATTTCTTACATTTTAGTGAATTTTCTTTAAAAAAATTCACTAATGAGGAGATCCCGACTTTTGAATTTTGAAAAAATTTCTTCAAATGAGCGCTATTTAGGACCCCCGGAACCTAAATCCGAGGTCAGTTTCAGACTTTATATGTTTATATATATATATATATATATATATATATATATATATATATATATATATATATATATATATATATATATATATATATATATATATATATATATATATATATATATATATATATATTTATTTATGTGTCACACCTATAACTTAAAAAATAATGGACCGATTTTAATAAAACTGGGTGAATACCTTCCTTTCGCAAGTGGCTTGGATAAGTTCGTTAGCCAGGAAAATCCGCCGAGGTTTTCCCGGAAAATTTTGTGTTTTCTTTCGAAAAAAATCAATTTTTTTTATATTTTCAAAATTAACAAAGTAAGGGCAACCAAATTTCATACACGGGTTTATATCATTATAGGCAAGTTACATACCAAAATTTAGCTCCGTAGGTTGAAGGACAAAAAAGTTACAGGCATTTAAAGAAAAATAAATTTGGGTTCTTCTCAAAACGTCAAAATCCCGATTTTAAACGTCAAAATTAGTGAGTACCTTCCTTTCGCAAGTGGCTTGGATAGATTTGTTAGCCAGAAAAATCCGACGAGGTTTTCCCGTAAAATTTTGTGTTTTCTTTCGAAAAAAATTTATAGCTCCAAAATTAACAAAGTAAGGGCAACAAAATTTTATACGCGGGTTTATATTATTATAGGCAAGTCACCTACCAAAATTTAGCTCTGTAGGTCAAAAGGCAAAAAAGTTATAGGCATTTAAACAAAAATAAATTGGGGTTTTTCACACAACGTCAAAGTTGCGATTTAAACGTCAAAATTGGCAACATTTAGGAAAAGAACTTGAATCTAATACGGGCTATGGAAATAAAATGTCTCAAGAAGGATGTTTTACAAACCCTGAAGTCTTAGTTTCAACCGTCATTGTCCTTCATTTTAATAAAATGTTTCCAGAAAATTCATTTCAAATAGATATCTGATGCTTGGCAGTAGTCTTAGCTATAGAGTTTATCGTTAATGGTATATAATTTTTGTAGAATTTTCGTAAAAAAAGTCAATAAAGCTCAATATATCTGTTATTATACAAGATATGAAAAAAAATTGTATATATTAATTATAGGGTGTCTTGAGCTACATCTTAAAAAATTATTTCTACAATCACAGGCTGGCCCATAAGTCGTTGGTGATACATTTTTTTTAATCAAACACGCCTTATGTTATTGCATTTTTGCATTTTCCATTGAAATATAATGCATGTTTGTAAGAAAAAAAATCTGGACGCAGTAAGTGCGTTATGGTAGCGAATTTTGATCAAATGCTTAATATTTGAATAGCTTAATTTGCTATTAACCTATAAGGTTGACCAAGAAACGAGTTTTTTCGGGAACACTTTAAGTTTACTATCGGAAATTTTTGTACATTTTCGAACAATAAAGTTATTTTGATGAAACATGGTACATTGTTTTTACTATATAGATTATACTGGTAACCAAATGTGATGCCTGCTTTCTTAAAAAAAACACATTATTGCTATTAAAAAATAGTTTTATGAAAATTCACTACCATAACGCACTTGGTGCGTCCAGAGTTTTTTTTATTACTGAATTGGTAACCCGTTCTAGAGTATGTCTATTAATTCAAGTAAACTTCTTTGAATGGTTGATTTTGGTACATCCAATTCTGTTTCGGCTGCTCTTGTTGACGTGGCAAAAAACTGACATGATCTCGATTTTCATTAGGGACGTAATTTCGAGCTCGGGGACTTTGAAAGCTTCCAAAATTTAATAAATTTGTTAGCAGCTTGGCAAAATATGGAACATTAGGCTGATGTTTTCTGGAAAATTGTTAGCGTAGTTTCGTAATGCTAGAATAGCGTTCCTTTGAGATGATATGTAACAGACAAGCGTGTCAAATTTTTTTACATTAGAATAATTCTGCATGCTGCTATTTCTAAATTTTAGTGATAAACAAACTTAATTTTTAATTGAAATACTTGGGTAGAATTCAAACAATGTCAACATTCAAACGTATAATAGTTGTTAAATAAATTTCACAACAATTAACACAAGTTGAGAACCTCGGTGGTTGAGGGGTAAGAACGTGTGCCTCTGAACCGAAGGGTACTGGGTTCGATCCCAGCGTACTTCTTTCACTTTTTCAGTACAAACTGTAACATCGAAAAAAAACTCACCCTGTATATATATATATATATATATATATATATATATATATATATATATATATATATATATATATATATATATATATATATATATATATATAATTAACCGATTTTGGTGAAACCTGGAACGTACCTTTCTTTTATTAATGGCTTGGACGAGTTCATTAGCCAGGAAAATCGGAAAAGGTCTTCCGGGAAAATTTTGAATTTTCTTTCGACAAAAATTTTTTTCTCCGAAAATTACAAAGCTATTTTAATGAAATTTGGTGAATATGTTGCATTGGGAAAGACCTACTATATACTAAAATTTAACTTTCTATGTTTATATAAAATTGAGTTATTCAAGTTTGAAGCATTTAATGCAAATTCACTACCATAACGCACTTGCTGCGCCCTGAACTTTTACTTTTACGTTTATTTAAGAACGACCTTAAATGTTATATTTAATTATTATAACTTATAATATTAGAACTTTCTAAAGAAACTATAACCTGAAAACCAAAATAATTGTAATGTTTCACCAACAAACCTCGATCTATAAAAGCACCTTCTTCCTTGTTAAGAAAACGGAAAATAGATTTGAAATTATATTTTTGTTTAAACAGAAAGCTTATAATAACATTTATATTTGATTCAGAAAAAAAACGCACCTTTAAAACACAAAATCGACGATCAATGAAAACGAAAACACTCAACTATCCCTGAAACCTAATAAAGGTAATCATACAATGAAAAAACTAAAAGTGAACATTCAAAACATTTGAATTTTAAATGTATGATAGAATGGCGCATAGAACAGCTTCTTTCGTTGAATTTTAGCACTGCTAGCGACATCTATGATATGCGATGACCGAACTAAAGCCCTAATAAAGTTCAGGATAGCTCCCTTTAAGTGAAACTTCTATATGGATCTGTTCTGTGATGCTGGCCTTTGACTATCTATCTACGAATAGACCAGGCATCACCCAATGCGATACGTTGTAATGTTTGACACCAACATTGAATAAAATGTTTGTTTACATGGTCCTCGATACCATAGGCGTCTCGAGAAATAGGATTGAAATTTTCATAAATACGATTAAAATAATAAAATAAAATTAAAAAGATGTTTAACTACCCATACATTATTTAAGTATACTATTAACCAAAAAGTCTGGACGCAGCAAGTGCGTTATGGTAGTGAATTTTTATAGAAATGATTTCTCGAATAAAATGTTCAAAAGTCTTAATGTTGCAATGTTGTGATCTCGTCACAAGCGATTTTTTTCTATGCAAATTCAGTAAAATGTGTTTTCAACAAAAATTTAAGAAAAAACCTTGCAGCTCTACCAGTTTTTCTAGAAATGACCACCTGATTTATCTGCTGCCATGTTTTATAGATCTACAACTTACCGGATAATTTCTTATTAATTACATCATGTGGCAAGCATTTAGGAAAATATATACATTTTCATTGGTTACAGGATGCGACAAATAAGCCTTTAAACCTTCTTGAATAAATGTATCTAAATTTGCTCCCAAACATTAAACCATGCTTATATTTGCAGCTGCTCCATCAAAACTTACGGAAGTAACGACTATTCTTGTTTGATGGATAAAACTTAAAGCCCGATTAAATAATAGGCTTGCTTTTTCTTCACGAGAAATGCCAGCTAGGAAGAAATAACCCACTGGAACTTTCCAGTGGCCATTTAAAGCAACTCATAAGAAAAGCAAAACTTCTTTAGCCACTGGAAGCTCGTTTGAATTATTCATATCTACGCCAATATCTACGTTACCACAAAACTTTTTTTCTGTGCACTCAACTTGACGTCTTATGAACATCTTGTCGATGACTAGGTATTTAACAAAATATTTTGCGACCTTTTTCAGCTGCTTCTCGTATTTTTGAATCCAAAATCGCTAATGCTTCTTTGCATAATCCAAGAACAATTTAGAAATAGTTCGAGGATGTGGCAAAGATTTCGAACGTAATTATAAGGTTTGTTTAAATAAAAATTTAGGGTAATAGCAAACAACCTTACGTTTGGTAAATAGTTCCGTTGTGGACATTTTAAAAGCTGTTTAATCAGATCTATTTGTGTGGGTAAAGAGGCCTAAAATATTACAAGCAATGATAAAAATTCAATAACACTCAAAAGTGAGACGTTCAGGGATGTTTCTGTATTTTCCGTAAAAGCAATACGACTTTTAAAATTCTCAATCAGCGATTTTTGGTGACAAACTCTTAAGACGTCTTTTCTGTTGGCGCAATATATTTATTTTCCTCTTTTGTTTTTAGTGAATTTTCTTTAAAAAAAATCACTAATGAGATCCCGACTTTTGAATTTTGAAAAAAATTCTTCAAATGAGCGCTAATTATGCCCCCCAGAACACATATCCGGGGTCAGTTACAATTTTTATATGTTTATATATATATATATATATATATATATATATATATATATATATATATATATATATATATATATATATATATATATATATATATATATATATATATATATACAGGGTCGCTGATAAGTCTAGAAACGGTCGATTATCCGGGAAAATATACAAGGTGTCGAAAAAAGTTTTATACAAAAGTTTTTGGGTTCTTCAATGTCTACTAGGCGGTGATAATTTCATTTATACAGGGTTGGTCATACAGGCGTGGCACACCAATATTAATTTTTTTTTAATGGAACACCCTATATATTATTCGATATTTCAATCCTTCTCTTAATTTTGAGCAACATTTATCAGAAGCATGATGTACATAAACTCAATCGTTTCCGGGTAAAAAAATAAATAAAAATAAACGCTACTGTTTTTAAAATCTATTGGATGAAGAACAAAAATAAATGAAAAGTGGAATATCTCTTCAAAACAATCTGTGAGTGTGAAAAGAACCGGTTGCGATGTTTTTAACATTGTTTGGAATCCTATTTTATAAGATGTTCAAAGTGTTCTCCATTGACCTCCTGACAATAATGAATTCGCTTAACAAAACATTGCACTGCATTTACAAGAGCGTTTTGAGGAATGTTATTAATTTCATGCACAATCATTGCTTGCAACTCTTCAATATTCTGCGGTCTATTTTGGTAAATTAAATTTTTTACATGACCCCACAAAAAAAGTCAAGCGGCGTCATGTCGGGAGACCTAGCTGGCCATTCAATAGTTCCCCTGCACCCTATCCATCTGCCAGGAAAGGTTTGATTCAGATATTCCCGTACCTCAATTCCAAAATGAGGGGGTGCCCCATCCTGCTGAAACCATATTTCTTCCGCTGGTAGATTTGGGTCGTTATTGTTTGGAAATAATCGACTTACGTCTGGAACAATTGATTCTTGCAAAAGTGTCAAATATCGAGCAGAGTTCAAATTACCGTGTATAAAATAAGGTCCTATGATATGTCCACCAATAATAGCACACCAAACATTTACTTTTTGCGGTCTTTGGGTGTGAATTTGTTCCATCCAATGTGGGTTTTCGTCTGACCAGTACCTACAGTTGTGTCGGTTGACTTGTCCATTCAAACAAAATGTAGATTCGTCGGAAAACAAAATGTGGTTGGCAAAGTTAAAATTTTGGCGTAACTTCTCCATAATAAGTTCACAGAACTCGATTCTGCGATCAAAATCGTCTTCACTCAGTTCTTGCAATAAATGAATTTTATATGGACGGAACTTTTCCCGCTTCGTAATCTTTTGAATTGAATATCGACTCATATTGTGATTTAAAGCCAATTGCTGTGCCGAAGTTTTCGGATTTTCCACCACATCCAATATTACATTCAAAGAATTTTCTTCATTTGTAACGGTTACTGGCCTTCCAGTTCTAGGTTTATCCTTGATAGCGCCAGTTTCGTGAAAACGATGCAAAGTTTTCGAAACTGTGGATTTGGAGATCGATTCCCGCTCAGGATGCAACTCATTGAACATAATCACCACTTGAGCAAAACTTCGTGTTCTATCACCGTACCCTATCATCATTAAAATTTCGATACGTTCGGTTTCACTTAAACTTGCCATTTTGCACAAAAACTGTTGACACTAAATTACTAATGTTTCAAAACTGTTGACACTGAATGAATGTTTGACATTCGTTGTCCTGGAAACATTTTAAAACAAAAGAATAATACTGCGTTTCTTATGGGCATCTTATCTTATCTTGGGATTCCAAACAATGTTAAAAACATCGCAACCGGTTCTTTTCACACTCACAGATTGTTTTCAAGAGATATTCTACTTTTCATTTATTTTTGTTCTTCATCCAATAGATTTTAAAAACAGTAGCGTTTATTTTTATTTATTTTTTTACCCGGAAACGATTGAGTTTATGTACATCATGCTTCTGATAAATGTTGCTCAAAATTAAGAGAAGGATTGAAATATCGAATAATATATAGGGTGTTCCATTAAAAAAAAATTAATATTGGTGTGCCACGCCTGTATGACCAACCCTGTATAAATAAAATTATCACCGCCTAGTAGACATTGAAGAACCCAAAAACTTTTGTATAAAACTTTTTTCGACACCTTGTATATTTTCCCGGATAATCGACCGTTTCCAGACTTATCAGCGACCCTGTATATATATATATATATATATATATATATATATATATATATATATATATATATATATATATATATATATATATATATATATATATATATATATATATATGTATATATATATATATATATATATATATATATATATATATATATATATATATATATATATATATATATATATATATATATATATGTATGTATCACACCGATAACTCAAAAAATAATGGGCCAATTTCGATTAAATTTGGTGAATCCCTTCCTTTTGCAAATGGCTTGGATAAGTTAGTTAGTCAGGAAAATCGGCCCAGGTTTTTCCGAAAAATTTTGTGTTTTCTTTCAAAAAAAATATAAATCCGGAATTAACAAAGTAAGAGCAACCAAATTTGGTTCGCTGGTTTATATCGTTATAGGTGAGCTACCTACCAAAATTTAGCTCTGTAGGTCAAAATAGAAAAAAGTTATGGGCATTTAAAGAAAATAAATTGGGGTTTACCTCAAAACGTCAAAGTGACAATTTAAAATGTCAAAATTCTCAACATTTAGGCAAAGAACTTGAACCTAATACGAGCTAGGGAAAGAAAATGTCTCAAGAAGAATGTTTTACAAACCCTGAAGACTTAGTTTCAACTTCAACCGTCATTGTCCTTCATTTACTAAAATATTTCCAGACAATTCAATTCAAATAGACCCTTTCTCTGATGCTTGGCAGTAGCCTTAGCTGTAGAGTTTATCGTTTAATGGTATATAATTTTTGTCGAATTTTTGTCAAAAATCAACAAAGCTTAATATATCCGTTATTATACAAGATATGGAAAAATATTGTATACATTAATTATAGGGTGTGTTGAGCTACATCTTAAAAAATTATTTCTACAATCACAGGTGGCCTATAAGTCGTTGGTGATACAAATAATTTTTTTTTAGTTGAAAACGCCTTATGTTTTTGCATTTTCCATCGAAATATAATGTATGTTTGTAAGTTAAGAAATTCTGGATGCAGCAAGTGCGTTATGGCAGCGAATTTTGATTAAATGCTTCATATTTGAAAAGATCAATTTGCTATTAACCTATAAGGTTGACCAAGAAACGGATTTTTTCGGTTACACTTTAAGTTTACTTTCGAAAATTTTTGTACGTTTTCAAACAATAAAGTTATTTTGATGAAACATGGCACATTCTTTTTACTATATATGTTATACTGGTAATCAAATTTGATCCCTGCTTTCTGAAAAAAAAAACACACATATTTGCTATTAAAAACATTTTAATGAAAATTCACTACCATAACGCACTTGCTGCGTCCCAAACTTTTTTATTACTCGTTTAGCAATAGACCATTTTTTAAAGATGTTTTTGGAGTTCCTGATAAACTGGAAATATCTACAAAATAACGATTTCTTTTTCCTAAAAAAAATGGACGATATTTGATAAGTTTTCAGTGAACGGAGTATAATTTTTTTTTAATGGTTTCTAGTATTCTTCCCTCAATTCTAAATCCAGGCATATTAACTTACTTTTGACCTGGAGTAATGTTATCTTTTGATGTTAATTCAGGAGGGCTGCCAAGTGCCGCACGTGTTGAGCATGATAGTTCCAAGGCAGTGAGAGTTGATGATAACGATGATTTATCTCTATTTTCTTCAAAACCATGACTGCAATTTTTATCGGGTAATTTATTAATTTTAACAATAATGAAGGTTTACAAAATAGGAATCTAAGAAGAATTATTCACCTTCTTTCCGCATGAGCAGGAGCTTATTCATGTCAGAAGTAGAAGGCACTGGAGAACTTAAAACTAATGGAGACACTGCGTTTTTAATACCCTTCTATCACTTGGGTAAATAATAAATGTCTTTATGAAAATGCTGTGAACATAAATAAGAATATTTCGGCAGCGTATCCGATTTTCTATTTAAGGCAGCGCACCATGTTTATCTCCTTTTTTAGTAGATGGAAACCTAAAATAGTGCCAAACTGACGTGCCGCCACTGAAAATCGCAAACAGCAATGTCCTTAGGCATGCAGAGACATCGTTGCCACATCCCCAGCTAATCTCCTACAAGCAATATACGTTTTCATCATTTTGCAAAAACAAAACTCAAAACCTTTATTGCAAATAAAGGTAACACAAAAATAAATTCTCAGTATACTTGCATACTACTCACAGACAAATACAAGCCACAACTGTCGGTTAATACAAATCTAGATACCTCACATGCAGCAAGATAAAGATTTTAAATTGAGTTTTCTGGTTATATTTACATAAAGAAGGGAGAAACCAAGTAATATAACGTTAGTAAATATTTACATTCATAAATAAGCCCTAATGTAAGTGTAATGTCTTAAGTAACAGAAAAGTAATAAATTTATCATTATCATCTTGTCATCATATTCGGCGATTTAAGGATGAATTATCACATAGCGGCAACGCTTGAGCCACCACCCAATCAGAGCAGAGGACCGATGTAAACATAGAGTCCCTTGAATGTTGGCTTCAAACAATTCGGCTGTGTGCCCAGTCTATTCTCTGATATATAGTCAATGATGCTGGCTGCATTCTTATTCGGCAAGACGTATGCGCCAGGTCGCATCTAGTAGTTTATCTTACTATATCATTGATATTATATAAGAGTTTCGAATATTTAAGTAAACAATTTTCTGTCAAACTGCGTGTTTTATTAACAGTAACCATATTTATAGTAAGGTGACAAGTAAACGATTTTAATTTTAGTAAAATAGCACATTATCATCCAGAAAGCCAAAAAAATATATTACTAAGCTTGATCATTTTCATTTAAATAATACAATAATATATGGCATCGAGCTTAATTCGTTCGGACGTTCATAACTACTTATTTTATAAGTGTCTTATTATTCATATAAGACACGAAAGTAACAAGTTAATCACGAGAGTGCAACTTGAGTTATTAGCGAATTTTTATTTAAAAAAATTAACTTATGAGGCGTATCGATGGTGAGGTTTGCAAAAAAAAATTTCAAATGAGGGCGAATTTGGGCCGCTATAACCCGAAACCAAGGTCCATTCGAATTTATATATATATATATATATATATATATATATATATATATATATATCCCAGGCAACACAATTGTGATATTCACATCGCTGAGATGTTATTTTTAAGTAACCAATGCGACATATCCTGATACATGCATGTCATGTTTCTGGGATGGTTTTCTGTTACCTATGATTTTGCGCTTACACTGGTACATGCTAGCGATGTTAGCTGTTACTTTTGAGATACATGGCTAACCTTTACATGCCAAGTATGTAACAGCGACATAGCAATAATTTACATTTCAGAAGTTAATTTTAATGATATGCTAGCGATATTATAAACTATATAGCTGTTACTTCAGAAAAATAACATGCTAAGCATGTAATTAACACATGATGACCGTTACTTTATAGATTCACAGTTCATATTAACGCCACACCGTTTGTCATCGCTGAAATCGCATTGACACTTGGTTATTTTTTATTTTTAACTTTTATTGTGTATTGTGTGTGACATGTGACGCACAACAATGGCATACAAGAGTTCAGTGTTTTGTGGTGGATCTGGATTAATTATTGCAATTTAGCTTTTAGCAAGAAGTTTTTTGTGTTTGTAGATTAAGCATTATCCTGCAATTACAATTACGAGGTAAGTACCTACCTATATAGAATAATATATTACCCAGTAAGTACATTTCCTAGGTTAAGTGTACCTATACCTATTTATTATATGATGAACATCTAATATGTTTGGCAAATCAAATCGATTATTTACAAACAATACAGCATTTGTGTGCATGGCAGTAGGCAGTAAGTAACAGTAAAACCGCCACAGAAAATTATCTGCTTAAATCGCAAATCTAGACAAAATGTTTACTGCACGTATCTGTTATTGTGTCACTGGTTTTGTCAAGAGTTAGCGCCAATTTTTATTAATCCGCATTTCATGATCAGAATTACTTTTGTGTTTGCACAACGTAAGAAACAATTGTTATGCTGAGGTGTTTATGTTAACTATTTGAATTAGATAATTTTATTGTCGTCCATTTCTTAATGTAAAACGTCAAAAGGTAATTTCACTGATTTCATATAGACAAAAAAGACGCGAAACCTAAAAGACAAACAAATTAACAGTCATGTTTCATTGCCATACAGGGAAATAATTTTAGATTGCAATAAAAATAATATAGGGAAGTTGCAACTTTTTCACATGTCGAGCCGAATTTGACTTCCGCTATTAATCAATTCCCACTACCTAAAAATATTGTTGATGCATTAGTAGTATCATCATTTATGTCTTTAATATTATCATCCATACATCCAGTGGACTCAAAGGTTGACACAGTATTTTAATAAACCAACAATAAAAATAATACCAATTTTTCTAACAGCTCGTTTTTGAAATTTCAGATGTAATTCTGCAGACCAACCAACTAAACGAAAAAGGGTATGAAATTTCTGGTCCGGAGTGGTTTCATCAAGCAAGACAGCAGAAACAGAGAAATGACAAAAAGCATATTTCACTAAAAAAAAAGATGAAAATTTACAGCTTAACTTTTAATTTATATAGACAATATGGGATCATTGTTGTTTCTATGTTTACAAATTCCAGCAAGTTTATGCATATGTTTTAAATTCATTTTTATTTTTAGATTTGTATTATGAGAATTTTGTTTTTTATTTAGTGTTTACTGAAAAAAATATTGTTTTGTGGTCGATAAAATACATGTTAACATTTTTTATAAGTTTGCATTCACCTACACCTTTGGAATTCATTTTTAGTTTTATATTTATATTATGAGACTTTGTTTTTTCTATAAATGTAAGGTTAGTTGGAAAATGCATTGTTTTGTGCTGCATTAAATATATGTTAAATTTTTTAGAAGCTTCTATTTATGCATATATTTAGAATTCTTTTTTTTAACTATATGAGAATTTTGTTTTTTCTTCATTTACTGAAAATGTTATAGTTTTTTATGTTGTATAAAATATATATATATATCCATTTTCTAGAAGTTTATCTGTTGTTTTTATTGTCCCATTCGTTTTTTTAATAAATATTTTAGGCTCAAGTCAGATGCAGATTGAGTTTACTATTACCAATAATTATTAGTAACTTAGTATATATATATATATATATATATATATATATATATATATATATATATATATATATATATATATATATATATATATATATATATATATATATATATATATATATATATATATATATATATATGTATGTATATAATTTACACGACAGCCATGAAGTATGAATTATATACTGGGAATATATCATAGGACATCTCAAGTACATTATTTAGTTACATGCTAGAGATAAGTCTAGATACATGACTGAGATATTAGTAATTACATCTCCCTAACAGCACAAGTGATGTCTTCAGCATGTTAGACTGTGATGTCCCTGCGATGTATTGTCAATGTTGGCAGTTGCTGACATTTCCTAGCTCTGGTAACTTGCATAGACCTTACAAAGTACATCTCTGAGATGTACAATGTCACGCTGTTACATGCTAAATACATGATTGTTATGTAGTTGTGTTGCCTGGGATATATATATATATATATATATATATATATATATATATATATATATATATATATATATATATATATATATACAGGGTGCGAGATTTCGCCGGTAAAGCTAGACTGTGCTTATACTAATGGCATTATCAAAGAATTCACTTTAGAAAATCACTAGGCAGCATATAACCAGCTTCATAACCTCAAATTATTGCCGAATACACAGGTGTTCCGTTTGAGCTGGCCACTCACTAACTTCGTTATTTTAAATATAATATCCTGTATATTTTCACATTTTCGGATTCCTCGAGTGATTCTACGTTGCAAATGTATACGGTAATATGAGCGGAAACCCATTCATTTTTGAGTTATTTGTTCTTTTTCAAAAATAATGGCCTTTGCAGTCTTTATTTTACAAGTCTTTATCTCGGTAAGTGATAGAGAAAGGACCATCATTTTAGCAAACCAGATGCGCAATACTATCGTGATTATCCTAGTGTACACTAAAGCGTGACTAGATATACAGTGCGTACACAAAAGGGCATCCACTTCTGACAACTTCAACCATCAAAAACTATTTTTTTTCAAATCGAACACCCTGTATATGATTATATCGTTGAACATGAAATTTCATTACCTTTCATCCTATGTATGCATACCTATACAAAAACTTAAAACATTTTGAGATATATGATGAAACAACAAATTTAGATTGAATTATACGGCTGTTCGTGTGTAGGAGCTAAGAAAGACCCACTATAAGCTAATTAGTTGGACTTTGAATAATTTACAATTCCAAATAAAACCCCTGAAACATGATTAAGCGGTTTATTGTAACATAATATCATAAAGTTCATAGATAATATGTTAAATAAAGGTTTTGCATAGTACCTATTTGATAACAATTTAAAAAAATTACTTAAAAACTTTAGAAACGATTGGAACGACTATAACAAACAAAAAGATAACAAATATTAATGAAACTAAACTAAAGAAGATTATCGAAGTTACGTCCAGTTTCTTGCAGACATAAATGCACTCTTCGTCTAAACAAATTTCTGACATTTTACAATATTGCTGGTGTTATCGAGTTGAATGCTTCCCTAATTCTAAGAATCATGTCCTCTGTAGTGGTTGGTTGCACAGCATAAACATTATCCTTAATACACCCTCGCAAAAAGAAATCACAGGATGTGAGGTCCGGAGACCGAGCTGGCCAAGGAACTGGTCCTCCGCGACCAATCCAGCGATTAGGAAAATTATTATTGAGTCAATCTCGGACACGTAACGTTGTGTGCGATGGTGCGCCATCCTGTTGGAACCACATTCATTGCAGCGTTTCTAATAGCACGTTATCTAAAAATTAAGGCAAATATATTTTCTAAAAAATTAAAATACCTTTGGCCTATCAGAGTTCCTTCATAAAATATGGCCCAATGATGTAGTTTCCTAAACATCCTGCCCATACGTTTACAGTCCATCGATGTTGGTTGTCCACAGTATGCCTAAAATGGGGATTACTATCTGCATAGTAGTGAAGATTGTGTTGGTTTGGTTTACCGATACTACTAAATGAACATTCATCACTGAAAAGTACATATTCAAAGAAATTGGGATTATCGTCCATCATTTCTACTACCCACTCACAAAACTGCACCCTATTCCTGTAGTCTGCCTCTTGTAAAGCGTGCTGCCTTGAAACACGGTAGGCATGGTAACGGTTTCTTTTCAAAGCCTTTCTCACTGACCAATCGCTTATGTTAAGTTGCCTTGATATTCTTCTCGTACTGGTGTGGATCCTCAATCACAGATAAAATTATACCTAATTGCGTTAGCTCATCGTTTTTGTACGGACCCCTGGCATTATTGCAATATTTTACACTGCTTGTAGTGGAAAAACGGGTGTTTAGCCCTTCGAATGACGTTCTGGTTGGCAATCGCCTGTCAGGAAAACGTTGGTGGTAAATTCTAAATGCTAATAATGTATTACTATCACATTCGCCCAAAGGTAAGAGCATATCTCGTAATTCGGCTTCAGAATAATTCATTTCTTTATTTTCCGAAGATTTTTTAAACTACAATTAACAGAATATTTTTTGACAGTGTCAAATAGCGTCGCGAGTGAGTTTGTCAACTTTTAAATTTCTAAGCAAAGCACACTTTGTAAACAAGAGCAGGTAATATGTAAAGTCTGTCGACGAAAAGTAAAGCAAAGCTGTCTACATGATAAAAGGGGAAAATGTTGATGTACAATGTTGTTTACAATAAAGGGCTACAACCAAGTGAAAGGTTGAATATTAATTAAATGTGTTGGTATTCCTTCAAGAATGATAAATGTATACTATTAACTGCATAAACTTTCCATAAAATTCGTAAAAAATATAATGGATATTAGGTGTGTCTCTGATTTCATAATTTCCAAAATATGAGTGACTTAGCAGGAAATCGATTAAATAAATTATTCAAAGTCCAACTAATTAGCTTATACTGGGTCTTTCTTAGCTCCTACACACGAACAGCCGTATAATTCATAAATTTGTTGTTGTTTCATCATATATCTCAAAATGTTTTAAGTTTTTGCATAGGTATGCATACATAAGATAAAAGGTAATGAAATTTCAAGGTCAACGATATAATAATATACAGGCTGTTCCATTTGAAAAAAAAAATATTTTTTGATTGTTGAAGTTGCAAGAAGTGGATGTCCTTTTGTGAACGCACTGTATATCTAGTCACGCTTTAGTGTACATTAGGAAAGTCACAATAGTATTGCGCACCTGCTTTGGTAAAATGATGGTCCTTTCTTTATCACTTACCAGGATAGAGACTTGTAAAATAAAGACTGCAAAGGCCATTATTTTTGAAAAAGAAGAAATAACTCAAAAATGGATGGGTTTCCGCTCATGCTACCGTATGCATTTTAGACGTAGAATCATTCAGGGAATCCGAAAATGTAAAATTATATAGGATGTCCCATTTAAAATAACGAAGTTGGTGAGTGGCCAGCTCAAACGGAACACCTGTGTATTCGGCAATAATTTAAGGTTATGAAGTATATGCTGCCTAGTGATTTTCTGAAGTTAATTCTTTGATAATGCCATTAGTCTAGCTTTACCGGCGAAATCTCGCACCTGTATATATATATATATATATATATATATATATATATATATATATATATATATATATATATATATATATATTTGTTTGTTTGTTGAATGTAGTATTCTTCCAATGGAAATCTGGGCACAATACTACATTCAACAAACAAACAATAAGAAACAATTAAGTCCAGAACAAATCGAACTGCAAACCTGTAAACAAAATTTAATAAAAGCCATACAAATAGACAAAGTATATATATATATATATATATATATATATATATATATATATATATATATATATATATATATATATATATATATACATATATATATATATATATATATATATATATATATATATATATATATATATATATATATATATATATCATACCACAATAATGAAAACAGGAATCCGATATAATCAGCACAGACCGAAAACACAGGCAACCAAACAACTGAGAACCGAGCAATATAAGCTCAACACGCAGGCGTCACGTACAACTTTAGACATGTAACACACAGGAACGATCAGAGTCAGTAGCGTGCTGATGATCAACCAGGAAGACTTGAAACTAGTCCACGTAAACAAATAAAAAATTACAGAAAGTATAGCAAACAAATAAAGTATATATATATATATATATATATATATATGCCATACCTTCCTTTAAACCCTATCTACCCCTAGACTGCAAATTCACCGATATATCTTCTTTCATATGTAAATAACTCAGCAAAGGCAAGGAAGCAAAAGGTACAAATGGTGTCAACGTGCGTTTAAGTTGCCGAACATTATCTATCAGCAGTCGATTTATCTAAAACTGTCTGTGGACTAAACTGCACAATTCACCAACAAAATATTTTCTTACCAATTAATGTTTCAACTTAAACCTGAGGAAGGCGTTCATGAATTAGACATATAGAGTGTTATTATCTATAAGGCAGAAAGCTGAATGGTAAATAAGTAGGGCATGAAGAGAATAAAAGGTTTTAAAATGTGAACACGGAAATAAAATGACAAATATAAGATACACTGATAGAAAGAAGAATAAGAATAAAGATGCTTGCTGTGAGACATAATAGGCCTTTACGAAAAGTTACCGGGTCGATATCTACTGTTTACTGAATGGTACACAGCTGGCTTTATGGTAGGTTAGGTTAGGTTTGTATGTGAGTGGGCCATGTCGGTCCCTCCACCGCGACCATAAGGTCTATTGTGGCTCACGCCTAATAGTTATATTTCGCACAACAAATCCAGCCTCCTACAGAGGTCGATAATCTTTGTGGGCGAAAGTTGATCCAGATCCTCTGGAGCAAGCTTTACCTTGCCAAAGAGCAGGTATCTAGTCCTGTCCGCTGCCGGACAGGAACACAGCACGTGTTCTGCTGTCTCGTCACTCTCCATACACAGCCGGCACTCGGTCTCCTGACCGATCCCAATACGGTGCATGTGGTGCCTCAAGCGGCAGTGTCCTGTATACAGGCCGACTAGAGTACTCAGTTGTTGTCTGTTCATCTCTAGAAGTTTTTTAGCCCTTGACTCAGACAGGCCATCTATGAAGGCCTTATAGTGAGCTAATCCTGGAAGATTTTGCCAATATTGGATTGTCATTCTTTCTGTCGAGGTCTTTAAGGTGTGTTTTGCTGTGCATGATGTTATCCCCAGCACCGGTTCGGGTCCGATAAAGTCCCTCTGGGCACCACTCCTGGCAAGCGTGTCGGCCGCAACATTGCCATCATGGTCCGAGTGACCCGGAATCCAGACCAGCGACACCTCATTGCAGCTGCCCGATTCGATAAGGGCAGATTTACAACTCCATACCGTCTTTGAATTACACCGGTAAGAATCAAGAGCCTTTATTGCAGCTTGGCTATCTGCATATATCTTTATCGATTTGTGTGTGCACAGGTTTTTAATGGCTTTATGGTAAATGGATCCGGTGCAGTAATTTTCTAACGCTTTTAAGGAGCGGTAACTAAATGTCAAACTGTCAAAGGTTCGTCTTTGTTGGTTGATGATATTTTGGCTTTGAAGTATGTAGTGATATTAATATATCAGTATGGATATTGAAAAAATTGCTTTAGTTAATGTTGTATCTGAAATATTAGAGTGATGGCGACGAAGAGTTATTAACAGGAGTTATGACCTATTATACATCAAAAAATTCCAAAAAGCGCCGCGCCATTAAAAATTATGTATTTTATGTTGCACACTTTACGCTTTTACACTAACTACTATTAACATCTACTAAATGCCGATACAACACATTCACCTTTCTTCAAGTAAGAATTAAGAAATGAACGAATGAAAATAAAAAACCTTAGGGCCCTTAGGATATTGGTATTATTATATATTTACATCCAGTTTATAGGTTAGACTTTATACAATTTGTATAGAGAATTAAGTTTGTTCTCTATATAACTCAATTTACCAACTATTTGGTTCGGTACACAAATCCTGCACCAGGTAGATACCGTATAATATTCGAACGATGGACAGAGTAACCAATTACATTTTCGAACGCTTGCGATGTTACCGATATCTACCCGGGTACTTTTTGTAAATGCCTAATACCTAACTCTAAGATTATTTGTAGGACACAAACGTGGAAAGAGGCAGACTATGAGGAAAACCTGGCCCAATTGATGGTGTGAAAACTACAATGAAATGAAAAGGGATGATGACATCACCTTAGACTGTGGTAATGTAATGATACAACAAAGAAAAACTGTAATTTTTCACCTCCCCTTAAGATATATGTATATATTATTAGGTAGTAACTGTTTGACTCTAAGCAGAACTTGCATGCTTCTAAAAAATTTCATAGGCACACTACTTGCTATATATTATTTTATATATATATATATATATATATATATATATATATATATATATATATATATATATATATATATATATATATATTTGCAATTGAATATGGCTATTTTGTAATGAATAGGGGCAATTTAAGTAATGCTCGCTTCCTTAATCGACATACATTAAGTTCATTAAAAACAAAATTTATTCAAATTACTTTTATTCATGTAAGATAGACATTTGATTAAAACTTACATTTAGTAGACAAGGATAACAAAAATATCTAGCTAGAGGAAGCTAGCTGAAGTAGGTACAGCCATAAACAAAATCTTAAGAAACTGAATAACAACCATGTTAGTTTGAAACTTTAAACTTAACCTACAGAACAACTTATGCTTGGGTAATACCTTAATCTCACAAAATAAATAATTTAAACCCTTTTTTTAATGGCTTCATCGATGTCACCAACAATTCCTTTGAATTTCTGCCACTGCTCCATTGTCAGCATGATGCCTTTCTTAGTTGGCTTGTAATCACCATCTGATTCATAAAATTCGCGAATGTCCAGGTACCATTTGCCTTTGAACTCGGTCAACTTAACGAAACGAGTTTTTCCTAAGTCCCACTGATCTTCATCCTTGTCGTCGCCAGACTTCTTTCCGGGTTTCAATTTTTTAGGAGGCGTTTTCTGAAAAATGCGAAGTTTCACATGGCTTATCAAATGGTACCAAAAATTTGCAAATAATATACTTACATCGTCAGGTCCTGAATCAGAATCAGATGTGTCTTCCTTTTTAGACTTATGTTTAGGCATTTTGAAAACTTTTTTTGCAATTAAAACAGTACTTTAACAATAACAACTATTTTAACACTATTCTTCAAAGATTACTAGTCTAAAACGAAAAAGCCGTTGACCCGTTGACACCTGGCGCTGGCAGAATGACACTTCACTTCACGCTTCACTTACCAGTTCCTTTTACTTTTTAACGGCGGTTTGCGATTAATAATAATAATAATAATTATAATAAAGTGACTTGTAATATTTGGCTGTCACCATAAAGAAACATTATTCTCTATTATGGTTACGATCAGGAATCATACTTTATTAGGCGTAAAGTTTGTTATGCATTTTATGCATATAATAGAGAGACACGATGGCCGAGTTGTGTCCACAAATTCGTTCACCAGTTCCGGTAAGTTTCTGCTGCAACTCAACTGTTGCCAATTACACAAAATAGTGCTTGAGGTAAACGGTGGGTTCATCCTTCTGCAAACGCTGAAATGTATCGTTGGTCAACAACTCATTCATTTGCGCCTGGTGAAATTAGTAATTATGATTCTTTTATCCACTCTTAAGTAGTTAAATATCAACGACGTTTTTCTATGCTCCTCCTAAAAATTTATAAGTGGAAAAGTATGCTACGTCTAGAGTTGGTATTCGTATGTGAGTTATTGCTCCTTGTGAATTATCTTGGCAAAATATGGGATTTTCAAATCATTACGTAGGTATTTACAAACCAATTCGCTATAAGTAGCAAAACACATTTTTATATTTAATATAAAATATAATGAAAAAAAGTTCAGGACGCAGCAAGTGCGTTATGGTAGCCAATTTTCGTAAAAATGTTTTTAATGGCAAATATACACTACATGCTTTTGGTTGACAGTATAACCTATATAGCACAAACATATTTACCATATTTCATTAAAATAGCTTTGTTTTTTCAAAAAATAGAAACATTTTCCGAAAATAAACTTTAAAAGTTCCAGAAAAACTGATCCGATTTTCCTGGCCGACGAACCTCTTTAAGCTATTTACACACCTTACAAGATATAATAATTATTCACAAACAGCTTTAGGACCAAAATTGAAGAAAATAATTTATGATGATTTCTTTTACATACATAAATTGCCCTCAGTAATGATGCACTAAATTGTATTTTTCACAAAAATTCGACAACTCTTTTTTACAATAATTTACTAAACATTTATTATTCATTACCAATATATATATATATCACAAAAATCTTATAAAAAATGATTTCTACGAAAACACTAAAAGCATTTCTGCGAAAACATCTCAAATTCAGCCACTATAGTTGAAAGAGTTTGACGTTTCACGAAGAAAAATTATAAAATTTTCAAAATATTTTATTTGCTTTTTCTTGCCCTTTTTGCGCCAAGAAAACTTAACCGTTGCATATCATATTTAATTGGTTTTGTTAATAACACAAAATATTTTGTTCTTGTACTTTCCTTTGATCACCAGTGGCACCCAAACTTTCTTTAAATGCCTGTAACTTTTTTTTGCTTTTAACTTAGAGATCTGAATTTTGGTGCGTAGGGTAAGTTTGATAGCATAAACAAATTTAGTTGTCATAGCTCTGTTATTTTCGCAGATACAACAATTTTCTGAAGAAAAACCTAAAATTTTCCCGGAAACTGGTCCGATTTTTCTGGCTAACAAACTTATCCAAGCCACTTGCAACAGGAAGGCACATGCCAAATTTCATCAAAATCGGCCCATTATTTGTTGAGTTATCGGTTGGATATATATATATATATATATATATATATATATATATATATATATATATATATATATATATATATATATATATATATATATATATATATATATATATATATATATATATATATATATATATATAAACAGACCTCCTCTTTAGAGAATTTTTCTTTTTACAAAAAATTCGCTAAAAAGAGCTGAACATTGTGATTGAATAAAAAGTGAATAATTAAAATATGTTTAAGAATTTGACACCTAATCTCATTAGACTAATCATGTTTTACCGAGTGTTTTTGTTATTCTTTACTCAAATAATTTCAATTTTTATTTTTTTGTAAATTTTATCTGTGCAATTTTCACTTTGACAATTTATGTATTAACTACGAAGGCGTAGAACGGCCACTAGATAAAAATATTTATAATTTCGACTTTAAACATGAAATTATACTAATTTCGAGTTTAAACACGAAATTAGCTATAATTTACAGTTTAAACACGAAATTATACTAATTTCGAGTTTGAACACGAAATTAGTATAATTTCGAGTTTAAACACGAAATTAGTATAATTTCGTGTTTAAAGTCGAAATTATGAATGGTATGTTCTTTGACTATCTACTTACGGATAGACCAGGCATCACCCAATGCGATGCGTTGTAATGTTTGAAACCAACATTGAATAAAATGTTTGTTTACACGGTCCTCGACACCATAGGCGTCTCGAGAATTAGGATTGCAATTATCATAAATACGATTAAAATAATAAAATAAAATTTAAAAGATGTTTAACTACCTATACATTATTTAAGTATACTATTAACTAAAAAGTCTGGACGCAGCAAGTGCGTTATGGTAGTGAATATTTATATAAATGATTTCTCGAATAAAATGTTCGAAATTCTCAATGTTGTAATATTGTGATCTCGTCACAAGCGATTTTTTTCTATGCAAATTCAGTAGAGTGTTTTCAACAAAAATTTAAGAAAAAAACCTTGCAGCTCTACCAGTTTTTCTAGAAATGACCACCTGATTTGTCTGCTGCCATGTTTTATAGATCTACAACTTCCCGGATAATTTGTTATCATGTGGAAAGCATCTAGGAAAAAAAAATATATATATATATATATATATATATATATATATATATATATATATATATATATATATATATATATATATATATATATATATATATATATATTGGTTACAGGATGCGGCAAATAAGCCTTTAAACCATCTTGAATAAATGTATCTAAATTTGCTCCCAAACATATAATCATGCTTATATTTGCAGCTGCTCCATCAAAACTTACGGAAGTAATGACTATTCTTGCTTGATGGATAAAACTTAAAGCCCGATTAAATAATAGGCTTGCTTTTTCTTCACGAGAAATGCCAGCTAGGAAGAAATAACCCACTGGAACTTTCCAGTGGCCATTTAAAGCAACTAATAAGAAAAGCAAAACTTCTTTAGCCACTGGAAGCTCGTTTGAATTATTCATATCCACACCAATATCTACGTTACCACAAAACTGTTTTCTTGTGCACTCAACTTGACGTCTTATGAACATCTCGTCGATGACTAGGTATTTAACAAAGTATTTTGCGACCTTTTTTAGCTGCTTCTCGTTTTTTTTAATCCAAAACCACTAATGCTTCTTTGCAGAATCCAGGAACAATTTAGAAATTGTTCGAGGATGTGGCAAAGATTTCATAAATTTTTCTCGAACGTAATTATAAGCTTTGTTTGAATAAAAATTTTTGGGTAATAGCAAACGACCTTACGTCTGGTGAATAGTTCCGTTGTGGACATTTTAAAAGCTGTTTAATCAGATCTATTTGTGTGGGTAAAGAGGCCTAAAATATTACAAGCAATGATATAAATGCAATAACACTCTAAAGTGAGACGTTCAGGGGTGTTTCTGTATTTTCCGTAAAAACAATACGACTTTTAAAATGCTCAATCAGCGATTTTTGGTGACACACTCTTAAGACGTCTTTTCTGTTGGTGCAATATATTTATTTTCCTCTTTTGCTTTTCATTACTCGTTTAGCAATAGACCATTTTTTGAAGATGTTTTTGTAGTTCCTGATAAACTGGAAATATCTACAAAATAACGAAGTCTTTCCCTAAAAAATGGACGATATTTGATAAGTTTTCAGTGAACGGAGTATAATTTTTAAAAATGGTTTCTAGTATTTTTCCCTCAATTCTAAGTCCAGGCATATTGAATTATTTTTGACCTGGAGTAATGTTAGCTTTTGGTGTTAATTCAGGAGGACTGCCAAGTGCCGCACCTGTTGAACATGATAGTTCTAATAAGGCAGTGAGAGTTGATGATAACGATGATTTATCTCTATTTTATTCAAAACTATGACTGCAATTTTTATCGGGTAATTTATTGATTTTAACAATAATAAAGGTTTACAAAATAGGAAGCTAAAAATAATTCTTCACCTTCTTTCCGCATGAGCAAGAGCTTATTTATGCCAGAAGTAGAAGGCACTGGAGAACTTAAAACTGATGGAGACGCGGCGTTTTTAACACCCTTCTTCCACTTGGGTAAATAATAAAAGTCTCTATTAAAATGCTGTGAACATAAATAAGAATATTTCGGCAGCGTATCCGATTTTATATTTAAGGCAGCGCAACATGTTTATCTGCTTTCTTTAGTAGATCGAAATCTAAAAATAGTACCAAACTGACGTGCCGCCACTGAAAATCGCAAACAGCAATGTCCTTACGCATGCAGAGATATCGTTGCCACATCCCCAGGTAATCTTCTACAAGCAATATACCTTTTCATCATTTTGCAAAAACAAAACTCAAAACCTTTATTGCAAATCAAGGTAACACAAAAATAAATTCTCAGTATACTTGCATACTATTCACAGACAAATACAAGCCACAACTGTCGATTAATACAAATCTAGATACTTCACGTGCAGCAAGATAAAGATTTTAAATTGAGTTTTCTGGTTATATTTACATAAAGAAGGGAGAGACAAAGGAATATAACGTTAGTAAATCTTTACATTCATAAATAAGCCCTAATGTAAGTATAATGTCTTAAGTAACAGAAAAGTAATAAATTTATCATTCTCAACTTGTCATCATATTCGGCGATTTAAGGATGAATTATCACATAGCGGCAACGCTTGAGCCACCACCCAATCAGAGCAGAGGACCGATGTAAACATAGAGTCCCTTGAATGTTGGCTTCAAACAATTCGGCTGTGTGCCCAGTCTGTTCTCTGATATATAGTCAAAGAACAAAACAATTTACATAATCTAACCAATTGACACAATAGGCAACATAACATTTATAATTTCGACTTTAAACACGAAATTATACTAATTTCGTGTTTAAACTCGAAATTATACTAATTTCGTGTTCAAAGTCGAAATTAGTATAATTTCATGTTTAAAGTCGAAATTAGGCATAATTTCGTGTTTAAACTCGAAATTAGTATAATTTCGTGTTTAAACTGTAAATTATAGCTAATTTCGTGTTTAAACTCGAAATTAGCATAATTTCATGTTTAAAGACGAAATTATAAATATTTTCATCTACTGGCCGTTCTACGCCTTCGTAATTAACACATGCCTATGAAAATATAAAATATGAAATCCACTAACAAATATTTTATAACTGTAGAGAAATTAACGCTTCTCTATTGTCTATGATATGACGGCTAATTTTTATCGTTTTCATGTTTGTGAGGTCCCGGTCCTGATCTTTAATTTAACCTAAGTTTAATGAGGTACTTTGTAATTTGGAAAACTTAATTTACCCAGTTATTTCCTTAAGCTTAATTAAACAGAAGTGCATAATGGTAAAAGAATCAAGAGAATCCGGTTCGCGTGACGGCAACGTGAAGAAGAGGAGAAAAAATGCTAACAATGCAGACAATGAGCCAGAAGTCGATGTTTACAAGGTAATTGTAATGTGGATTCAGGACCCAGTCTTAGCAACTTAATTTGTTCTGCCTGGAAACTAATTCAAATATCACCGTTCTATCCCGTACTGTTCGAACATCAACTCTGTTAATGGTCATAATTGTAGAAGCGATTCATCAAATAGAAAAAAACCTTAGTAACTTTTTTTAAGATTTCTAACTAGTCTTTATCATTGCAGAAAGTTGTCGAGTTTGAAGAA
Organism: Tillus elongatus; assembly: GCA_964006375.1. Lineage (NCBI taxonomy): Eukaryota > Metazoa > Arthropoda > Insecta > Coleoptera > Cleridae > Tillus > Tillus elongatus. The sequence continues at coordinate 113,414,329 of OZ023268.1, forward strand.
AAGGAAGCACTTACACGATCAGCTGATAAAGATGCTGCAATTTATTTTGATATTTGTAACAACATACGTAAATGTTTGGCAGAAATTGCTGAGTTAAAATCTAAGCGATCTTCTGAGGTAAGGCATTGTTTAAATTATATTGTTGATACATTTATTTGTGGTTACACTATGTTGAATGGTATGCCAGTGATTGAAGCTAAAATAATGTACCTAATGAATTTATTACACAAGAGGGTTTGATATCAAATGTGCTATGAAATGTAACATATTGTTAGAACAGATTGTTGTATTTTCAGTTGCACTTTGTATATGAGAAATTTCGTTAGTAACAATTTAGACTTACTTTTGTGATAAGTGGAAAAGGTAATTAATACCTATATTATTCTTAGACCAGGTTGCCTATTTTCTGTTGCATGTGGTAGATATGACAAATTTCTCTAACAATTCTAGATTTGACAATTTAAGCTCCCATTCTAATTTGAAATAATGCTGAATGCTGGAACAGATCAAATTACCAGAAAAACAACTTACCTGAATATCCTTCCCCCGAGGTCACTATTCTTGGTGACTTCAATGTCCATAATAAGGAATGGCTAGGATCTTCAAAAACCGATCAACAAGGAAGAGTAGCGGAGGCCTTTGCAGTCAGCAATTCTTTAGCAAATCTGGTTCAGCAACATAACTTTCCTCACATCCCAACACACAGCTCAAATCCCTTGGATCTCGTTCTTACTACAAATCCTGACTGCTATAAGATATCAGTCACCGCCCCCCTGGTTCGCTCAGACCACGGCATGGTCACTGCTTCCTGTGCAATGCAACCCAAGGTCACACAGTCATCACACCCACGTATCGTTTGGCACTACAACTCCGCGAACTGGGGCGAAATGCGAGATTACTTTTCCGCATTTCCATGCGCATCTGTCTGCTTCTCTCATCCTGACCCCTCTGATATCTCACAAAACGACACCGAAATTATCCAAGCTGGTATGGAATTATTTATTCCACGTACACAGAAAATCTCTGCAGCCACTCAAAAGCCCTGGTTCTCTAAATCATGTGACAACGCCAGATTTGAAAAGGTCAAAGTTCACAAAAAGCTTCTACACAATCCCAGTCAAGAAAAGCGTCAAGCATTTAACGACGCAAGAAACCGCTATGTCTGCATTCTTTCTGAGGCAAAACACTCGTTTAATAACACATCAAAAACAAAGTCCTCTTAAGCTCCAACGGCAGCAAACCCTTCTGGACTCTTACTAAATCTATTGGGAATAATTTCTGCAAGAGCATGTTCCCACCTCTTGTCTCAGGGGATGAAATTGTTTCTACCGCCCTGGGTAAGGCTGAACTTTTTGCCTTGTTGTTCGCCGGAAATTCTAGTCTCAACCCACCTCCAAATGTTCAACCACCAACAGTCCCCAATGTCGTGCATAAAATGACGGATATCACTTTCAAAACTAAAAAGATATGAAAGATGCTATCTTCTCTTAATACCAGGTAAGCCTCTGGCCTTGACGAGATCCCAGCAATTGTTCTCAAAAAATGCACACCAAAACTTGCTCCTGTCCTGACTCGTCTGTTTCATCACCAGACATAGAACATCTTGTTATGCCCGCTCTTTTGTCCCGAGGACTTCCAAGTTGTGGAATTCCTTGCCGGCACATGTTTTTCCTTCTCCCCTGAACCTCCGAACCTTCAAGTCCAGAATTAACAAGTTGCATCTTTCCTCCTTGTCGACACTCACGGTACGATAGTATTTAGGCTGTAAGCCCTCGTGGTGTGTTGTTGAAATAAAAAAAAATAAAAAATATACTAGTTAAAAGATTCCATTAATGCTTGACAGATATGCAAACTGTCCAACAATTTGTGAATCTTTGGAGTCATGATGTTTTTCAATAGTGATTATATCCAAAACTACGAAACCTTGTTACATTTGGCTTCTGCAAGAAGGTAGCTTAATTTGTACAGAATTTAAGTATACCCTTAACCCCATTAAAAAACTTTACATACGACACTTGGGCTTAACACAGCTGTGCAGTCATCTTATGCACAATCTTGTCTTCTTCACCTCTCACATCCTGTTCTGTATGCTTTTAGTAGATCCAAAATCATCCCAATTACCAAATCGCTGCTATTTTCACGATGTTGCAAGTTGCAAGATTGTTTTAGTAAACTGAAATATATTGTTATTATTTTCTAGAATACTCAGAAAATATCAGATCTAACATTTGAGTGCTGCTCCAACATTGTGGTATTAAAGAAGTTAAATCGCATGGAAAAAGTTCGCTTAGTTGTAGCTAAAGATGATCTGAACAATGAAAAACAGAAAGTAGACAGCATTAACCTGCAGTACCAGAATTTATTATATGAAGCTCATCACCTAATGTCTGAAGCTAATAAATGTTTCCAGTTTAAGTAGGTTGAAGCTTTTATGATTTCTATTTTAGGTATCTATTACATGTTATGTTTTACAGATCAAAAGATGAAGACATTGATTTGATTTCTGTTGAGGAGTTTTTAAGAAGTGCACCTGAAGAGATCACAAGCAGATATAAAAACGTAAGTAATTTGGGACAAAGTACCCCTTCAATTGCTAAGTTTATGGTAAATCCATTAATTGTAATTGCCCTTACTTCAGCAAATTGTTCCAAACTAAATGATGCAAGTGTTATGGCATTCGCTGGTAAAACAAGTGGGCTAGGTTTCGATTCTCAGGCAAACCAACAAAAATGTGACTTGGTCTGGACAAAGTTTACTGTGATAAAACCCCCCTTCTAATAATCAAGATGTTAATGATATCGGTCAAAAAATAGGAATTAAAAGTCTGGACGCAGCAAGTGCGTTGTGGTAGTGAGTGAATTTTCATAAAAATGTTTTAAATAGTAAATATGTTTTTTTTAAACAAAGCAGGCATCAAATTTCATGACCAGTATGACCTACATAGTAGAAACAATTTACCATATATCATCAAGATAACTTTATTGTTTGAAAATGTACAAAAAAAATTTCGAAAATAAACTTAAAATGTTCCCGAAAAAACTAGTTTCCTGCCCAACGAACCTTATAGGTTAATAGCAAATTGATCTGTTGAAATTTGAAGCATTTAATAAAAATTCGCTAGCATAACACACTTGCTGCTTCCCGAATTTCTTTTCTTACAAACATGCATTATAATTACGTGGTCGAAATTCAATACATTATAGGTCAGCTCAAAACTGGCATGAATGGGGGGAATCCGACTATCTATTTAAAACAAAGCATTGTTTAATCTATTTGAACTGAGCAGATTTTAATAAAATTCGCTACCATAACGCACTTGCTGCGTGCCGAATTTATTTTCTTACAAACATGCATTATAATTGCGTGGTCGAAATCGATACATTAAAGGTCAGCTCAGAACTGGCACGGACCGGAGAATCCGACTATCTAATTAAAACAAAGCATTGTTTAATATATTTGAACTGAACAGATTTTAATAAAATTCGCTACCATAACGCACTTTCTGCGTCCCGAATTTCTTTTCTTACAAACATGCATTATAATTGCGTGGTCGAAATCGATACATTAAAGGTCAGCACAGAACTGGCACGGACCGGGGGAATCCGACAATCTAATTAAAACAAAGCATTCTATAATCTGTTTGAACTGAGCAGATTTGCTGCGTCCCGAACTTCTTTTCTGACAAACATGCATTATAATTACGTGGTCGAAATTCGATACATTAAAGGTCAGGTCAGAACTGGCACAGACCGATATATATATATATATATATATATATATATATATATATATATATATATATATTTATATAATATATATATATATATATATATATATATATATATATATATATATATATATATATATATATATATATATATATATATATATATATATATATATATATATATATATATATATATATATATATATATATATATATATATATATATATATATATATATATATATATATATATATATATATATATATATATATATATATATATATATATATATATATATATATATATATATATATATATATATATATATATATATATATATATATATATATATATATATATATATATATATATATATATATATATATATATATATATATATATATATATATATATATATATATATATATATATATATATATATATATATATATATATATATATATATATATATATATATATATATATATATATATATGGGGAGAGAGAGAGTGAGACTGAGAGAATGAAACCACCCTCGGTTTTGGGTTCCAGGGATCCTAAATAGCGTCTGATTTGTAGAAATTTTTTCATAATTCAAAAGTCGACATCTCAGTGAATTTTTTTTTAAAGAAAATTCACTAAAAAAGACATGTCAAGTTTTAATTTTTTCAGATGGATGAAAATAATGAAAGTTTGAAACATGAACTACGATTGGCTAGATTAGAATGGGAACTGAAACAAAGAAAAAATCTTGCATCCCTTTGTAAGTCAATGGAAGAAGAGAAGAAGAAACTTGCTGGAGGTAAAAGTTCATTTTATTTTTATAAGTTTGTCACTCTGTTTCAGCTAACATGTTTTACTTAGAGAACTGATTTATTAAGCAGTAAGTATTATAGTATAATTTGATCTAGTGTATTTGTCTACCTTATACTGAGTGGAATCTTAAATTATTGGAACCGTTAATATGCTACAAGTATTTACGCAACCAGATTGACACACCATTTCTCATTTAATAATAGTTTGCTGATGTGTGTGAAAAAGGTGATAAGTCAAAAACAATAGATTTGAGATAAAGCAGGGAAAAAAAACCATTTTTCTCGATTTGTATATATTTTGGCTGAACTTTTTGTTCAAAGCGTTTCAGGTTATCAATATAATAACATAGAACAAAAGATAAACCCTGAAATTGGATTCCTGAAATTTGGCTAAACTGACTCTTGACTGACTTGTCCCCTTTTACACTAAACATGATTTGACATAAACCCTCTGTCACTATTAAAGTGACTTGGTCATTTTCAATTTCATTTGGAGTTTATCACAAGTACAGCAAGTGTCTTTTCTTGGTTGCTTGATTTTTCTATTCAGGCTGTGAAAGATGCCTTTCCAAATACGATACCAACAATCAGTTAGTTAAAATGGATTAGATGGCCTCGGAAGCTCAAGTCCATTAGTCACAGATTTTTCTAATTCACTTTCGAAAATACTATCCCATCTTCATTGTCTGTTATAATGAAACATAGAAAATCAGAGGGAAGTGTGACTTTTACAGTGAAAGCTGATATTCGATATACATGTTTCCCTACATATTTATGTTTTCTTGTATATACACACATACATATATACACACATCTATATTTTTAATTATACTTTTTTTTTAAATTAATTATCATTATTTATAATAAAAAAAATTAAATTATGATCTAAGGAAATAGACTGGGATACTTGCGCCTAGGGACCCGTCAAGGCTTAAATCACAGACTGAAATGGGCCACGGATAAAAAGGTTTGAACATTAGGACAGACAGAAGGATATCTAAGACTAGTTACGTGAAACTACTGCATACAAAAGTCTGTACTTATCTAATGCGACCACAATCTAATAAAATTATTATTTTTATTACTATTCTTCTTACTATTTTACCTACTTATAGTAGACATGAGTGTTCAGGTATATTGGTACTTATATTGTCTTACATTTATATGTTGAAATCTATATCTTTAAAAAATTTGCAAATTGCGATATATATATATATATATATATATATATATATATATATATATATATATATATATATATATATATATATATATATATATATATATATATATATATATATATATATAAGGTATTTCATGCTCAGTAAATTTGTGACATTTGTTGGAAATTATACATATCGGTTGAGAATTGTGACAAGGTTAGATCGTTGTAGAGAGTATTTTGGGCATGAGAAAATTATGTGATTTAGGTATCCTACCGAGTTCCCATCGCAGTCACAATAAGGTGTTTCTCTTAAGCCAGTTTTGTTAAGATGGGCCGGGTATCTTCCATGATTAGTTTTCAACCTAGTCAACATAGTGTAGTAAAATCTGTTGTCGCTATGTGACTGGTTTATTTACAGTGGAAGTGAAGTATTAATTAAGGTGTAAGGATTTGACGAGTTACTGACAAAATGTTTCCATTCTCTTTTCCATAGTAAAGCGATGTGCTGATTAACTTGTTTCTTTAAATCATTGTAGTGTATTTTGCAATGGAATGAGGTTTTTTTTCCAGCCGCTGCTTGCTTAGCCAACCTATCTGCTTCTTCGTTGCCATGCAGTGTAATATGCCCTCTCACCCACAGAAATATCACTTCAGAAATTCTTGATATTCGGTAAAGTAATTCCAAAATATTAGACAGTGTATAGTTGGTACTGTATTTAATTTTTCTATGTGTAATGGCCATTATTGCCGACTGGGAGTCACTTATGATCTTGAGATTTTATTTTTTAGTACCCATTCGAGTGCTATTCTTATTGCATATAATTCTGCACTATATATTGAACAATTTTTGTTCAAATTTCAGCGTGATTTATATTCTACTGTTGGAACATAAAATGCTGCTCCAACCTGAAGTTCATTTTTGCTACTATCTGTAAAAATTTGTGTGAATTCTTCATAACGATTTACTATATTGAAAAAAGTGATGTATGCAGTTTCGCTGTGGTAAGTGTATGTGGGAATAATTATCGTAGAATTACTTACCAGTGCTTTATAGCTAAGTTGAAATGGGTAACAAAGCTCTGTTTTCCCTATATTGCTTCCTTACTGCAGTATGACATCATATGAGAACGTTAATGGTGGCTTGTTCTTCAGTCAACAGAACCTGTTTGTTAATGTTTCAACAAAGAGCTGATGGATTTTGTCGAGTTTGTCAGATTGTTGACTACTCAATTTTAAAATATAGTTGCAAATACTATATTGCTTGGAGTCGATTGCATTGCCCCTATACATAGTCTTAATGCTTTTAGCCGAATTATTTCGATTTTAAGAAGATTTGTTTTAGACGTTGACCCATAGACTGTACAGCCATCTTAATAAGTTGATACCACGTTCGCACTTTGTTTTTAATATATTTATGTGCATAGTCCACAAACGTTTTGTGTCGTGACGCCCAGATATTTATATATGCTTACAGTTTTAATTTGAAGGCCACATGAATAAACATATTCTGGAAGATTTGTGCGATGTCTCGTAAAGCACATGATTGAAGTTTTTTGCGTCTGTATCTTAAAGTGTCCTTCATCCGTCCACATTTTCAAAATGTTTATAATATAACGAATTTTTGTCATGCATTGTGGATAGGAATTTTGTACACTATGAATACAAATGTTGTCTGCAAACTGTATACACTGGGTCTCATTATCGAACTTATTGTGTAATCCACTTGTATATATGTTAAAAAGGAGTGTACTTAGTATTGATCCTTGTGGTATTCCACTTCTGGCTATTCTAAGTCTGTGGAAGTTGTTGTGTTCGTCCCTAATAAATACTTTCCTTTGGTCATAGAGGCTTACTATATTAAGTGCTATATTGGAGGAACCAACAATGACTTAGACCTGTTTTCTTTAAATTTTTACTTATCTCCCTTCTCATCCACATCGGCGAATTTAGATCTACTGGTCGTTGAACCCCTCTAAAATATAAATTACAGCACATGTTAGATTTAAGTTGCCAACAGGTGCCAACGTTGTTGTGGAATTTTCAAAAATACATACTTTAATTAACTTTCTATAATTATAGTAACTAGAGTTTGGATAGGGTCATGTGCATCAATATACAGGGAATGACCACAGATAGCGACATTAACAGACCATATTAGTGCATTTTTTTCTAAGAAAATGGGGAGACCCTGACCTTTTTTAAAATCTATTGCCCATTGGGTGGCTATTTCAAAAATATTTCATTAGCTATGACTATGGATACCTCTACACAGGATAAATAACGCTGGCACAAAATATGATTCCAGTTTTATTAAGCAATTAAAGTTTTACTAGCCATCAGTAAATGGTGTGGAAGCCTTGAGGGTGCCAAATATACGTCCCCTTATGGAACTATCAACGCCACACACCTGAAGCAGTATCAGATGATGATCAAATCCACAAGGAGGATATTCCCCTATAACTTTAAAACTAAATAATTTCATAAACTTCCTCTGGACTGACTCACGGACACACTTTTGAGAAGAATAATATGGAGTAAAATTAGTGCTCCATATTCAAGCCTGGTACGTACAAGTGAAAAATAAAAGAGTTTTAAGCACAATTTCACTACGGAACTTACTACAGTTTCTAATTATGAAGCCAAGCATATAAAGGGCTGAACTTACCCCTTCCTCTATGTGTAAGCTGAAATATAATTTGTTGTCAAAGGTAATGCCTAGATCTTTTGTGCTGCTACATCTAGGGATTAATGAGGCATCGATAATGTAGTAATATTCAGTGCAAGATATCCTCCTTGAATATGATACCACCTTACACTTTGATAAGTTCAGGTACAGTCTATTATCAGTACACCACTCGCCAACTCTATCTATTGCACATTGAAGGTCTATACAATCATCAACTCCACTTATAGAAGAGTAAATTTTAAGATCGTCCGCAAAAAAGCGTTTAGCTTGCAAAGCAAAGCTCGGATCGTTGATGAAGAGTAAAGGTCAAAGGTTAGATACTTGAGGGGCACCTTAAGTTGTGTAATAATAATTGGAATCAAAACCACCATAGAAGACAAAATTTAGCCTGCTATTCAAATATGATCTGAAAAGGAGGCAGAGAGACGTTAGGGTCTCAGCTCTCAGTTAGTGACCAGCGTTTCTTTCACAACACCCATACTCTGGATAATATAATCCCGGCATTAGTTTTTTGTAAAAATATTTGTTCAAGAATTAAGGATAACTTAACAAAGAGAAAAAATAAAACTAATACACTCGTTTGTTCATTCTCATGGAAGCAAGTTGAGGGCGTGTAACGTTCAGTTTCGGGGTCATTAGTTAATATTTATATCGTTTATTATTATTTATTCGACTCCTTTGACTGCCAGGACTCGACTATACTGAGCCAGGACTCGACTGTTCCTAAAAACTGGACTCTGGGCTCGTTCGGTTACTGAAACTTCTTTAGCTTAAAGCTCCAGTGGCGACATATATTCCAGAGACTCTTTTGAAATATAAATATTGAAGCATGGTATTTTTTACTCAAATTTATTTGTATACATCTTTTTTTTTCAGATATTGTGCAGCTGAAAAACAGGCTTGACGGATTAGCTCCTCGTTTATCAGCTGTTTTAGAAGCTACTAAACCTTTACAAGAACACCTAAATTTACCTAATTTACTATAATTTTCCATAAGTTTAATAATTGCTATCTTTCTTAGCTTAATTATAGCTCTCAATTTTCTCTCCCCTTACTTTCCAAACTAAAACCATATGGCTCCAAGCCCTATCTTGTCCTTCGTATTATAAATTTCACAAAAATTCCCCATCTACTGAAATCCCTCAAAACACATCTAAATTTCAATATACTTCCAATTCACTCTAGTTATATTCTAGTGCCCTAAGACTCAACCATCTATGCTAATTCTATCTTACAGCCCAGTGCTCAAAAATATCTATACAAATTTTATATGAAAATTATTCCATAAGTTTAATAATTAACATCTTTCTTAGCTTAATTATAGCTCTCAATTTGATCTAACCTCCCCTTTACTTTCCCAACTAAAACCTTATGGCTCCAAGCCCTATCTTGTCCTTATTATAAATTTCACAAAAATCCCCCATCTACTGAAATCCCTCAAAGCACATCTAAATTTGTAACCTTCCTAAGATAACTAATAGGTAACAGGAATAAGTGTAACAGTCCTTAAATAAAAACAGAGACGTGGTATATGGTGATTAACCTCAAGTGAACCCAAATCTGGTCGGTAGTGAGTTCACTATTTCCTATCAACCGTACCCTAGAAAGTTTCTAGGGTAGGGCATATATTCCAGAGACTCTTTTGAAATATGAATATTGAAGCATGGTATTTTTGACTCAAACTTATTTGTATACTTTTTTTTTCAGATATTGTGCAGCTGAAAAACAGGCTTGACGGATTAGCTCCTCGTTTATCGGCTGTTTTAGAAGCTACTAAACCTTTACAAGAACACCTAAATTTACCTATTGATAAAGTAAGAGCTGAGCATAAACTGGCATCTCTCCTTCCTAGTTCCCTTTATCTATTTTATGCCAACGTAGATGCCTATAAACAAGTATTTGGTAAGTACATAAAAAATGTTTTTTATACAGTGTGACACACTTAAGATGAAAACATGCCTGTATTTTCTTTATTTTTAGAGATAGCGATTTCATTTTTTTTTACAGACGTAAAACGTCATTAGGCTGTTTGAATAGCCTAGCCACTTCAAATGTCAGATGTCAACCCAGCCTACTATGGTTTCCGGAATAAGGCCGGTTCTCTATAGTTCGCGATGCGCTAGGGATATCAAAAAAAAGTTACTTTAAAAAGTTATTCAGAATTCGATTTTAACTGCAGATACCGAGTTTCAAGTCAAAATTCAAATTTTTACTTTTTTGTAAATTTTTAGACTCCAAATTTTCCATCAGATTTTAACAGGTAGATTGCCATGGAAACAAATTAGCACCTTGTAAAATATTGCGATAAATGTCAAATTGACATTAACTGTGAGTCTGCCAGCAAAATGCCTGTTGAACGTCTCAGTGTAAGAGAAAAAATTGAATTAATAAGATTGTTTGGTGATGGTGTTCGAAATAGCAGAGAAGTTGCTGATGAATTCAATCAGATATATCCACAGAGAAATCCAATTAGGCGCGGAACTGCAGCAGCTCTGAATGCACAATTTTCTCAAACGGGAAGTGTAGTGAACAATATTTCGGCTGTTAGAAATTGAACAAGTAGTGATGATAGCATAATCTTGGCTTCAACTCAAGCCAATCCCCAAATGAGTTTACGTCAAAGGGCTGTTGCATTGGATGTAAATAGAGAAAAAATCAGAAGGTGCCTTGTGCATCATAAAATAAAGCCTTTCAAGCCAAAGTTTCTGCACTCGTTGAGAGAAGGTGATGAGCTGAAACGATTCGATTATTGCCTTTGGGCCCAAGGTAAATTTCTTGATGATAAAAAATTTTTAAGTAAAATTTTAGTTACGGACGAGGCAACATTCACTACCAATGGAATAGTATCTGCCCAAAATTCCAGATATTGGTCTGCTGAAAATCCTCACTGGGTTATCAGTTATAAAGCCCAGTATTCATAAAAAGTTAATATGTGGTGTGGAATTTTAGGGGATAGAATAATTGGTCCTTTTTTTGACAGCACCTTGAACGCAGATCGATTGCTTCATTTTTTTGATAATGAATTATTGGACTGTATCGAAGGTTTGCCTATCAACATGCGAAAAGATGTATTTTCAATTAGATGGTGCATCCATTCACAACTCTCAGTTAGTCAGAAATTGGCTATATCTACATTTTCCATCAAGAGAGATTGGCAGGAATAGTCCTTATGTACAGTAGCCTCCTCGGTCTCCTGACATTACGCCACTAGACTTCTATTTTTGGGGTTCTGTTAAGAATAATGTGTACAAAGAAAGGCCCCAAAGTCACGAGGAACTTTGCTAGAAAATAAGGCAGGCTTGCCGTGAAATAAATATAGCAGAACTAAGAAAAGTTGCCAGCAATAATCGTAAATTGATCGAAAAATGCGTCAGGCTTGAAAGTGGACTAGTTGAAGCAGACTACATTTAATAATTTTATTTTCAGTTTAATTAAACTTTTGTTAGACTTTATGTGTAAGTTGAGTTGAATTTGAATTTCTTTTGATATTGACGATGTTTGTTGTTTCCATGGCAATCTACCTGTTAAAATCTTATGGAAAATTTGGACTCAGTCTAAAAATTTACAAAAAAAGCAAAAATTCGACTTTTGACTTGAAACTCGGTATCTGCAGTTAAAATTGAATTCTGAATAACTTTTTACAGCAACTTTTTTTTATATCTCTAACACATCAATATAGAGAACCGGCCCTATTCCTGAAATCATGGTAGGCTGGGTTGGCATCTGTCATTTGAAGTGGGTAGGCTATTCAAACAGCCTAATGACGTTTTACGTCTGTAGAAAAAATGAAATCGCACTCTCTAAAAATAAAGAAAATACAGGCAAGTCTTCATCTTAAATGTGTCACACTGTAGTAACTTTTTCAATTCTAAGATCTGACATGTTTTGCAGAAAAATATTTCCAATTTTTATGTCTAAAAAAATGTAGTCTGTCAAAACAACTGTTCCTAAGCCACCCATAATCTTTTTTTTTTAATTTTTAGAAAAGGTGAATTTTTTACATCTATGGCCCTTCTATAAGAAATATTCACATGATAATGCCTATTTATGTTTTAGACTTGGGCATGAATATTTTGATCGTGGGTGATCCTGAAGAAGCCAGCCAGTGGAATGACTTGCCACAGGTGTCAACTTCTGATGCTGAAGAAGAAGAAGAGGAAGAAGAGCAAGATCGGGAAGCTGATACTCAAGAAACTGAGGAACGGAGTGGGCTACAGAAACGCCGTCATAGATCGTCAGTCCAAGTTGATCCTAAAGAAGAGCGTAAGAAAAAATTACTTGAAACACATCCGCTTTCAGTCGAAGTGACCATGACTTTGAAAGAAGGCATAAGCATAACGATGAAGTTTAGCCATTACGCCCAGTTGAAGATTATAACTTGTACATCAAGTGTTAAAATAAATGACAAAATTACTGGTAAGTGTTGTTGCATCTTCAGAGCATCGCTGTGAATCAAATACCTCAGCATTACAGAGGGTATTGATTTTCAGTGGCATAAGACCTGTAGTCTTAAGATTGTATTATCACTCGAGCACATGTCGATACAAAGTCTTTTTTTTTAACTTCGGTCCATTTACACGTTTATGACCAATCACCGACAGCGGAAAGCAACAGAAATTTTACCAAACCTATTCTTTTCTATCAGGAAAGTTGGGCTAGTTAGCCTGTCCATGGTACTCGCATGGTAATCAGAACAGACAGCTTTACATCTCCTGTAGAAAATCATCTTGCTCAAACACAATGCCACAATTTTGATTGATGTTAGTTTGCAATATACACTGAAAAATAATTTAATGTTTCTACTGGGAATGAACCCCAGGAGTTTTGTGTCCAGAGGTATACGTTCGTACTACTGAACCACAGAGACTGCATGAATGCTTTAATATAACATCAAATACTAAAGGTGGGGATCATCATTTATAAGTACAATGTGGAGAACTCAAGTCATCACAATACAGTTTTTAGATGTGGCGATCATTTCTCTAACAAAATTAGCATCATCAGAGGAATGAATAAGCCACGAAGTTAGGTTAGGTTAGGTTAGAATGTGAGTGGGCCATACCGATCCCTCCACCGCAACCATAAGGTCTATTGTGGCTCACGCCTAATAATATTTCGCCCAACAAAGCCAGCCTCCTGCAGAGGTCGATAATCTTTGTGGGCGAAAGTTGATACAGATCTTGCGGAGCAAGTTTTGTCTTGCCAAAGAGCAGGTATCTAGTCCTGTCCGCCGCCGGACAGGAACACAGTACGTGCTCTGCTGTCTCGTCACTCTCCATACACAGCTGGCACTCGGTCTCCCGACCGACTCCAATACGGTGCATGTGGTGATGCAAGCGGCAGTGTCCTGTATATAGGCCGACTAGAGTACTCAGTTGTTGTCTGTCTCTAGAAGTTTTTTAGCCCTTGACTCAGACAGGCCATTTATGTAGGCCTTAGAGTGAGCTATTCCTGGCAGATTTTGCCATTGCTGGCTTGTCATTCTTTCTGTCCTGGTCTTTAAGGTGTGTTTTGCTGTGCATGATGTTATCCCCAGCACCGGTTCTGGTCCGATAAAGTCCCTCTGGCCACCACTCCTGGCAAGCGTGTCAGCCGCAACATTGCCATCATGGTCCGAGTGACCCGGTATCCAGACCAGTGACACCTCATTACAGCTGTCCAGTTCGTTGAGGGCAGATTTACAACTCCATACTGTTTTTGAATTGCAATGGTAGGAACCATAAGCATTTGTTGCAGCTTGGCTATCTGTATATATCTTTATCGATTTGTGTGTGCACTGGTTTCCTATACTTTCCCTTGCACACATCTCGATGGCATACACTTCTGCCTGGTGTATGGTTGCATACTTGCCGAGGCTGCCCCCATATGCGCTGGCTCCTACTCCCATTTTGGTTTTGGTTTTGGAGCCGTCAGCGTACCAGCAGAGATTAGCTCTCAATAGGGTCGTTTGATTTCGTTCCCAGTCCACCCTTTCCAGGGGGACGGTCTTGAAAGACAGATCTCTACTGATCTTTGTAGGTATCAAGTCTGAGACCATTCACATAATCTCATGACCCTCAATGTCATTAAGGAGTCCGGACCCACCCAGACTGATTTCCTTCGGCATGCTGTCGGCCGTTTGTTTTAATCTGTACGTTGTCCACCTCGCCACCCTCTCCAGCCATATGTGAAAAGGTGGAATATTAAGGAGGACCTCCAGAACGGCTGATGGTGCGGTGCTTATCGCTTCCGTTATCATCAGACAAGCTTGTCTCTGTAGATGAGCCAGTTTGGCCCTCGCGATACCCCGAAGTGCCTTGTGCCACCAAACTATAGCTCCATATGTTATCATTGGTCTGATAACCACTACATAGAGCCAGTACATCTGTTGGGGGTTTGTTCCCCAGTTATTTCCACAGATTCTACGTCATGTCCACAGGGACAGTCTAGCCGTACGGATTACATTTTCTAACTATACGTCCCAGTTGAGCTTCTTATCTAGGGTAACCCCCAGATATTTTGCTTCTTCCGTAAATGGAATCGTTTCCCCCATAAGAACAGGTGGTTTTAATTTATCTAGCCTTCTTCTTCTGGTAAATGGAACATGTTCCCCGCTCCGTCCAGTATTTTTTCCAATCGCTTCAAGAGGAATTATGTAATACTGAGAGGTCTCAGTGATGTGGGTAGGATGTCATTACGTCCCAATTTGGGAATGTAAACCCCCCTTAATCACTGTCCAGCTGGATGGAATATAATTCCAAGCCAGAGTGGCTCTATACGGCCTGATTAGGAAAGGTAGGAGAATCTTCAGTCCATTTTGTAGTAGGACCGGTACCAGCCCATCCTCCGATGGCGCCTTTAATGGCTGAAAATATTTCACAGCACACTCCACCGCCAGTCTTTGAGTGTGTTTAAATCGACTCTCAGCTGGCAGGACATCTTCGGTGCTCAGTATCAGACAATCTGGGAAGTGTGTGTGTGCTAAGAGCTCTAACGTTTCTTTCCGTGATTCAATAAAGGAGACATCTGGTCGTTTTATCGATCCCAGTTCCTGGACACTGTCGCGTGAGAATTCTGTGGAACCACGAAGTTAGACACTGTTTCGAATCCCTCTATAGGCATTACAGTTTTTTCGTCTGTCCGTGATCAAACTACAAAATACTGTTCATCCCCTTGATGACGCTAACTTTGTTAGCGAAACGATTGTCGGGTCTAAAAAGTGTATTGTGATGAATTGGGTTCTCCAAATTGTACTTATCAGTGCTCATCACAGGTTGCAATCTTCACTTGTTGGATCATGATTTACTTTTAGTAATTTATTTATTATTGAAAAGAATTGGGGATGTGTGAACCTTTAAGTTTTTGAAACAAACTAAACCTTAGTTTCGAAAAACTGCATGCGCTTGAGGATATTAAAATAGTTCACAGTTCAAAATAGTCGACATTCATTGCTCAAAAATAGTTCAGATAGTTACAGGGCATTCAATGCTGTCAAAGGTAGTGAAATTTCAAATCTATAGTGGCACTGTTAACTCTTAAACTCGTTATCAACCCCGTTGAGTTAAGTAAAATATTTCTTTATTTTCAGCAAATACAGCAAGAGAAATTCTTACTGGAGAAAGCATTTTGAGTGAACTGATTTCAGGAGATCATGGTTTAGAAAGTCCGAATCCAATGACATTATATCAACTAAAGAAAATGGAGTTAAGTTCGTTTGAATCACTTGTTCCTACCATTGGGTTTGCCTATGGTTGGGCACAAAAAATATGCGGCCTGGATTATCTAGCAAAGAAGGTAATAATATTATTTTTGAAAATATAATGTTTTGTATCGGTTGGGCTGCAGTTGTTTTGATCACAGCACCTAGGCTCCATTGGTCCACATGTGCATCCTTCCGGGGCAAACATCTTGCCTGTGCTGTGATCCTGCCTAGTCTTGAAAAAGAGGGAGCCACATTGCTCTGGGATAGTTAGTTTAATGAGGCTATAATGCCTTTAATGTCAGATTAACTAAATATCTGAAAAAATTTGAACTTCTCAAGCCATTTCAACATGGTTCCAGACAAGACAGATCAACGATGACAACTATAGCAGAGTTTTCTGATTTGTATAGATATAGATAGATAGGTGCTTTATTGTCCAAAGATAAAAATCTTATTGACAAGCAAAGTTAACATATAAAAGTAAAAGTTGTCAAAGTATAAAAACACAAAAATATAAGTTCACAACAAATAGTAATATAAATGCGTAAGTAACTCGTATAACTATATATAAATAACAATATAAAGAACAATATAAACATAAATACACAGCTAACCAACAATATAATATAAACACACAATATACAGAAAGCAGTCCAAATGAAAACTCCCAAACAACACCCACCGAATCTGTCACAGTAGTGCATCATTACAAAATTCATCTATTGAATAATAACATTTTGCAATTAAAAATTCCTTAAGCTCCTTCCTAAAAACTTCAATGTCACCAATCCTCCTCAAGTTTAGTGGTATCTGGTTAAATATCTTCCTACTATTATATATTAATGACCTCTTTAACAACGATGTGGACGGTATAGGAAGAGGAATGCAGTTATTTTGTCTTGTATCACGAGAAGACACTGACCTGATTTTATCTTTATATTTTTCATGCATAAGGCATGCAGTCTCCAAAACAAACAGAGACGGTTGGGCCAATATCCGCTCAGAAACAAATAAAGGTCTACAAGAGTCACGGACACTAACCCAACACAAATATCTGGGGGCTCTTTTCTGCAGAATAAATACAGAATTGAAAAGATAACCTGCACAAGGGCCCCAGTAACAAATGCCATGCCTTAGATGGGACTCAACAAGTGAGAATTAAACACTTCTAGATGTACTCTTGTCCAAGCGTTTTGAAATAACTCTTAGTGCGTGACAACCTGATGAAAGCTTCTTACATAGATGATTTATATGTGTTTCAAATTTTAACGATTGATCAATGTGTAGTCCCAGAAACCTAACACAGCTCTCATTCCCAAGTTCCTCAGCCGCTAGAGTCAGAGCAGGCAGGCTACATTTGAAATGCATGATATTACTCTTAGAGACATTCAAAGTTAACAGATTTGAAATGAACCAGTTTTCTATCATCTTCATATCCTCTGCCACAGTGCGCTCCAGTGCTCCAACACTATCACTCCACAAGATGGTTATATCATCAGCATAGATAGTCATATGACCCTTAATTTTCAACATAGACAGGTCATTAATATAAAGTAAAAACAGCAGTGGGACAAGAACAGCCCCCAGCGGAACACCATGGTGAATATGTTGGTACCCAGAGCTAGCATGACCAAGTTGAACACTCTGCTGACGATCAGATAAATACGACCTCAACCATTCAAGCAAAGTCCCCCTAAAGCCATAAGTAGGAAGTTTATGTAACAGTATCTCATGGTCAACACAATCAAATGCTTTAGTGAGATCACAGAACACTGCCGCAGCCACCTGATTGTTATTCAGTGAAAGGTACAGATTTTCAAGAAAAGAAAATATTGCATCATTTGTACCTTTTTTAGGTTGAAACCCAAACTGGGGAGATGTTAGGATCTTGTGTTTACCAAGAAATACCTGCATTCTATTTTTAATTAATTTCTCAATTATTTTAGAGATGGTAGGAAGTAGAGACAGAGCAAGAAAACTATTTGGAGAGTCTGTTTCACCTCCTTTATGTACAAGAATTACTCTAGCCATTTTCAGAGATGAAGGAAAAGATCCCGTTATAATTGCACTATTAATTGCATCTGCCAAGATTTCAAGAACCCAGTTAGGAAGGTGAAGAAGCAGTTTGACAGAGATACCATCCCACCCGATAGAATCCTTGTTCTTAAAGTCATTGAGCACTCCATGAATCTCAGCAGAATCGATCAGCGTAAAAAATAAGGTGTCAGGGATAAAAACATCATACAAGAAGCCTAGTGGATCCGTCCAAGGGACCCTCCACTGTATCAGCTCAGAAGCAATGGAACAATAATAATCATTGATATGATTAGGATATAGTTCAGGAGTCACCCGATGAGAACCATGTCCTCCCGAAAGATAATTAACAATCGACCATGAGTCCCTCTGTCTGTTTGAAGACCGCAGTATCATTTGTCTATAATATTGTTGTTTTGCAGCCTTTAAAATTCTTCTGTATATCCGTCGATAATTATTAAAATAGAATATGAATGAGGCATTGTTACCAGCATATTTTCTATTTGAATGCAGGCAACGCATGTTTCTTGATGACACTTTCAATCCTTTAGTAATCCATCGTTTCTTTATTTTATTCTTTATGTCCTTCAAAGGAAATGCAATATTGCAATAGGCTCCATTGGTCCACATGTGCATCCTTCCGGGGTAAACGTCTTGCCTGTACTGTGATCCTGTCCAGTCTTGAAAAACAGGGAGCCACATTGCTCAGGGATAGTTAGTTTAATGAGGCAATAGTTAGCTACAGCCTTTAATGTCAAACTAACTGAATATCTGAAAAAATTTGAACTTCTAAAGCCATTTCAACATGGTTCCAGATAAGACAGATCAACGATGACAACTATAGCAGAGTTTTCTGATTTGTATATGAATCATTAAATAACAAAAAACATTCGATGGCATTATTTTTCAATCTCCTGCTGAAAAAACTTGATGGGAGTACATGGTGTAGCTCATCAGTGGATGGAATCCTATCTCACAAAGAGAAAACAGGCAGTATTTGTTAATGGTCATAACTCTTGAGAAGTTAATACGGGCGTTCCACAGCGTTCTATTTTGGGACCAATGCTATTTATATATTTTTTTAACGATGTGGCCTTCGCATGATCAATTTTGGATACTTTAATTGTATATACATATGATACTAAACTTTTTGACCTCAGATAATAACTTATTGAGAGTGTGATAAGAACCAGAGAGTCTGTAAACAAATTTTCAAGTTGGTGTGACAATAATGGACTGGTGATAAATGTAAGACGTTCTTTATGACATTTCTCCCTAAAAATTCAAGTACTCTCAAGCCACTCTCAAATAGTGGCTGAATTTGAAAAGTGTTCATTGAACTGTTTTTAGCGTTTCAATAGAAATCATTTTTTGTAACATTTTTATGACTTTTTTTTAATTAATAAATGTTTAGTAAGTTATTGTGAAAAAAAAGTTGTCGAATTTTTGTAAAAAATATAATTTAGTGTAACATTACCGAAGGCATAAAAGACATTTTTGCAAATTTTCATAAAAATTTTGGTTTATATTTGGGTCATAAAGCTGTTTGTCAATAATTATATCTTCGCAGGTGTGTAAATAGCTTGAAGACGTTCTTTGGCCAGGAAAATCGGATCAGTTTTTTCTGGAACTTTTTATTTTATTTTCGGAGAATGTTTGTACTTTTTGAAACAGCAAAGCTATTTTAATTTAAATAAAATAAATTAAAAAAAATGTAGTACATTGTTACTACTATATAGGTTATACTGCCAACCAATTGTCCTTTTAAAAACAAGGTATATTTGCCATTAAAAACATTTTTTTTTTGAATAATTATATCTTGGCTAATGTAGTTTTTGTATAAATCACTTGAATTGGTTCGTTGTCTAGAAAATCGGATCAGTTGTTTCGGCACAATTATATTTATTTTCGAAAAATGTTTATATTTTTTGAACAATAATGGTTACGCCAGCTCTATCGGACCAGTTTTTATTAAAAAAATATTTGTATCTCAAAAAAATAATAGTAACCAAGTTATTTTGATCAAATTTGGTTGGTATGTTGCTCTCGTAAATACTTCCCTCCACGAAAACTTAACTTTCTAGGTTTATAGAGAATTGAATTATACAAATTTGAAGCATTTAATAAAAATTCGCTATCATAACGCACTTGCTGTGTCGAGACTTTTTTTTTATTGTATAAGCCTGTAGCCAAACCTTTTCCAATTTAATTTGTATTTATTTCCAGATGTCCAGGTCAGCTTGTGATACGCTTAGTCAGTCGAGCGTTGAACAGGTAATGAAAGCTTTGCGTAAACGTTTAGAAGCCAGATACGCCTTAGCTATGCAGTTACAACAGCTAGGTAAATTGGTATATATTTATCGATTCCAACTCGTTGAACTCGTGTACTTGTTTTCTTCCAGAAAAGAAAATAATCCCTGAGCTACCTGCTGAAGTGGCTTGTCCAAAGAATCATGTAGCAGCTCTGACCAAATGGGTCTCAAGCACCTACCAACAATTCTGTCAGTTGGAGTCGACCGCAGAATTGATTGAAGGAGAATATGTGGATGCAAGGGATATCTTTTATTCAGCTAATATCAACAGAGCTAATGGTGAGTTTTGGATCATTTAAGTATCTGCAGAGCAGAATGTTTATATCGTTTGTTTTCTTTTCAGTTAATCTACAAGTACAGATTGCGATCAAACATGATTATCCTCAAACACCACCCATTTTCTGCCTTTGTCTAAACATGAATGATCAGCTATACCATTCGAAAATAAATGACGATATTAGGGTAAGTTTTTTAATTAGGTATACGAGGTAAGCGGCAAAATTTCCCGGTCTGACTATGAAAGAGATGGCGTAGACTCGCACAATTAAATTCTATTTTTCAATATAGTCCCCTCTAACATCAATCGTTTCAGCAACAATTCGATACCCCTAAAAATATTCTTTCGGTTTGTTCTCAAAATGTGCCCAAACTGCAGATTTCACCTTTTCATCATCACTGAAATTGTGCTTCACTTTTTCAAATTTATAAAGAGGTAGTAGTCACTGGGGGGTCATATCTGGCAGTGGGATCAGTTTGTTGGAAACTGCAGTCACGAATCTCAGCCTGTGCAATTCCAGCAGTGTGCACGGTTTCATTGTCTTGGAGCAAATACACGCCTCAGGTCAGTTTCCCAAGCCTTTTCTTGAATATTTTGTCGTAATGTATTTTATTTATTTATTTATTCATACACCATCCAACAGCTTAAAGCCAAACTAAGGATGGACCGATACACAAAACATAATAACAAACAATAATCAAACAAACTACACAAAGGAGAGTTACAAATTAGATCACTTTGAAAAACATTTTTATCTCTGATATATTACATGAGAAGATATCTAGGCTGTCCTGCAATACAGAGTAATCATTGCACATCTGGTAAATTGGAGACGATCGCAGCAATCGCGTACGAGCAGTCGAGAGATAGAATGTGTCTGGACAACATGCTGCAATACAATGCACATTGACATTAAGTTGCTGAAGCAGATTAGGGCAATCGAACACATAATTAACCAGTTTGTATAGAAACGAAACTGCACTGCCTGCGCATCGACAGACTCTGCAGACCAAAGCGAAGTAGTAAACCTTCCTGAGGAAAACCAATAGAAGGATATCGACCATCCTCACGAAAGCTAAGAAATTTGAGAAATTTCCTTTGCACTGATTCTAGACTTGCCACATGTATCTCATAAGTAGGAGCCCACAGAACAGCCATATTCAAGTCAGGACCTAACCAAACAACGAAAGAGCAGGAGGAGGGTGTCAGTCTGTGAGAAATTTTTGCTGTTTCTTATCAGAAACCCAAGAGTTTTGTAAGCAGAACTGACAGTCTGCTCGTAGTGTGGTTTAAAAGATAGAGTACCATAAAAAACCATTCCAAGGTCCTTAACTGTCCCGGGGCGATCAAGTGGAAACCCTCTTATATTGTACCCGAAAGTAATTGCGTGCTTATTTCGAGTAAAGGACATCACACAACACTTGGAAACATTCATAGAAAGACCACTCCGACAACACCATTCATCAAGGATCTGAAGACTGTTCTGGAGCCGCAAACAGGCGCCAACATTCGAAATATTTGCGAAAATCTTAATATCATCTGCATACATTAAAAAAGTAACATGCAAAACATGTTCAACTGGGTCAATAAATATATTAAACAGCAATGGACCGAGTATGGAACCCTGCGGCACTCCCGAAGCTATGTGATAGGTGTCAGACTTGAAGCCCTCAACCTCAACAAATTGCCTCCTTCCATCCAAGTAAGATCTGAACAAGCCAAGCAAGCCTTCGGAGAATCTGATAGCCCTCATCCTGTCAATCAGAACAGAATGATCTAGACAATCGAAGGCCTTAGTTAGATCAGTATACACAACATCAACCTGTGAGGAGCGGTCGAGAGCGGACGCAACGAACTGTGTAACATCAACTAAATTCGTTACAGTCGATCTTCCTGGAATGAAACCATGCTGAGAAATAGAGAGTCTGTTTTTGATGTGAAACAGTATTCGCTGAAAAAGGCAGGCCTCGAAAATCTTACAGAAGACGCATAGTATGGCTATTGGTCGATAGTTTGATGGATCACCACTATCCCCCGCCTTGAAGACAGGGAGAACTCGTGACAGCTTCCAAATCGCGGGGAATGTTCCAGATCTAAGAATCAATAATAAAATTGTCTTAAGTGGAGTCAAGAAAGCATATAAGCAGTCGCGCACCAAGAAGCCAGGAACTAGATCAGGTCCACAGGACATGTTAATTCTCTTAGCAGCTGTAATAATTTCATCATCTGTAAAGTCATCAACAAAAAACACTGTGATGTCACCCGAAGCCAGGCTGGCGGCTGTAGGTGATGAGGTGGAGGTGGAACCAGAACATCCTGCAAAATAAGAAGTAAAACTGTCAACTGCCTGTTGCTGGTTAGATGAATTCCCAATAGAAAAGTTTTGACGGCGCCGAGAAGAGCAGTTTCAGAATTTTTTAGGATTAGACCTAATCTCTCTTTCAACCCTCTGAATGTAGTTAACTCGAGAAAGATAAATGTCTCGTTTAAGTTTTTGTCTCAGCTCCCTAAATCTATCCAGAAACTCCACATTTCCAGACTTCTTAAACTTACACCATGTATGCAGGACTGTTACATGATATTGCCCCGTTGACTGTGGTGTTGCGTTCTTTAAAGTCTATGAGAAGAATAATACCTTCACAGTCCCAAAAAATTGAGGCCATTACTTTTTAGTCGACCGACAGACCTTGAAGTTTCTTGGCAGTGCTTTTTCTTTACGCCTCCATTTCATCGACTCCCTTTTGCTCAAAGGATCATAGTATAGAATCATAGTTTCATCCCCTGTGACAATTGTCTTCAATACGTCCACAGGGTTTTCTCTACAGAGATCCAAAGAGGATCGAGCACACTCAACACGACGCTGGCGCTGAACTGCTGAAAGATGTTTGTGGACCCACACCTTGCACTACCTTTATTCATGCCTAAATGTTTGTGGACGATTCGGCGAAAGCTTGTATCTGAAAGCCCTGACATTTTTGATCATTCTTTCGCTTTCAAGCGTTGATCACTTGATACGAGATCCTTTCAGCAACAATTCGATGCCTCTAAGAAAATATTATTTTGTTTTCTCCTCAAAAATGTGCCAAAACTGCAGCTTTCACCACTGAAATGACGTCCACGAAAGTCCTTTTTCAAATTTCCAGATAAGTAGTAGTCTGTGGGGGCCATAGCTGGATTTACGGAGTGTGATCAATTTGTTCGAAACCGCAGTCACAAATTGCGGCTTGTGCAGCAGTGTGCACAGGTACATTGTCATGGGGCAACAACATTTCTCTGGTCAGATTCCCACGTCCTTTCTCCCGAACATTTTGTCATAATTTATGCAGGAATGTTGCATAATATGCCCCGTTGACTATGGTGTGGCGTTCTTTAAAATCTATTAGAAGAATGGCCTCACAATCCCACAAAATCGTAGTCTTCACTTTTTTTTAAAGTTTACTGGCACACCTTGAACTTTCTTGGCAGTGCTTCTCCTTTTCGCTTTCATTCCATCGACTCCCTTTTGCACAAATGGTCATAGTATAGAATCATAGTTTCATCCCCTGTGACAATTGTCTTCAGCATATCCACAGGGTTTTCTCCACAGAGGTCCAAAAAGGATCGGGCACATTTAACACGACGCTGGCGCTGAACTGCTGAAATTTGTTTGGGGACCCCACTTGCACTACCGTTATTCGTGTCTAAGTGTTTGTGAGGGATTCAGCGAATGCTTGCATCTTAAAGCCCCGACATTTTTGATTATTCTTTCACTTTCAAGCGTTTATCACTTTATACAAGATCCTTAACGAGGGCAATCTTGTTGTCCGCCACCACTTCCACTGTCCTTCCTGTTCTTAAGTCATCTTCCAATGGAATCCTGCCCCGTTCGAAACTGTTTTGACCAATCTTTTACCACAGAATAAGACAGAGAATTTTCCCCGTACACCCCATCCAGCCAATCTTTGTTGTGTTGAGGTGGAAGACCTGATCAAGGATTACAGCTCTATACTCATTTTTTTTAACCCCCAACATCGTGGTGAACAAGTGTCAGTTATAATAAGGCTAATAAGAGTTGACCAAATTTTGACACACTGCGATACCCTGGGTTTATGTCAGGCCAGCAATTTTGACGCTTACCTTGTAAGGACAACCAACTGTAATGTTAGTACGCCTCAATATGATAATTTGCAGTTCTTTTTATATATGTGGTCCAACGATGTGATGTTAATAAACTTATTTTAGGATATGGAAAGGGTCGCGAATACAGGTTGGAAGCATGCTGCCTCAAGCGCCTCTTGGCTTTTATCCGCTCAACTAGCGCATTTGTGTTCCTATCTGGATGTCTACCTAGAAACGACAGATGGAGAAAGTTTCCCCCAAAGTACAATGTTCTTTAGAAATGTTTGGTATGTAATGTAAAAACTCATTTGATTGTTAATCTTATTCTTAGTGTTTTTCCTTCTTTTTTTAATGTTGACCTATTTCTGTGGCTAGTGCCAATCACTGGTGCCACATTCACAAATGTTATATAGGTGTTCCATCGGTGGTAGGACGGAAAGTAGCCGAGGCTATATTTAAAAATGCGATCATCTCAAGGCGATAGATGTTCCACGAGTGCACATTTTAAAATTATCTCCGATCATACAGGGTGTTAATATACAGTGTTGCACCACACTTTTTTTTTAATGGAACAGCCTATATATTATGGCATTTTTGGAAAGGCACGTCGATGCTGATTAAACTGATCCCATATTGTTTTGGGTTATTTTCAACCGTTCTCCAACTACAGGTTAAATGTAAAAAAGAGTGGTCTACTTCAGAAGTTTGCATTCATCGACATGTTTGAGATAATAATATCGGGTTTTGTCATAAAAATTGTTTTTTTAGTGTAGATTGCGTTTATGAACGTTAATAATAATAATAATAATAATTTTTTTTGGCCACCTTGGGTACAAGCAGTACATGTGACAGGTCATATGTATACATGAACAAAAATATAGTCCAGAACAAGTGATCAAGTAAAACAAAAACAAAGACTAATTAAAAAGTCAAATGTCTGTAAACAAAGACAGAACAAGTTAAAGTCTAAAACATGTACAAACAAAAAAAGAAAACATATGTATAAATAAAAAACAGCATACAGGGTACTTATCTTTTGCGAAATTTTAAAATACTTTTTTTTTTTCAAATGCAACACCCTATATATTTTGACTTTGGTGAATGCAGAATTTTGTAAGCTTTCTTATGACACCCTATTTGGATAGTTAAATTGAATAGGAAAGGAGGTACAGCTTTTCAAAAATTTTATTTTTATTGAGATGATTTTCAATCATTACACATTATTACCAAAATCACTGTAGCCCTGGAGAGAAGTTATTTGACACATCGAACCGTTTATGTTTGGCAAATAATACTTTTATTAGGTAATTTTTGTATTAATATGATGTTTATCGTTGTTTGTTTATTATTCGTTTCTTATGGTTCGTTGCTTATTATTCTGTGTCTATTTATGTAACGTTATGTTCTAAAATTAATTTCACTGTTGAAGAGTTAGTAAACATAGTGTACGCTTTGGGAAAGGCCGATAGAAACTGTCTACTGGCATCCAGTATTTACAGGAAAAAATATTATTTGGCCGGACATCCAAAATCAGAGGTGTTTGAGAACGTAAAATTACACTTTGAGGAAAATTGTAGCCCAAAATACAAAGCAAAGTTTTGTGAAAAATGAAGATGCAGAATTCCATTCAATTTTGTTAGCGATTGAAGAGAATCTGCAGATAAGTACAAGATAAATTTAATGTATTCAGGGTATAGGCAGATCCTCAGTTAATAGCTTAATTAAAAAACACAAATCTCACCCCTATCATTTACATCTTCATCAATCACTTACTGGCCAAGATAAAGAAAACAGAATCAATTTTTGTAATATTTTGTCCAATATGAGTGAAGAAATTCCAAACTTTTATAATATTGTTCCTGTTAGTGACTAACCAACTTTTAATAATATCGGTGTAGTTAACGAACATAATATGCATTATTACGCTTGAACAAGTCGACTTTGGGTACATAAAGTGGATTTTCAGCATCAATGGTCCCTGAATGTGTGGGGAGGAATTATAGGCCATAAAGTTATCAAGCCATTCTATTTTGAAAATCGACTTAATGAGGAGCGCTACAGCAGATTTCTAGAGGATGATTTACCCAATTTAATGGAAGATGTTGATCATGAAACACATCGATTAATGTATTTTCAGCAGTGTGGTGCTCAGGCCCATTTTGCAACTAAACTTAAGGCAATATTTAATTCAAAACCATTGGCTAGGAAACCAATGGAGTGGTCAAGGAGGTAACATTCTGTGACCAGTAAGATCGCCCAATCTAGCCCCATTATATATCAAGAATTCCAAACAACTGCAGAGGGCATGAAAAATCGTATACGAACAGCTTTTAGAAGTATTACCCCGCTGATGTTGAACAGAGTCAAAGAAAACTTTGCCACTTTCAATTTGCGTTCAGGAAGGCGGAAACATTTTTGAACATGTTTTATAAATTTTAATAACATTTTGCATCTAATGTTTGATTTCTTAATGTTTTCACCCATTCAAATGAAATAAGAATTGTAGTATGCACAATTAAAAATAACCTCGGTGGTTCAGAGGTAAGAATGTGTGCCTCTGAACCGAAGGGTACTGGGTTCGATCCCAGGGTACTCCTTTCACTTTTTCAGTACAAACTGTAATATTAACATCAACTGAGGTTCTGGCATTGTATTTGAGCAAGTTGAATGTCTGCACGTTCCGCCCTTCGGAGGGGGCGTAAAGCCGTCGGTCCCGTGTCCATGCGATGTTGGGCACGTTAAAGGTCCCTACTCTCCTTACAGAAAGGCAGGGGTTCGGCAAAATTTCCAGGATACTGAGGTGAAACTGCTCCCTGGCGTCGGTGATTGGCCATAGTCGCGGAAATAGGCCGAAGTTAAAGAAACAAAACACACACAACTAAACATTTTAAATAGCTGTACCCCCTTTTATATTCACTTTAACTTATCCAAATATGGTATAAGAAAGCTTAAGAAATTCTGCATTTGAAGAAAAAAGTATTTTTTAATTTCGCAGAAGATAAATACTCTGTATATTAAAAAATAAATTGTCATTATTAACGTGCATAAACTGAATATACACTAAAAAAAACCATTATTATGACAAAACCTTAGAATGCGAGACACTGGAAACTGGTGCGGAGAGGGAGCAATAATAGGACATGCAGGAGTCGCCAAGGAGGTGGAAAAGGAAATTCCGATTTCCGCTATCAAGGTACAGAATGCAGAGGACGATATTAGGTTGACAAGGCCATATACCCTCAGGATCCCCAGTAATGATCAGTGAATGGAAAATGAGGTTGTATTCCAGCCCGCAAGCTTGGTCTGTTTTACCGACGGATTTGGGCTGGAGGATCAACAGTCCTCCGGGGCAGGAATATATATCGATCGCCTGGGGGTACGCGAGAGTTATTATCTGGGCGCATATACCACGGAATTTGAAACGGAGGTTCACGCTATCCTGTCTGTGGCCAATAGACAGGATGTGAGGATGAACCCTGCGAAATGTGTATAGATTTGCTCGGATAGCCAGGCAATCCTCCAGGCAGTCTGCATAGCCAGAATCAGGTCAACACTGGTTCAGGAGTGCGCTGACGCCCTTAACGGACTAGCCAGGGCAAAGGAGGTGCAACTGGTGTGGATTCCGGGACACTGTGGCGAATGATCTCTCGGCGGCCGTTCTGTGGCCCGGAGCCTGCGATAGGCATAAGTAGGAAGACAGTCTCTGTCGCCTTAGACAGGTGGCTGCAGGCAGGCGAGGGACTTCGTGGAGGGGTCGGGCAGAAATAAATCTGTCTGGCTACTCGGTAGGAGTCGACCTGCGCTTCGCCGCATCCTTGGGGTGCTGACAGGCCATTGCACCCTTAGAAGACACCTCACATTGATAGGCGTAGAGAGGGATCCCATTTGCCAGGAATGCGGCCAGGATGAAGAAACGTCTGTGTGAATGCGAGGCTTTTGAGATTCTTCGAGCAGAATTGTTCGAATCGAGGACTCTGCAGAGGAATCAGGTAAGTACCGTCCAATTGAAGACCGTCTATGGCCTTCATTTCGAGATCGAGGTGGTTTGGCGACGGAACCGAGGAAGTCTAGAGCATGGTTGCTGGGGTTGGCAAAAAGGGCCCATTGTGGTCTACTTGCTTGGCTTGGCCTCCCCACCACTGCTACTACTACTATGACAAAACCCGAAATTAATATTTCACACATGTCGATAAATATCTCAGCCAGAATACCGGACTTCACAAACATATGCAATACTGAAATAGTAGCTATCAAAACCAACTGAATACATAAATACAAATAACATAAGGAATGCCATTATTTGCTCAGATTCGATTAGTGCCATCAAAAAAATATCACAACGAAAATTTAATTTAAAAAAATGAAACACTACAGTGGCAAACCAAACAAATAATAATAGAATTGTGGGAAAAAGGAAGAGAAGTATACCTAGCATGGATACCAGGACATACCAATATAACAGAAAATGAAATAGCACACCAACTAGCTAACATTGGAAGAAACCTCAATATCCCCTTGAAAACTAGAATAAACACCTTGAACTTAACGCAACCATTACAAAATCAAATAAAACCCGAATGGGAAGAAACATGGAAGGAGAAAAACCAAAGCAGGTGGTATGCATCCATCCAAAACTGTCTGCCTGTGGAACCTTGGTTTAATAAAAATCCATACACGAACAGAAGACACATAAACATTATCCACATGAGAACAGGACATTCCTCAACCCCAAAACATTTACATAGGATAGGAGTTAAAGAAACACCAAAATGTGATTGTGGAGAAGAAGGAGGTATAACACATGTTCTTTAACTGTAAAAACAGACCAAAGCAAAAGAAGGACCTATATAAAAAAAACTTGTTGAAAATCACATAAGAGCACCAATTCACACCCAACAAATTCTGACTGAACTAAACACTAAGCTGATTAAGATAACAAATGAATTTTTTAAAGAAACAAACATTAGGATTTAATAAAAAGTTGACAACTATTACAATCTGCCGCACCTACGCCAAATATGTATTAGAAATAATAGAGAAAATATGTGTACAGTTAATTAATACCAATATAAAGTCTGACAATCGACAACCGTCACTAGATTAGATTACGTGTTAATGGCGCAATGGACTTACGTCTTAGGTCAGACAAAATAAATAGAATACAATTGAATATTGTGCATATGCCCCGCCCCCTCCTATGACGTCACATGGTGAATAACGTTACAGAAGTCCAACTACACATGTAAAACAAAGTCATTCGCAATCAAAAAGTTTCTATATGTCAGTTTAATGCCGTTGAAGGTACATTCCACTTCTTCGCCTATATTGTCTTATGTTAACATTCATAAACTTGATTTCATCATATCACATAATCACAGTAAAAGGTAAAGGTAAGATGCTTACTGGCAATTAGGCCATTGCTGACCCTTTTTGCTCATCTAAACTAACCTACCCTCCACCTTGAGCTCGATCTCAACGACGACAGTGATTTTGAAAAATCATCCGCCGCCGGTGAGGATCGAACCGTCGACCCCCGAGTCCGTATTGGAAAGTCTCAATCGACTTTCCCGCACGGCCACGGAGGCGCTACATAATCACAGTAAGTAGGTATATATAGCTGGTTCTAAGACCTCCACCCAGCCACTGTGCGTGCGCGCAGTGACGAAACAAGATGGCGGTTGCATAGAGGGCCACTAGGGGTCTAACCTGAGATGGCGTCATCCAAGATGGCCGCCATCAAGAGCGAAAATTCAAAAACTTTAAATTTGAATCGAGATTTGATCTAACCTGTCTAAATAAGAAGACCTGTCATTTCGATTTTTATAAGAAAGACGTATGTAAATATGGGTGTTTGCGTGTGCGCAAACCAACTGTCTTATTAAGCGGTGTAGAGGCATAGTGTTTGGGGTCATGGTAATCGTCTCGAAGAGTAGAATCCAAATATGGCGGTTGACGCATGCGCAAACCAACTTTATTATTAAGTCGTGTAGAGGTATGATGTTTGGTGTCATGGTAATCGTCTCAAAGAGTAAAATTAAAAAATAGTATGGGCCGCCGTCGGAGGGGGCTTGGTGTTTGATGTCATTTTTCTCGACCTGATTTATAATATTGAAATAGACCACTTTTTTTACATTTAACTCCCTGTTGTTGGAGAACGGTTGAAAACAACCCAAAACAATATGGTATCAATTTAATCAGCATCGACATGGCTTTCCAAAAATGCCATAATATATAGGGTGTTTAATTTTAAAAATATGATGTTTGGTGCAACACTCTATATTAACATCCTGTATAAATGTAATAATTTTAAAATGTGCACTTGTGGATCATCTATCGCCTCGAGAAAACTGCATTTTAAAATATAGCCTCGGTGAGGAGCTATCTTTCGTCATCACGCCTATGGGGCACCCTGCATGATGAAAAAATATAAGTAAATTATAATAATATGCTAATATTAATTAATATCATTGTTTTCAGTGGGCGAAACAGAAGGCACCCTTTCAAGTTCAAGAAGTTTGGCACTGGGATTTTTACACAGTATTAATCTAGAATTAGTTGTTTATACCTAATGAGTTTTTTGATTTTATTTTATTTTTAGTTTTGTGAATACTTGTTTAATTTTGTGAATACTTGTTTATTTCTGTGAATATTTTTGCAATAAAAATATTTTTCTTAAGAAACTAAATTTGTTTTTCAATGAAAACAGTATAAACTAGGAGGAACAATGGAATAATTAGATATACAGGGTTGTCCAAAACAAATCTTACACAGAGCAGCAGTAGTTCACATTAAAATATTACAATTTTACCAAATTTATCTCAATCAAAGGGTTGTAATTGAAAGTTATACAGGGTGTCAAAAGTGAGAAATTGAATTTCGATTTTTCTTGATATCTAGAAAACTAAAGTGGTCAAGAAAAAGATCAGCAAAATCATTTTAGCACAGTTTTCCTATTTTTCGTTTACATTTCTCCGCCCATCACCTCTATTCACATTTATCCAGAAATTTCTTAAGGGGTTTGCAAGAATTGTTTAATGGTTTATACATCCAAGTGGGGTCCTAACCATGTTTCTGAAAACTTTTCTAAAAGCCATCCGTAAACTCAACTGCATATTTACTTTTATTTTAAAATTAAGTATAAGGTGTATCAGTTTTTGCTTAGAAATTGATTGTTAAAATTATAAACCTACTATTTTGTATGTGTAAAAATGCATACCTACCTAAATATTATAAACTCTAATAGTTTACTTATTGTGATTTGTTGCATGTTATTAAATGATGCATATCAAGTAAAATATGTAAACTATTTAAAAAAAAACCTAGATTGTGGTTTAGAAAAAACATTCTGCCCAATTTGTGGCTTTATGAATTTAAAATTTTATAAGTATTATTATTTTTTAATCCTTTTCAGGATAAACCAATTAATTAAATCCATTAATTTGAAATCTACTAATAACCTAAAACTTCAATACTTTCTGTTACTATCTGGAAAAAATCTTGATTTCAACTTTTTATTAAATATTTAATCTTGTTATAAGTTTAAAAAGGGTAAGCAGGATGCTGCCTGTTTAAGTATCTATTTATGTTGTGACAGAATTTTCCTACGGATAAATTTTGTCTTCAAGCTGGGGTCAGATGTAAGCAGGATAATCGTCTGTTTAAGTATCTGTTTACATTGAGACAGAATATTCCTACGGATAAATTTTGTCTTCAAGTTGAGGTCAGATGTAAGCAGGATGCTGCCTGTTTAAGTATCTAGTCTATGAAATTTCTCTATACATAAGAACACCTTAGCAAGCTAAAATGTGCGGTACAACGGTCAATTTGATGCATGGTGAAAGAAATGTAACTCAAAACTGCACCGTGGATGATTACACAAGTGGGTAACCTCTAAAGAGGCCACTTGAATTGCAACAGAAAATGTCTGCAAACTCAGGGTTTTGGGGGCCAAGCGACAGAGGAGAGAAATGGGAGTTAGTGGTCAGCGGGCCTCGGGCTGAGAAGTACCGCCGCGACGATAATTTAAAAAAAAAAGAATAAATGTTACACAAAAGTTGATATCTGTGAAAATTAAATTGTTTTCGCCCCCGGTAAAATTGTTCCTAAGTTTAATAATTAACTCTTTCTTAGCTTAATTATAGTTCTCAATTTTATTTAACCTCCCTTTTAAGTTGCCCATCTACTAAAATCCCTTAAATAATAACATCTAAATTCCAATTTACTTTACTTATGTTCTAGTGCCCTACGACTCAATCATCTATGTTAATTCTGCTTTACAGCCCAGGGCTCAAAAATATCTATACAAATTTTATATGAAAATTATGTCAGTACTCGAGAAAGCTAGCCCCTTTAAAAAAAATGGATACTTTAAACAATATTAAGTCCTGGAACGTACTGGGAGATAAAGCTCGTCCTGTACCATGCTTTATCACTCGCCCACAACGGCCGTTCCACCACATTTGTCCGTGGATAACCGCCCTTTAAAAAACCCTAATTCACTCCCTGAAATTTCACTCAACTTCTAAATCTACTCTCAATTTATTTAACAGAAACCCTTGACATTATCGTCGCGGCGGTACTTCTCAGCCTGAGGCCCGCTGACCACTAATTCCCATTTCTCTTCTCCGTCACCGAGTCCTCAAAACCCTGAGTTTGCGGAAATTTTCTGTTGCAATTCAAGTGGCCTCTTTAGAGGTTACCTACTTGTGTAATGATCCACGGTGCAATTTTGAGTTACATTTCTTTCATCATGCATCAAATTGACCGTTGTACCGCACATTTTAGCTTGCTAAGGTGTTCTTTTTATTTATCAAATTAAAGACGCACACAATTTCAACATGCTGGCAGCCTACATATTGTATGCATATTATGATGGATATATTTACGCTTAAAATATTTACTTCTATGGCGATTTTTCATACACTTTTTGAGATCCAATCCAGTAATTCTTTTACATTCTATTCTGAAGCAGCCTGCTTACAAAAGAACTTTGAAAAGACGAACATGAAAATGCCCTCTAATTTCAATATTCGATGCACTTTTATTCCACTAGATTTAAATTCGGAATACATGTGACATATTCATGCTCCATTCTCTGATTAGTCGAAAGCCATCTTGCCGTAGACAAAATCAAACTGATATTACATCAGGTACGAAAGAAGCAAGAATAGAGCACAAACTACTTTAGATACTCAGTAGGTTACTATAATTTCGATTCCGTATTATGAAAAAAAAATTCTACTTAATCTACAGTATTATACATATTTTAAGTTTTTTTTGTTTTTTTGTTCAACAACACACCACGATGGCTCACAGCCTAAATGCTATCGTACCATAGGTGTGGACAAGAAGGTAAGAGACAACTTGTTAATTCTGGACTTGAAGATTTGGAGGTTCGGAGGAGAAGGAAAAACATTCGCCGGCAAGGAATTCCACAACTTGGAAGTCCTCGGGACAAAAGAGCGGGCATAACAAGACGTCCTAAGTCTGGTGACCTGGACAGTAAAAGGATGCATTCGCTCTGTTCCCCTGGTAGATCTGTTGGGGGCAGCAGGTGGAGGAACTATGAGCAGTGCCCGTGCAGGTATCTATAAAAAAGAAAGAGGTCACCAACGGCCAGTCGGTGGGCAAGGGATGGCAGCCTTTGGGTGAGGGTAGGGTCACCGATGAGACGTATAGCTCTCTTCTGAATGGAGTCCAGGATAGCGAGTGTAGAAGCGGCAGCGGCACCCCAGATGTGGGAGCAGTATTCGGTTTGGCCTTATTTGTGAAGTATATAAGGTATAGAGATTAGCTGGTGGAAAGTATTTGCGAGCCCGGAAAAGGAAACTTAATTTCTTAGCAGCCGCTTATGGAATTGATGTGACATGTTGGTGCCAATTGAGATTTGGATCCACAGAAATGCCAACAAGTGAAAAGGATTCATGGCTTTGAATAACTTGGTTGTTCATTGTGATGGGTCTAGGGCTGGTGTATCTCTTATGAGATAGAAAGCAAGGCTGAGATTTGGTGGAGTTGAATTGTACAAGATTTCTACTTCCCCAGTCTAATATTTTTTGGAGATCCAGAGACAGAACCTTCCATGAGTCTGCGAGCCTCATATAATTGGGCTAAAGAGACAGGCCTAGAATATTGTATATTTTGTAACTGTGAACTGGGTTGGATATGCTAGAGAGGAGGTCATCGATGTGGAGAAGAAACAAAGTAGCGGCTAAAGCTGAACCTTGAGGGACTCCTGCATTAATTGGATACAGTTTAGAGGAATGGCCATCCACAACAACAGAAATACTCCAGTTCGAAAGGAAATTTGCTGCCCAGGTACAGAGTTTTGGTGGTAGGCCATAGGCAGGAAGTTTATTAAGCAGCGCTGCATGCCAGACTTGGTCGAATGCTTTGGATATGTCTAGAGCGACAATCTGGGATTCACAGTGTAGTTCCATAGACTTCTTCCAAGAAATGGTGACAAAGGAAAGGAGGTCGGCAGTTGATCTGAACTGACGGAATCCATACTACCTGTCGTGGATTAGACTGTTTTTCAAGAAATTTTAGTAATTCTACACACATGTAGAAAAATTATTTTTTACGTGTAATGACCCAACCCTGCTTGGGTCCTATTTCAACACGTTTTTAGTTGAAATTCAAGTAAGAAATATTTTTTCAAACAGGAGCTTCTTGACGGCTCAGAATCACATCAAATTTAAAAAGTTCGGGACGCAGCAAGTGCTTTATGGTAGTGAATTTTTATTAACTGCTTCATATTTGAATAACTCAATTTTCTATACTTAGAAAGTTCAATTTTAGCATCTAGTAAGGCCTTTCCTAAGGCAACGTACTCACCAAATTTCATTAAAGCAACTTTGTAATTTTTGGAGAATTTTTTTTTTCTAAAAAAACAAAAAAAAACTCAATTTTTTATAAGGTTCGAAAGTTGAATTTTGGTGCGTAAGAAGGTCTTTCGCAAGGCAACATATCCGTCAAATTTCATTAAAATAACTTTGTAACTTTCGGAGAAACATTTTTCCCGGAAAACCTTGTCGGATTTTCCTGGCTAACGAACTCATCCAAGCCATTAATAAAAGAAAGGTACTTGCCGAGTTTCATCAAAATAGGTTAATTATTTTTTGAGTTATCGGTTGGATACATATATATATATATATATATATATATAAACATATATAGAGGGGTCCTAATTCGCGCTCATTTGAAAAAAATTTTGCAAAGTCTCACCATCGATACCTCTCTATTAGTGAATTTTTTTAAATAAAATTTCACTAAAGGGGCAAAATTGTCGTGAGCGACGCTTTTGAGTGTAGAGTAGTAGTTGAAACACATGTAACATCTTTTAGTAGTTTTATCAATCATTATTTTTACATTTTTTCAAATTGATAATGATTTTATTATATAAAAATAATAAATATAACATTTAAACTGAAGCGTCTATGCAGAAAACAGAACTGGTTTGCATTCTAAATTCTTCAAATTCAGCAGACAGGCTTGGAAGGTTTTTGAAAATTGTGGTATACATATCAGTCTAACTTTTTGACCATCCTCACCTAA
Organism: Tillus elongatus; assembly: GCA_964006375.1. Classification (NCBI taxonomy): domain Eukaryota; kingdom Metazoa; phylum Arthropoda; class Insecta; order Coleoptera; family Cleridae; genus Tillus; species Tillus elongatus. Next base: position 113,450,680 of record OZ023268.1, read on the forward strand.
AAATAATGAAATTAATTACTGTATATTATAAATACAATAAATAAAGATTATTCTATAAAAAACTGTCCCAGTTTATATGATATTTTTCAGCAAAGACCAAATGTTCTTTATAATATCCTAAATTGAAAATAATTTTACTTTAACATCGTCAATACGTGTGGAAGTATGGCATCGTAGAAACGAAATTTCTTTGTGTTTGTCGGTCTGTGTGTATCCACGATAACTTTAGAACGAATTGAGATATCGTCTTCAAATTTGGTGTACAGTTAGCATTCGACAAATGAACAGTTCTAATTGTTTTTGGGTAAAATCGCTCTAGGGGGTAGGGGATGATTTGGTGAAACTTGACATTTTTTCGTTAAAACTAGTAATATAACGTTTAAGGGTTTGTTCATTAGAAAACTCACTTCTCCTCTCTTCTCTTAATACCCGGAAAGCCTCTGGCCTTGACGAGATCCCAGCAATTGTTTTCAAAAAATGCGCACCAGAACTTGCTCCTGTCCTGACTCGTCTGTTTCAGACATCTTTTTTTTTTTTGTTCCCTCAGGGCTCGTCCGCGGCCTTGCCGCCCCGATAGCACCTTAACCTTCAGACATCTTACAATAGAGGCATATTCCCTAGTAACTGGAAAGCTGCTCGAGTACAACCCTTCCCCAAGAAAGGATCCAAAGCGCTTCCTAGCAACCACAGGCCTATTTCTCTCCTTTCAGTCATCTCTAAAGTGATGGAAAAGTATATAAACACCGGATTACTACAATTTCTTGAAAAACACAGTCTAATCCACGACAGGCAGTATGGATACCATCAGCGCAGATCAACTGCCGACCTCCTTTCCTTTGTCACCAATTCTTGGAGCAAGTATATGGAACTACACGGTAAATCCCAGATTGTCGCTCTACACATATCCAAAGCATTCGACCAGGTCTGGCACACAGTGCCGCTTAATAAACCTCCGGCCTATGGCTTACCACCAAAACTGTACCTGGACAGCAAATTTCCTCTCCAACCGGAGCATTTCTGTTGTTGTGGATGGCCATTCCTCTAAACTGTATCCAATTAATTCAGGAGTCCCCCAACGCCCTACTTTGTTTCTTCTCTATGTCAATGACCTTCTCTCTAGCACATCCAACCCAGTTCACAATGACAGCACCCTCCACTCAAATATACAATATTCTAAGCCTGTCTCTTTAGTCCAATTAGATGAGGATTGCCGACTCATGGAGGGTTCTGTTTCTGTGGATCTCCAAAAAATATTAGACTTGAGGAAGTAGAAATCTTGTACAATTCAACTTCACCAAATCTCAGTATTGCTTTCTATCTAATAAGAGATACACCACCCCTAGACCCATCACAATGAACAACCAAGTTATTGAACGTAATGAGTCCTTTTCACTTGTTGGCATTTCTGTGGATCTGAGAGACTATGATGAACCTTAACGCGAACAAATAAAACAGTCTGCATAGTTACCACATTTTGTGACACCTATGAGGATACATCTGGAATGTGTTTGCCATCAATCAAAATTTATCACAAGCAATTAAAACATGAATAAATCTAAAGCAATATTGATACTATATGTAATATAAGGCCACAGAAATAAAATTTGAAAAAAAATAGAATATATTGTAACATTTTATTTATTTAATGATATAATCAAAGTAGCTGATATGTCTGATTCTATTAGACCCAATTTAATTGTAATTTTAAAAATATTTTCACCTGCCATAATTCTGTTTGTATTGAATGATGTTTTAGCATCACATAAGAAATCTGTCAAATTCGACGTTTCAAATCTTCAAAACCAATATTAACAACACCTACTATTCTAGGCCTGTTATTTCTGACACTTAAACTTAGCTGTATTTGCTCCTTTATATATTTAGAGGCATGAGCCACACAAGAGACCTGAGTTTTTTTTATATTTCAACAACACACCACGAGGGCTTACAGCCTAAATACTATCGTACCGTGGGTGTCGACAAGGAGGAAAGAAGCAACTTGTTAATAGTGGACTTGAAGATTTGGAGGTTCGGAGGAGAAGGAAAAACATGTGCCGGCAAGGAACTTCACAACTTGGAAGTCCTCGGGACAAAAGAGCAGGCATAACAAGATGTTCTGTCTGGTGACCTGGACAGTAAAAGGGTGCATTCTCTCTGTTCCCCTGGTAGCTCTGTTGGGGGCAGCAGGTGGAGGAACTATGGAAGAAAGCTCCTCTGAGCAGTACATGTGCAGATATCTATAAAAGAGAGAGAGACGTCACCAACCGCACGTCTGTGGGCAAGGGATGGCAGCTTTTGGGTGAGGGTAAGGTCACCGATGAGACGTATAGCTCTCTTCTGAATTAAGTCCAAAACAACGAGTGTAGAAGCGGCAGCGGCACCCCAGATGTGGGAGCAGTATTCAAGGTTTGGCCTTATTTGTGAAGTATATAAAGTGTAGAGATTAGCTGGTGAAAAGTATTTGCGAGCCCGGAAGAGGAAACCTAATTTCTTAGCAGCCGCTTCTACAATTAATGTGACATGTTGGTGCCAATTGAGATTTCGATCCACAGAAATTCCAACAAGTGAAAAGGACTCATTACTTTGAATAACTTGGTTATTCATTGCGATGGGTCTAGGGCTGGTGTATCTCTTATGAGATAGAAAGCAAGACTGAGATTTGGTGGAGTTGAATTGTACAAGATTTCTACTTCCCCAGTCTAATATTTTTTGGAGATCCACAGAGAGGGAACCCTCCATGAGTCTGTGATCCTCATCTAATTGGGCTAAAGAGACAGGCTTAGAATATTGTATATTTGAGTAGAGGGTGCTGTTGTCCGCGTAACAGTGAATTGGGTTAGATGTGCTAGAGAGGAGGTCATTGATGTGAAGAAGAAACAAAGTAGGGGCTAAAGCTGAACCTTGAGGGACTCCTGGATACAGTTTAGAGGAATGGCCATCCACTATAATAGAAATGCTCCGGTTGGAGAGGAAATTTGCTGTCCAGGCACAGAGTTTTGGTGGTAGGCCATAGGCAGGAAGTTTATTAAGCAGCGCTGCGTGCCAGACCTGGTCGAATGCTTTGGATATGTCTAGAGTGACAATCTGGGATTCACCGTGTAGTACCATAGATTTGTTCCAAGAATGGGTGGCAAAGGAAAGGAGGTCGGCAGTTGATCTGCCCATACCCATACTGCCTGTCGTGTCATTTGCAGTGGAGGAACTGAGATTGCACACTCACTCTATAATGTAACCTAACCCAAACTTTTTATGGTATAAATGAACCTTCCTTATTTGTTTCATAAACCTTATTTGATAACTAGTTTGCATCCATGCATAAAAAGGACCGTAATATAAGTAAAGAAAATATGACCCATGTTGTAGGTATATGAAAAAAAAATACAGGAAAATCATTTACATTGTCGATGTGTTAAATAATAACCAGTTCCTATAGTTACCTGTCATTAATTTAGTATCAAATTTATCCTGATTTCCAGCAAACATTACATGCGGACACTGCTCAATAACAAATGGGTCACTCTCATAGAAAGGATAACATCCCAATGTATCAGGAGCAGTTGGTGCCATATGATTCCACTTTAAACAATTCTCTAAAGCTTCTATTGGCTCTTGAATATCTGAGTATCTTAAAATATCATCTATTGGTTGTCCTGAAGACCCCATAATCCTCAGACCTCCAACAGAACAGATATATGGATTTGATACTTGATTTAGTGATTTATAAACTGATGAATTTGGAAACATACAATAATGCATTGGTTTCTGAGGTAAAATATGATTAGAAGGATCATGTAGTCCAGGTATTAAATCTACATCGATGACTTGACATAACTGCAGAAGCCAGCTGTCAAATAATTTAACAGCATCTATAGTTTCACTAGATTCTGCAACTCTTGAAGTCATTGATATTGTTGGTTTAACATAGTCAGCTTGAGTTTTTATGCTGTTTCCAGCAATAATTATTCTAGTTACTTTTCTAGCTTCTGATGGATCTATTAGTCCTGTTATCCAATGCAGAAATAGCTGCAAATTGATCGCAGACTTCTCTAATTTTATAAAATCTAAACCACTTATGAATACAAGGAATGCGTCATCTTCTAATAAAGGTCTTTCTATTTGGGGTCTACAGTCAGCAAATACATAATCAGCTACCAAGAACTTTCCTTGTCCTATGTTAGTTCCAAGTAATGCACATGTAATGCCCGTAACTAACTTTTTACCTGTTAAGATACCTGAAATAAAAGACAAGTCAAATGTAAATGAACTAAGTGAAGATTGGAACATGTGATTGACACTGACAAACACGCTTGGAGAACCCAAATCGCCACAACACATGTTAAAAGACCTAACGATCGTTTTGCTAAGTTAACATCATCACAGGATGAAAATATTCTAATTGATTTATACTTCTACACTTATTCATATAGACTTTCAGCTAAAGGCTGAAAATGAGAGGGGAATTTTGAAGTCGCAGACGCAACCTTTATGTATTATATCCACAATTGCCGGAAAAGGTTATTGAACTTCCCTTTATTACACCAGTTGACAGCTTAGTGATCCCTTGCTGATATTTTCGTTTGTCGGAAATATCTGTATTGTTTCCTTATCTCTCAGGCGTGCTATTATCGGTATATATTTTACAAAGCTCTCTATCAAATGACTAGAGATGGGAGGTGGTGCAAGATTCATACATTTTTTATTATTATTATATTTAGCGATACATACATATATATATATATATATATATATATATATATATATATATATATATATATATATATATATATATATATATATATATATATATATACTTTCGAAGCTGTTCAATTGTCCTGGTTGTCTAACATTTTAAATTAATTTCAGATTCTCCACATTAACGTGGTGATTTTTAAATATGTTGGGCGATGGTAGATCTATCTATAGTCCCGTATTTTAATTGTGCTAAGTGTTCTTTGAATCTAATTGCAATAGATCTTTTTGCTTGTCCAGCATTTTTTCTCATTTTTTTATTTCAACAACACACCACGAGGGCTCACAGCCTAAATACTATCGTACTGTGGGTGTCGACAAGGAGGAAAGAGGCAACTTGTTAATTCTGGACTTGAAGGTTCGGAGGATAAGGAAAAACATGTGCAAGCAAGGAGTTCCACAACTTGGAAGTCCTTGGGACAAAAGAGCGGGCATAACAAGATGTTCTATGTCTGGTGACCTGGACAGTAAAAGGGTGCATTTGCTTTGTTCCCCTGATAGATCTGTTGGGGGCAGCAAGTGGAGGAACTATGGAAGAAAGCTCCTCTGAGCAGTGCCCGTGAAGATATCTATAAGAGAGAGAGAGAGAAAGGTCACCAATGGCACGTCGGTGGACAAGGGATGGCAGCCTTTGGGTGAGGATAGGGTCACCGATGAGAAGTATAACTCTCTCCTGAATGGAGTCCAGGATAGCAAGTGTAGAGGTGGCAGCGGCACCCCAGATGTGGGAGCAGTATTCGAGGTTTGGCCTTATTTGTGAAGCATATAAGGTATAGAGATTAGCTAGTGAAAAAAATTTGCGAGCTTGGAAGAGGAAACCTAATTTCTTAGCAGCCGCTTCTGCAATTGATGTGATATGTTCGTTCCAATTGAGATTTCGATCCACAGAAATGCCAACAAGTGAAAAGGACTCATTACTTTGAATAACTTGGTTGTTCATTGTGATGGGTCTAGGGCTGATATCTCTTATGAGATAGAAAGCAAGACTGAGATTCAGTGGAGTTGAATTTTACAAGATTTCTACTTTCCTGGTGTAATATTTTTTGCAGATCCACAGCGACAGAACCATTCATGAGTCTGCGATCCCCATCGCTAATTGGGCTAAAGAGACAGGCTTAGAATATTGTATATTTGGGTGGAGGGTGCTGCATTCGCGTAACTGTGAACTGGGTTGGATGTGCTAGAGAGGAGGTCATTGATGTGGAGAAGAAACAAAGTAGGGGCTAAAGCTGAACCTTGAGGGACTCCTGCATTGATTGGATACAGTTTAGAGGAATGGCCATCCACAACAAGAGAAATCCTCCGGCTGGAGAGGACATTTGCTGTCCAGGTACAGAGTTTTGGTGGTAGGCCATAGGCAGGAAGTTTATTAAGCACCGCTGTGTGTCTTACCTGGTCGAATGCTTTGGAGCGACAATCTGGGATTCACAGTGTAGTTCCATAGACTTGCTCCAAGAACGGGTGACAAAGGAAAGGAGGTCGGGAGTTGATCTGCGCTGACGGAATCCATACTGCCTGTCGTGGATTAGACTGTGGTTTTCAAGAAGTTTTAGTAATTCAGTGTTTATATACTTTTCCATCACTTTAGAGGCGACTGAAAGGAGAGAAATAGGCCTGTTGCTAGGAAGGGCTTTGGATCCCTTCTTGGAGATGGGTTGTACTCGAGCAGTATTCCAGTTACTAGGGAATATGCCTCTATTGTAAGATGTCTGAAACAGACGAGTCAGGACAGGAGCAAGTTCTGGTGCGCATTTTTTGAGAAGAATTGCTGGGATCTCGTCAAGGACAGCGGCTTTCCTGGTATTAAGAGAAGAGAGCATCTTTCGTACCTTTTTAGTTTTAAAAATGATATCTGCCATTTTATGCGTGACATTTGGGACTGTTAGTGATTAAACATTTGGAGGTGGGTTGAGAGTAGAATTGCCAGTGAACAACGAGGCAAAAAGTTCAGCCTTGCCCAGGGCGGTAGAAACAATTTGATCCGCTGAAACAAGAGGTGGGAACGTACTCTTGCAGAAATTATTCCCAATAGATTTAGCAAGAGTCCAGAAGGGCTTGCTGCCGTTGGAGCTTGAGAGGACTTTGTTTTTCATGTGGTTATTAAACGAGTTTTTGCCTCAGAAAGAATGCGGACATAGCGGTTTCTTGTGTCGTTAAATGCTTGACGGTTTTCTTGACTGGGATTTTCTAGAAGCATTTTGTGAGCTTTGACCTTTTCGAGTCTCGCCTTGTCACAGGATTTAGAGAACCAGGGCTTTTATGTGGCTGAAGAGGTTTTCTATGTAGGTGGAGTAAATAATTCCATACCAGCTTGGATGATTTCGGTGAAGTTTTGGGAGATATCAGAGGGGTCAGGATGAGAAGCAGACAGACGCCCATGGAAATGAGGAAAAGTACTCCCGCATTTCGTCCCAGTTCGCGGAGATGTAGTGCCAGATGATACAGGGGTGTGATGACTGTGTGACTTTGGGTTCCATTGCGCAGGAAGCAGTGACCATGCCGTGGTCTGAGCGACCAAGGTGGCGGTGACTGATGTCTTATAGCATTCAGGTTTTATAGTAAGAAGAAGATCCAAGGGATTTGAGCTGTGTGTTAGGATGCGACGAAAGTAAGTAGGTTGCTGTACCATACTGGCTAAAGAATTACTGACTGCGAAGGCCTTCGCTGCTCTCCCTTGTGGATTGGTTTTTGAAGATCCTAGCCATTCCTTATTATGGGCATTGAAGTCACCAAGAATAGTGACCTCGGAGGAAGAATATTCAGAAATCAGATGGTCGGTTTTTTCTGAAAGGTAGTCGAAGAGCTGGACAAAGTTGTTGTCAGAAGGTGACCAGTAAATGCAACAGATGAATTAAGCTGCAGCCGTGAGAGAGAGTATTCTGATCACAATCTCTACAACTTATTTCATAAATTCCCGAAATTTTGGCCGCACTATCCTTGTCTTTTGGGTTACCTAGCAGGTTTTTTTAAAGTATTTTTTGTAGAAAATGTTAATTGCAAGTTGGCTTTTTTAAAAATGCAGTCTAGACCCCTCGTGATTCGAGGATTTTAACTAATTTGATTCCACAAAATTTACCCATGAACTAGAAAATAATAATAAATTACCCTTTCTAGATGTACTAGTTATCAAGAATAAAGACGCTTTAGAATTCGATGTGCATAGAAAAAACCACCACTCTAAGCTAATGACTCACATCATACGTACACACAAAAAATGGCCAGCCTGAATTTTTTAGTAAACAGGTTAATTAATTTTCCTTTAAGTAAAAGTAGATATACCAAAGAATTAAATTATATTAAGAGTGTGGCCGAATATAAAGGATAGCCTGCTTGTCTAGTGGGGAAATTAATTAAAAAACAGAAAACAAGGAAAATGTTAACAGAATCAACCACGTTTATAGGAGTGAAAGCGGAAAAAACCTTTGTTGGCTTACCTTTTGAACCTCGAATCACTAGGGTCCAGATAGCATTTTTTTAAAAGCCAACTTGGAATTAACATTTTCGATAAAAGACACTTTAAAAAACCTGCCAGGTAATCCAAAAGACAAGGATAGTGAGGCCAAAATGTCGGGAATTTATGGAATAAGTTGTAGAGATTGTGTTCTTAAATACGTCGGACAAACAAAAAGATCTATTGCAATTAGATTTAAAGAACACTTAGCACAATTAAAATACGGGACTATAGATAGATCTACTGTCGCCCGACATATTTGGGATAATAAACACCATGTTAATGAGGAGAATCTAAAATAACCTCTTCCGGCAATTGAGGATATAATACACAAAGGTTGTGTCTGCGACTTAAAAATTCCACTCTCGATTTCGGCCTTAACCTGAAAGTCTTTATAAATTGGTGTAGACATAGAAATCAATTAGAATATTTTCAGCCTCTAATGACGCTAACTTCGTTAGCGAAACGATCGTTAGGTCTTTTAAAATGTGTTGTGGTGTTTTGGGTTCTCCAAGTGTGCTTGTAAATGTAAATGAAGCCGAACCATGATTTAAAATGTTTACCTGTTAACTGGTACCTTTGTAATTCATCTTCCACAAACAAAACATCGCTTTCATCGGTAAAATGGGTGGTTATTGGTTGAGGTACGAGTTGATTAGCTTCAGCTAACTGCTTCAGAACAGACGGTTTAAGTTTTTGATCTTTGAATAAGGTACAAATGATGACGCATTTCTCAGAACTTTCTTCTGTCAACTGGTGGAGTCTGCATAAACGATACTGATCGCCCCATTTGTTGTTTATCCTGTCTGCAAGTATCTTTCTCATCATTTCAAGTCTTACTGTATAAATACTGCAATATTGTTTTGCATAATCGTTTTTGATTTCAACAAATCTCTGTGATAAATTCTTGTATTCTAATATTAACCTTTCTTGTGCTTCTGGCATTTTATTTATTTATTTTCACTTTTCTACTAAGGAACTAAAAATTGATGTGTTATCGTTATGGTTATGTTGTAGAAAATAGGTTAGTTGCCATTCAGTGTTAGCCGCCAAAATTAATTTTCAAATAAGATCTAGTAGTTGTAATCAACTCTTTGTACATAAAGAAATTAGGTTCTCTATGGTACGGTTTCCCTAATAAGTACACTTGACGAACCCGAAACGCAAATCACAACACATTTTTAAAGAGCTGACGATCGTTTCACTAACAAGGTTAGCGGTTAGCGCCATTAGAGGATGAAACATTCGGAATGTCTCATCCTCTGATGGCTCTAACCTTGTAAAATGTGTTCTGGTGGTTTGGGTTCTCCAAAAGTACATATCAGTGTCCATCACAGGTTCCAAGTTCCAATCTTCACTTAATGACAGTTTACCTTCATAATCAGTGAAATCTATTTCACTTGGATGGGAATGGGACCCGATAGTAAATTCAATTGTTCGGGACGCAGCAAGTGCGTTATGGTAGTGAATGTTTATTAAATGCTTCAAACTTGAATAACTCAATTTTCTACAAACTTAGAAAGTTTAATTTTGGTATGTAGTAAGGTCTTTCTTAAGGCAAGATATCCACCAAATTGCATTAAAATAACTTTGCAATTTTCGGAGAAAAAATTTTTTCGAAAGAAAATTTAAAATTTGAATAACCTAATTTTCTATCAACTTAGAAAGTTGAATTTTGGTACGTAGTAAGGTCGCTCCCAAGGTAGTATATCTAGTAAATTTTATTAAAACAGCTTTGTAATTTTCGGAGAAAAAATTTTTGTCGAAAGAAAACTCAAAGTTTTCTCGGAAAACCCTGTCCGATTTTCCTGGCTAACGAACTCATCCAAGCCATTAATAAAAGAATCGGTAAATTATTTGTGAAAAAAATCAGATAATTTTTAAATTAAAAAGGACTGACCTGTTTAGATATTCGTTTTCTGTAGGCATGGGCACGTGCGTGGAAGTTAGGTGACGTCGACTGGAACATCAGGTTCGGCATCTTCAGCTTGCGGCACGGGGTCACCAATATGGATTTAATTGCACTTGTTGATATTAAATCCATACGTAAACATTTAATATACTTTATTATTTCACTAACTGAATAAACTATATGATACATTTAACTATAAAACAATCACAACAGTACATGAGTACATAACAGATAACTGACCTAGCGTGGAGAGACGTGTGATCACTGTGTCGGTTGGTAGCGAGCAGAGAGAGAGAGAGAGATCCCTGGTGTCTCTTATATCGTAGTTCTTGACAGCTTGCTGTCGAATAACGTAACGCAACGTTTAACTGTCAAGGGTATTTATGCAGAAACATAGAGTAGGGTTGACGGAAACACTGCGGTCGGAACCACCGCCACAGAAGGTAAACTTTTTCGCATCATGGCTTTTTCATTTCATGATCGGGTAGCTAAAAGACTAATTCTCTCTTCAGGAGGCTTATACTACTGTTGAGCACAGATTTTAACTGGAGCTAAGCACAACGTAGGAGATGGTTAGTTCCTGGATGGATGACCGGCTTGTGATTTTGTCCAGATCTGATGTTTGCAGAAAAATTTAAATTTTAAGCGAATTATTTTACCTTTTATTTATGCTTAATAGACCTTCTGTGGTTCGCCTCTTAATACTTTTAAATAGACAGAGGAAACGCATGTTTTTCAATAGTCAGTATTTTGCAAAGAGAGGGGTCATGACCATGCCGCTCTGTCCACGAACAGCTCAGGTATCGTAATGTTTGCCGTCGAGCGGTTTTTTAGAACCAGTGATTCTGTAGTTACTGCCTACGTCTTTTCCGTCGACAGTTCAGCGTCGAGAGGCAATTCCCAATCACGACACGATACTCCGATGGGTTGAAGCAAATCGAACCACCGCATCTGTCATGAAGAGGGGACCACCTGGCCTTCTCAGTTCCTTCAGGATTACGACACCAGACAATGTTGAAACAGTGAGAACGGCGGTTTTTGCTAGTCCTAAACGTTCAACTATAGGCGCCAGGTTCCAGCTCTGGGTATATCCCGTCCACCGCTACAACGCATTCTGCATGACAATTTGAAATTTCAACCCTACAAAATAATGATTGTGCAACAGCTGACCGAAAGTTATGTTGCACAGCGCAGAGAACGCGCTCCATTTTTGCTGATGACCGTGATGCCGTGATAATGTTGAGTGACGAAGTACATTGCCATTTAGATGGATATGTAAGCAAGCAGAACTGTACTGGGCGGCAGAGAATCCACGAGAACTGCACCAAAGACCTCTTCATAATGAAAAAGTGACAGTGTGGTACGGACTGTCCAAATTAGAGATCCTTGGTTCTTACTTTTTTGAAGAGGAGGAAAAATCAGTAACAGTAACTTTGGCACGTTATTATGTTAATTTGTTACAAAATTTTCTGTTACCACAACTTCAACGGGGGCAAGTAAACATCGGAGAACTATAGTTTCAAGAAGACAGTGTCACAGCTTACACAGCGAGAGCATCAATGAATCAATGGAATGCGTTCGACAAATGTTTCATCAAAATGTCATCTCCCGTTTCGGCGTTGTTTCTTGACCCCCACGCTCTCCAGATTTGTCTGCATGCGACTTTTTTAGTGGGGTTACCTTAAGGCTATAGAGTGTACGCGAACACACTCCGCACGATTCAGGAACTGACACTTGCTATTCTACAAGAAATCTTATGCGAGTACCAGAAGAAATAGTTGCTAGAGTGATGAACAACTTTAAAGAGAAGCTGCAATTGTGTGACCGCGAAAAGGGCGACACTTGACTGGCATTATTTTCCACTAATACCTTAAGGATGAACTATTATTGCATACTTCATTTAGTTGTAAGTACAAAAAAAATCATTTTGAAAACAAACAATGTTATGCTTAAGTAAAGAACATAATGCGTGTCCTCTGCGCCACCCTGTATATTTAAAAACTTCTCTATACACTCTGTGGATATGTGACAAAACATTTAAAGTAAACAAATATTATTGTTAGAGAAAGTGTACGCCTTTGAAACACGCGCATTCTCTGAGGATCGCTCTTAAAATAATTGGGACAACTTTCTCCTTTTTGTTGTTAAAGTGTTGTTTGTCAAAAATTAGATATTCTCGTATTTGATAATGATATAAGTTTTATTAGCTACTATGTAAACAATTAAAGATAAATGGTCTAGTTTTTATGACTATAATTACATTTCTCTTGTGCTATTACTTAAATGTTAACAACAGCAAAAATCAGCAGAAAATATAACCATAGTTTCTTTTTACTGCCAATCTAAATTTTATTACTTTTTAAGCTAATCTAGCACTCGATGTATTTTTAATTTATCAAAATGTATAGGTATCTTATTATTTTTTATGGATTTTAACCAAAAGGAAAGGCTTCCTGATTTATATCACGGCTATATGTTAGGTTTTTACTCTTAGAAGGTCACAAACGTAAGCAATATAAAAAAATAATATGTTTCTAGTTTTAAGCGCCATCCCATAGACTGGAATGGTGTAGGGAAATATTTTGTAGGTACCACGAAAACTGGATCTGCACAATTTTTAATGGATATATTAGGTTATTATTAATTTAGAAAAACTCGTTTAGTGGAAGATATCGTCTTGTGGCTAATGGGTTTCTAAAGCATTCAAACAGGTCTGGCATGCGACATTTCACAATACTATTCCATTATACGGAAGTCGTGCCTATGGATATCTAGTTTTCTGAAAGGGCACGCCCTGCATATTTATATCGATGGTGTTTCATGAGATAAATTAAAAATTAATGCTAGCGTTCCACAGGGTTCCATTGATGATCCTACACTTTTTCTTTGTCATATAGATTACCTTCTTTCTACAGCCAACAATCCTATCCACAACTTTCCTGATGATAGTACTCTTCACATGGGCTTCTCATCGACTCGTCCAATATCTGCTTCTAGCTCCTTATCGATAAGAGTCGAAGTAACCAACCCAGTCAAAACAATTATATCGCATCAATAACGTGCCCACTATGTAAAAAATGTGACTTTAATATCATATCGATGTACTATATAAATTACATGGGAGTCATCTGAATACGTTCTATGTCAGCAACAAAACTACCTTATTAGTATGTGGCAGCAATATCACATTGTGATCTCTCAGACACGGCACGGTCGTCTAACAATCATATCTAGGACATGTTGTTGATGCTACCTAATTATTATATTACCAGTATGTCGCTTTGTGACGTTTCAAGTAAAAATTTGTGACATGTAAATAAACTTTATGGACTCATGATATAATTATTGTGTACTGCTATATTTATAGATGTCTAATTTATTTGTACGGCGCAGTGGCGGTTGGTTAGATGACACAGGTAAAGCGCTGCTTCACCTATATTTTTCGGTTAAGCTAACTTTTTTTTCAAAATCTACCATAATTTTAATTTTTTTCATTCTCTCAGATTGATTTTTAGTACAACCACATAAAAATGTCTTGTTACGTCGCGCCGCAGTTGATAATGTATTTTTATAGTAATTTATGATACAATATTATTTGCAGGCCCGCGCCTGATCACTCAATTGAATGTATCAACGCACAGCGCTTACGTATTGCAGACCACAGACTATTGTATAGAGCGTCAAGCAACTGCAGACTGACTGAGCCAGATTCCTTCCTATACAAATGCTGCGTCGGTTTCGGGACGCTTGCATGAGACGGTTGCCATAGCAACGGCACGAGCACTGGTAGGTTGGTGTTTATGAGTGTCACAAAAGTGATGCAGAGTTCTGAGCCTGCTTCAAAGCTAGTTTCCGTCGTTTATTTAGATTCAGTCGGATTGTCAGAAACGTATTTTTATTTTTACTATGTTGCTGTTAAATAATCTGGTATGTGTCACATTTATAGACTTTTAAAAGCTGGATTTTTCATGTTTCTTTTTCGTGGGTGGAATTGATTTGTTTATTATCGCTACTAAAGGAATAATTTCAAAATAATAAAATATTAGATATAGAATTTCAAGTTGTAAAAAAAGAGAAGGACCTTGAATTTGAAAAAATATGCTTGTGCTGTAATTAGTATACCGTACTGACGAGCTCTAATTAGAGCGAAACCGGTATGCGGTTCTAATTATAGTGAAAATACATCTAGTCTTACATAGGCTTTGCTCTTCATGAACTATTTCTTAAAAATACTAATAGATAATACCTTGGAATATAAAACAACAGGAAGGAGCATAACCATATATGTACTAGAGAAGCAATTGCGATGTGTCTGGTATCTTGAACCTCCTGTTTTCGGATTCTTTTTGGTGGTTTGCACCGGTCAGTGAATGTCTTACATTTGCGTTTGTTGGGAAATGATTGTAAAATAGTGCAATTATTGTGATTGGTCTTGTATAGGTAATTATTTTGTTGAGTTCATTTTCGACAACGAGCACGTCGTAGTATTACATGACAGTTGCAGCCTCCTTTTAGGTTCCAACTATCTTTTATTATATTCACTCCTGTTGTTTTCTATTCTAAGGGTAATACTAATAAGGAGACTTTAATCACTTCTAAATTCCATTTTTAAACAAGCCCAATTTTATCTATTCGGGTAAAAACAACACAAGACACAAGTCACAGCTATTTTGGGTTTCGAGGCAAGAGCAGCGCCATCTACTAGAGTGTTATTGTTACTACTCGAGATATGAAAAATCGTCTTTGAGCAGTGGTGTATAATGATCTAAACATTTTCATAATGCAATTAGAGTTGTAGCTGTTTATAACACTTTTATTGGTAATTTTTATTTTATTGCCGGTTCTAGCAAATGCGCCCCCTTGCGGTCATATATCTAAGTCCATAATTTTAAAATATTTTCATTAAGTTTCTCTTGGCCATTTTAGTCACGAAATTATTTCCCATCACTTGTGCGATTGTATTATTCGAGATGTCGTCTATATATAGTAGGAGACATAGTCCGGTTTCGTCCAGTTTTGGGCTCTTCAGAATGTCATCACTACAAGGCACTGTTCATGGAATGCAATGGAGAATACAGTGGCTGTGGCTATAATAGCCACTGTAGTGGAAAATAGCGAGAGCGCCATCTGTGGTTCCACGGCAGCTTCTTCTTGCTGCACTGTGTGTACGTGGAAGCTGCTGTAGAAGCTTCGAACCGTCACAAAACCAGAGATGGTGCTTCGCGCTATTCTCCAGTGTATATATATATATATATATATATATATATATATATATATATATATATATATATATATATATATATATATATATATATATATATATATATATATATATAGGGTGTTTCTTAACCTTTGTGACAAAATAAACAAGGTGTATTCTCATCTAATTTGAAGACGAAAATGTGGTATAAAACTTTTTTAATGTTGCTTCGTTTTCGAAACGTAGGGTCAATTTTAGTTACTCTCAAATTTTAACATGTTAAAACCGTATGTTATGCAAAGAAATTTGTCGAAAGTCTTAAAGTCGTGATGTCGACATAAGCTATTTCTTTTATACGAAAATTTGCTGATAGCATATTCTTTCGTAATTATATTTACATGTACTTTTGCTCACTTATACTTTCACTTAATAATTGTTCTAAACTTTTTTACTAGACACTGACGGGCAAGATGTAAAACTTATGAAGTGGGAAACATATTTACTGATTTCTTAATTGAAAGTCGACAAATAAAAATTACGCTAATAGTTAGGTATATTTATATAGCCGTTGACGAATCTTATATCCCCAGTAACCTGCAACTCCGACGAACTATTTAGTTATATAATACAGTTTAAATTTGTTGTAAAATGCTTACGAATTCAAATTTTAGCACTAAAATTTCTATTAGCGAAAAATTACATTACTGCGACGTTATAAAAAAATCAACACGACCTCCTGATTTATTGAAGTTTGATGTAACTGAGGAGCTCAAAACAGATCTAAAGAGAAAAAGATTTCCTCACAGTATCGAAAGGGTTAATCCTGAAATAAACGCGCAACTCCTTAAAGATTTTACCGGTAAGTAAAACATATTACTTTCAATTTTCACACAGAAAGTGCATTATGGCAGTAAACTTCAATCAAACATTTATCATGGAAATAAAGTCAATCCGTTAATGAAACATAAAAATTATAAAAAGCTCGTTATAGGTAAAGTCTATGGCCAGAGTTGTCGAAAAACAAATTTAAAAAGTCTGGAGGCTGCAGAGAAAAAAACCAACACTTGTAAAGTGTATTCAGTACAAATATCTACTAGAGTCAATCAATAAATACCCGTGTCAGGAAAAAACACATTTTTTTCACAAATATAGTGTATATTTAAAAGTGATTACAGTGTAGCGGAACATTCCAAAAGATATATGTATATATATATATATATATATATATATATATATATATATATATATATATATATATATATATATATATATATATATATATATATATATATCCGAGCGATACCTCAAAAAGTACTCAACTGATTTGTACGAAACTTAGCACATATCTTCACTTTGTTGAGGCCGTGGACGAGTTCATAAATCAGCTATGCAGACATTTTTTCCCCCGAGAATATACAAAAATATTTTTGAAAACACTATTTTTTTGAAAGTATCAGAATAACTTAAATGATACTTTACATGTAGGTAGAAATGGGATAAAAGAACCTCTGTTGTAAATTTGTAGTAATGTGGTTCACAAAATTTGGAGCTTTTTCTTTTTCCCAATTAAAAATAAAATCTGAAAGACATGATTTTAAACCACTTAGTGATTAAGGTCCATTGTCTGACAAAGACGAACTAGTTTGCTGCCATGCGTAGATTGATACATACTACAGGCAGGGTTGCCGGGCTTTTAAAACTAAATATCGCCGTTTTGCTGAACGAGATCGCCCAAAATCGCCAACTTTCCAACCACGATAAATCGCGCAGTTTCTGTAAGAATTGTCACTTGTCAAATCGTCCAAACTGAGTTTTTCGGCGGGAATTTCATTTTCTTTTATAAAAGCTTTTTATAATGCATAGAGCCTCGGTGGTCCACTGGTGAAAACAACGTGTTTCTGTACCGAAGCGCACTGGGTTCGATTCACATGGCTCCTCTTTCACCTTTTCAGTACATACTATAAAATTAACATGAACCGAGAGGTTGTGGCAATGTATTTGAGCAAGTCGAATGTCTGCACGTTTCGCACTTCCAGGGGGCGTAAATTCGTCGATCTCGTGTATCATACAATGTTGGGCAGGTTAAAGATTCCACCATCCTTACAGAAAGGTTCGGCAAAATTTACAAGATAGTGAGGTAAAACTGCTCACTGGCGTCGGTGATTGGCCATAGTCGCGGAAATAGACCCACGTTAAAGAAGAGAAAAAATCTATAGTGCATTAAAATCACATGTGAATAACGGTTTACCTTTGGTCATTAAATTAAAAAAAAAGGAACCAGAACAAGAATTGATTTAGAAAATATCAAAACATACACTTAACAGCAGTGTTATAAGAATGCAGAAATAAAATATTTTCTCTATATAACGAAACATATAAAATACATACAATACAGATATAATATAAAACATAAACATTTTGTACCTGTCACCTGTCACCTATCATCTTTTCTCTATTATCTATCCAAACATGCTGGGTACTCTTGGTTTCTCACGAATGTCAAAATGTCATTGCTTCTCATGGAAAAAAGAATGTTCGTCTATGTTACTTCTGAATAAATCAAACTTTGGCGATACTGATTAGTTTTACAACAGAGCTCGTTTCTTCAAGATCGCCCAATTGGCGATTTTTAGATAACAAAAGTAGCCCAATTTGAGACTCGGCGCTTTCTGTGAAAAAAACCTCGCAACAACAGATAAAAGATAGCCCAATTTGCGATAAATCGCCCAATCTGGCAACTCTGACTACAGAACCAAATCATACAATACATACAACCACAGCGTCGTAGCACTACCGTAACTAGCGATCGGTAAATCTCGGCCACTAAAATGCCGAAAACTCGACCACCGTTGGCAATGACAACACTCAACACCATACCACTGCCACAGCCGTCGGCATACTTATGCTGTGGACATGCCGTTACGCGAAAGTACCGATAGCATGACATTAAAAATGATGTGGTTATAAAAAGGGATGGTTTTCCAGTGGGAGATTCAATACATTTTAAAACTACACTATATTTGTAGCTTGACCAACGACGCCAACTGAAGTTTTAAATGTAGCATGGAAAGGTCAACGTTTAAGCACGCAAATAATACCGTGCCAACAAGCAGCTCTATTAGCCGAGTGGTAACCGTTTTCGACTAACTCTTGTATATATTTTTGTATTCAAATGTTTATTAGATAATAAAGCTTGTTGATTGATTGATTGATCGACTTATAACGAAACTTGACGGCCGGTGCGTGTTCTATTCCGGCACGATCCACATTAACGTTTTGTTTTATTTGACAAACTTGAATATTTCGCAGAAGCAATATTGTCCATGTTTCATACGTTTGGACCAATATCATTTTTTTAACGCCTGGATAACTCTTTCACCTTTAAGTCTATAATTATACATTTTAGCAGACATTTTTTTTATTTTTGAAAAAAAAAACAAGATATATTTTTTTAACTTTTTAGTGAGTTTTCTTTAAAAAATCCACTAATGAGGAGATCCCGACTTTTGAATTTTCAAAACCTTTCTTTAAATAAGCGCGATTTTGGACCCCTGGAACCCAAACCCGTGGTTGGTTTCAAACTTTATATGTTATAAATATTATAAATAAAGGGCCAAATTTGGTGAGTACCTTCCTTTTGCAGGTGGCTTGGATAAGTTCGTTAGCCGGGAAAATCGGCCAGGTTTTTCCCGGAACATTTTGTGTTTTCTTTCGGAAAATTTTTATATCTCCATAAATAATAAAGTAAGTGCAACCAAATCTGGTGCGCTGGTTTATATCATTAAAAGTAAGTCACGTGCCAAAATTTAGCCCTCTAAGTTAAAATATAAAAAAGTTATAGGCATTTAAATTTAAAAAGTCTGTACGCAGCAAGCGCGTTATGGTAGTGAATTTTCATTAAAATGTTTTAAACAGCAAATACGTGTTTTTTTTAAGAAAGCAGGCATCAAATTTGGTTACGAGTATAACCTATATAGCAGAAACAGTGTACCATATTTCACCAAAATAACTTTATTGTTTGAAAATGTACAACAAATTTTCGAAATAAACTTAAAATGTTCCAGAAAAGGGCTTTAAATCCAATCTTTAAATTCTTAATGCTAGTAATATGTCATACTAATAGTGTACAATTGTTATGAAAATTCACTACAATAATGCACTAGCTGCGTCTCGATTTTTTTTTCAACGTAATGTCAGTTTAGATCGATACACTTTTCCCAAAGTTTCTGTCATTTCTTTAACAACTCCAAAAAGTACGATTTGTCAAATTTTTCAAAATACTCTCCTCTCTAACGTCCTCGTTTGAGCTAAGTTTTCCACCGAGCCATGTTTTAACGCTGGGGAACAGAAATAATTCGCAGCGAGTCAGGTGGGTGCGGCAGCAATTCGTAACGCAGTTCATGCAATTTGGCCGCGACAATTCCCGAGGAATGTGCTGGTGCATTATCGTGGTGAAACAACACATTCTTCTTAGCCTAATGAGCCCCTGTCTTCTTCAATTTATTCTCGAATCGGTCCAATAATTCACTGTAGTACTGTCCCACAATCCTTCTTTCTTTCTGCAAAATTTCCAAGAGGATTATTCCCTTCGAAATGCAAAAAAATCGTGGTCATGACCTTTCCATGCCTTCTTCGGAGCAGATTCGCCAAAAAGTCCATTGTGTTGACTGTCGCTTGATCTCTGATGTAAAATAATGTATCCAGGTTTCATCAACGGTGACGACTCGACGCAAAAACACCTGCCAATTTCGCTTAAAGAGGTCCAAACACTGCTTTGACATTGACAGTCGTATCCGCTTGTTGTCCACCGTGAGCAATAGGGACACCTTTCTAATAATCAACTTATCGTGTAAAATATTGTATTCCGTACGACATGCCTACGGCCTCTACTACTTCGCGCACTTTAGTTCGGCGATCAGCGAAAGTCATGTCTTGGACATTTTCAACATATTCATCGGTAACCACGTCTGCCAGACAGCGTGGTCGCTCCTTATGAAACACAGATGTACGACACTTCCCTCAGCAACGCCATCTATCTTCAAACACAGGTACTTATTGATCGACCCTCGTACTTACAGATATTGAAATCATGTTTTAGTTGGCCGTATAAAAAAAGATTTATTAGCGAATTTTTATTAAGAAAAATTCGCTATTAGAGAGGTCACGATGAAAAGCTTTTGAACATTTTTTTTCATATGAGCGCGAATTTGGGTCCCTTGTACCCAAAACTAAAATTTATATATATATATATATATATATATATATATATATATATATATATATATATATATATATATATATATATATATATATATATATATATATGTATGTATGTATGTATCCGAGCGATAACTCAAAAAATACTAAACTTATTTCAATCGAACTTGGCAAAAATCTTGTTTGGGCGAAAACCGAGGTCGAGTTCGTTAATCAGCCTTTATGTTCAAGTTTTTCCGGTAGAAAATCGGGGAAACTGTTTGAAAACGCTATATTTTTGTAAGTATCAGAGTAACTGGAATGAGACTTTACATGTGGCTAAAAATAGTGCAAATAAACGTATGTTTTGAATTTTAAGTAATTTGGTACACAATATTTAGTTTTTCCAACTTAAAAATAAAGTCCCAAAAACATGCGTTTAGACGACTTAGTGGTTTCCAATGCCTGTCAGACAGAGTAGTTAACTGCCACGCGTAGATTGATTCATACAACAGGTATAAACCATACATCAACGTTAACCAAACTAAATATATACCAGGCATAAAACATACTACCCGAACCAACAATCGGGAAATCTCAGCGGCAATTATGGAAATTGACAGACGACATGAAGTTAAAAATTTGTCAAGTGGTTGTTATTTAACTGGTGGATTCAGTCAATAAGGACACTAAATTTGTAGGTTTATCAACGGCTTCAAATACAGTTTTAGCGCAGCATAGGTATATTATGCTGTCGCATAATATAGTGGAATTGTAAACAAAATTAAGCAAAGTCTCTATAAATATGATTCTAAAATAGAGTGTTTTATCTTTAAACTTAAACATAAGACGTCATATAAGACCGAAACAGTCGTAGGATATTTCAATGGTAATTCTACTAATTCTGTAATTAATTGTTACGTATACTTTGAATATAATATCCCGGGCATGAAGGCGATCTAATGTATCATGTAAACAAAACCTTAGTTGACGTATGCCTACATGGCTGAAAGTCGTCGCGCTTGCCTCGTAATCAGAAGATTACGCGATCGAATCCAGCTCGATGAATGCATGTCTTGTTATGGTTTATTTTGACATTTGGAGAAACAATAGTGCACAGATTTCATACGTTTTGAACAAGATCTCATTTTTGTTTAAACCGCCTAAATAAGTTTGTCACCTTTGAGTCTGAAATTATAATTTTTTATTGTTGATATTAAAAAAACCGGTTTGATTAGGTTGACTAAAACGCAATCATACTGGCGATTGATAAGGAAAAATAACTGCTACGTTTAAAATTTGGCAGATATTTTACTTCTCTAAATATGAAGTTTCCTTCTGGAAATCTTCTGTATAACTTTAATGAAATTTGTAATACAAGTTTCTTTTAAAGAAACTTACATTATCTACAGATATAGCAAAATTTATTTCTTTAGCTTCATAGAAAATTGTGTTTTGGGCATTTTTATCAAAAGGAGTTAAAACGCAAGATTTTTTTGATAATGGAGAAATATCGATGGTAACACTTTCGGAAGAATTTTTCAAATGTGCGCGTACTAGGACCTCTAAAATCGATGTTCGAGGGCTGTGTGAGTTTAAAGTATTAACTTTACTAATATGCCGTATAATAAGAGTGTACATTTCTTATGAAAATTCGCTACTAGAACGCACTTGCTGAGTCCCGAATTTTTTTAATATTGATCACTCAAAACTGTGTTGTACTTTTGTATAAAGATATAGGAATCATGAAACTATCAATCTTTTATTTTTTACAGGCGAAAAAAATTATTTTGTGCAAGTCGGCGACAAGAAATGGTTTTTTCCAAGCAAGTATGAAAAAACAGCTGAAATTTTTTACAATTTTAAAGTCAAAAAGGACGACGTATGGATTGTCACATTTCCTAGATCAGGTACGCAACCCATACCTTATAATTCGTTATATATATATATATATATATATATATATATATATATATATATATATATATATATATATATATATATATATATATATATCAGGGTTCCCACTCGTCTGGAAAACCGGGAAAAGTCAGGGAATTTGTAGAAGAAAAAAATTTGTCAGGAAAATCAGGGAAAAATTGGGAACATTGAATAAGAGTCAGGGAATTTTTGTCCCTGCCAGGGAAAAATTATGTGTTTCCTTTTTATGACAAATAATTGAAACAATGTGTTTTGTTTTTGTGCAATTCTGCACCATTCATTTAATGATTTCTTTTTCCACAAAACCACAATATTTTTTATTTATTTTGCGTTCATTGGTCGCTTTGTATTTGAAATATGACGCGAAGACCTAATGTATTCTGTCGAAATGCGTGTTACACATGTTGGGGGTAAATTGTGGAAGATCAAAGTCATGGAAATAGATTTTGGCATGTCAGGGAAATCAGGGAAAAGTCAGGGAAATCGATATGCTGTTTTTAGTGGGAACGCTGTATATATATATATATATATATATATATATATATATATATATATATATATATATATATATATATATATATATATATATTTCCTGGATGAGATTAGTAACACCTTGGAGACTCTAACTCATCACAACATATTTTTCAGACCCGACAATCGTTTCGCGAAGTTAGCGTCATCGGGGAAATGGGCTATTTACGTCATGTAATGCGCCTTTTTAAGTCGGCTTGCATTTTAATAATCTTACCAACTGTTTAAAAACGTTTAATGGGTACTTTGATTGAAATTGAGCGAACAAAATATCGTCATACAAAGTAATGAAAATTCGCCACTTAGTAAACACTGTTCTGCCTTCTTGTTATAGATTTTTAAGAGGAATACTTACTGGCTGACAGTGGAAAGGATTTTGCTGTTAACGTATTAAATACACAGAACCAGTGATTGTGAAGTAAAAAATCACATAAAAAATACGCTTGGGTTCTTTGAAGGATAAATAAGCAGCGCAGATATATCTCTCCACAAATTTCTAAAAAAAATTATGTTTCTAAGTTTCTAAACTGTAGTTCTAGAAGAATTCTCGTCAACACTATAATTTTGTCCCGCTTTCTTTTCTGTGCTACATTTTTTATGTGCAGTCAAGGAGCAATAGAGAAATTGCAGATATTACAAAATAAAGGTATGAAGGTGATATTGGGGTGCAATAGGTGCACTAGAATATCACTGATGTTTGAAGTTTGGTTGCCAGTGAGGAAGCTAATCGAAATGCCGACAATGATATTTTTTTAATCGAGTAAAGGGATGGGTCCAGAATAGTTTACGGATCGTTTGATTAGGAATACCAGTGTTCACTATCATTTCACAAAGTTATATTTGGATTGTCATAGAAATACCCTTACATAGAACGGCGGCTCAGAGCTCAATGTTTTATGGAGGAAACTACTACCTGTTTCAACAGGTTGCCTTCCAACTTAAAAAAAGTTTGATGGCTGAATCCCAAATAAAGGTCTATTATCATTAACTACGGTCAACCAGTGACAAACTCCAACGCCTACTTTTTCCAAGCATGGCACGATTATGAACTGCATTTCGTAGACAGTTTTTATTCAATTGTTCAAACAAAATTGCGATTCACTGTAAGACTGACCTTAAAGAACTGAAACAAACAGTTCTGTTAGCATTATATGTTTCTCCTGCCTTTTCAAAAAAATCGGACGGGGTTTTCCGGAAAAATTTTGAGTTTTCTTTCGAAAAAAATTTTTTTCTTCGAAAGTAACAAAGCTGTTTTAATGAAATTTACTATATATGTTGCCTTGGAAGAGATCTTACTACGTACTGAAACTCAACTTTCTAAGTTTATAAAAAATTGAGTTATTCAAATTTTAAATTTTCTTTCGACATTTTTTTTTCTCCGAAAATTACAAAGTTATTTTAACGAAATTTGGTAGATATCTTGCGTTAGGAGACACCTTACTACACACCAAAATTAAACTCTCTAAGTTTATAGAAAAATGAGTTATTCAAATTTGAAGCATTTAATATTTAACATGAAGTTTTTACCACAGAAATCGTAGAAACGACGAGACGATTTTCACGTCTCTAGTATCAGGATCACATGAGAGGATAGGCAGTGGCAGTATTTAAAACTAATGTTGTACATGCTAGTTTGTTATTCTGCAGATGATGTTTTCAATTTGTTTTCAATATATGGTGAATGTAACAGAATAGTTGAGACAACAGTTCGAACATTTAACAACAGATTCCTTTATTTGGCTCCAATGAATAGAACAAAATTCAGCAGAATTAAAAGTAAGTCGTCAAGTCATGGAATAATACTGACACGACGCGTTGTTAAACGTTTCAAAATTGAAGGCAATGAAATGAATGAAATTATAGTTCTTGCATATTTTGAAGCATGTCTACAAAGTTCGTTAAGAAGTAGGTCTCAAGATTTGGGTTTATCTATCTGGGCAATACACAGAATATTGAGAAAGCACAATATGCATAATTAGTGAATTTTTATTTAAAAAAATTCACTAATAGAGAGGTATCGATGGTGAGACTTTGCAAAAATTCTTTCAAATGAGTACGAACTAGGACCCCTAGAACCCATATCCGGGGTCAGTTTCAATTTTTATATGTTTATATATATATATATATATATATATATATATATATATATATATATATATATATATATATATATATGTATCCGTCTGATAACTCAAAAAATAATGAACCGAATTTGATGAAATTTGGCAAGTGCCTTTCTTTTATAAATGGCTTGGATGAGTTCGTTAGCCAGAAAAATCGGACGAGGTTTTCCGGGAAAATGTTGAGTTTTCTTTCGAAAAAAAATTTTTCTCCGAAAGTAACAAAGCTGTGTAATGAAATTTACTATATATGTTGCCTCAGGAGAGATCTTACTGCGTACCAAAATTCAACTTTCTAAGTTTAGAGAAAATTGAGTTATTCAAATTTTAAATTTTCTTTCTAAAAAAATTTTTTTCTCCGAAAATTACAAAGTTATTTTAATGAAATTTTGTGGCTATCTTGCCTTAAGAAAGACCTTACTACGTATTAAAATTAAATTCTCTAAGTTTATAGAAAATTGAGTTATTTAAATTTGAAGCATTTAATAAAAATTCACTACCATAACGCACTTGCTGCGTCCCGAGTGTTTTATATCATTTATTAATAATTTTTTGTCATGCTGGCAGGTACAACATGGACTCAAGAATTAGTGTGGTTGTTAGCAAACAATTTGGACTACCAGGAAGCTGCAAGAATTCCTTTGGTAGATCGCTTTCCATTTTTAGAGTAAGATAAAAAACATAGTTTTGTATGCCTATACTTAGCGGATTAGTGCAAAAAGACTTAAAAGTGAGGCTCTAATTTGCATTCATCTAAAGGTGTCTCTGAAGGTACTTTACAAAATCCTACCACATATTTCTTGGGCCAAAATCAACCGGTTTTGTAGTTACCTTATAATAATATAGGGTTTCTTAATTTGGGCAATATACGGCCCTGAAGTTGAAATGGTTTTATTTCTTAAATTTAACATGGCTTATACGATTTTGCTAGAAGTTGGTTTGATGACATGGTGTTATGGGACAAAACAAATTAAAAACTGTAATTGTAACTTCAGAACCGTATAGCGCACAACAGTGGCGGCTGGAGCCTGATATTTTTGGGTGTACAGCATGAAAAAATGTAAGGATAAATAAAATGCAGATTTAAGAAAACGAATAATTTTATGACACAATAATTACCTACATTGATTTTCTCGGACAATATAACAGTTTTCATTTATGTTTTACTCAAAATAGCGCATTGCAGGAAAACAACCCAAGCGGACTCCTATATTTCCAATAGAACAAGGATGTAAAAAATAAGGTTTAGTTGGGAAAAATCATTGGCATACTATTTTTTATTCAACATTATCGAAGTCAGTGCCCATACGCACGCCACTGTAAAAGGTGAAAATTATGTTTCTATTAAAGCAAATGTATATTTATTAGTCTCTCCGTACTAAATATCACTGAAATATTTCAAGCGGTTTCGAAAATATTAATTAATTTCCATTTTTTCCTTAAAACTTTAACACAACAAAACATTTTTGGATCATAGGTTATAAAGCAAACTATCGTTAATTTGTGATGTATATTCACACCTTAAATATTCGAATATCATTAAGGAACATTCTGTATAGCTATGTTAAATTGTCTTGCCGATTCTTCCTGGTAAATAGGCATATAATAGATAATATACACTATACGCATATACAGATGCATTCTTGCTAAATTAAAGGAAAACGGTTGCGAACTGCGAAATAAGCGGCTCTTTGGTAGCGAACATTCGGCGGCTCCGAAGCTGTCCGATAGTCAGCGGTGCCCGTCGAATGGCTTTTAATCGAGCTAACAGAACAACGATATTAGGCCACAGCATAGTAAACTTATGCTGTGGTTAGGCAGAGACTTCTTTGACCGGCCTAGGAGACTTGCATTATTTACATATCCAATTGACTGGCTGGGACTAGCGTCTGGCGCTTGATGGCCTGCTCAAATCTTCAACGCCGGCGAATCGCTAGCTTTCAAACAACAACGTATCTATTTCCTGACAATAAATCAGGATTTTAATGGTTTCATCCAATTAGGAATAATATTGTTGGTATTTTTGGTTATTCTGCAGCACCACATAACTCATGGACAAGCCGCCCGTGGTACACAAGCTAAGTAAGTTTCTACTAACGTAACGTTTTTTTTTTCTTCCCTCAGGGCTTGTCCGCGATTTCGCCGCCCCGAAAGCACTGCAGCCTTTGGCTTATTGTGCATGTCCTTAGTCTTTTTACTCCACCCATCACTGTGCCTTGAAGTAGTCTGCACAGCGATTGGTAGGGTGAAGTTTTATAATGCTCTGTCTCCGGTCTAGACTGACCGTAGATCAGTTGTCTTTTGCGGTCCAGAGCTTTACACTCGCACAAGATGTGCTTGGCTGATTCCTCCACCTCGCCGCAGAGTCTGTATGCGAAGTCCCCCTCGAACCGCCCCATTTTATGCAGGTGTTTCTTGACATCCATGTGTCCCGTCAAGAGACCTGTTATGTTTCTGATCTGTCCTCTGCAAAGATTTAGCAGCTCCACAGCTCTCTTTCAATTGGGTTCGTCAATTATTGACTTCCCATGTCTGTGCCCTGGACAGTCTGCCCAGTACACCTTGTGTTGGTTTATGACCCAGGACTTAATAGCTCCCCTGGCAGTGCTCTTTGTCACGCCCAGAGCCGGTTCTGGTCCCATAAATGGTTCTGCTGACCTTCTCTTCGCGAGACTGTCAGCTTCTTCATTGCCTTTGACCCCCGAGTGACCCGGCACCCAGATGACGGTGACCTCCATCTGCCGAGCCAGGTCGCTCGTCTCGTCTCGGCACTCACTCACCAGCCAGGAATTTACCCGTGCGCCATTTAAGGTCTTAAGTGCTGCCGGCTGTCTGTGGCTATGAGGATCCGCTTGTTGGTGTAGCCCCTCCTCTTGTTCTCCCGCACACAGTGCAGGATGGCGTACATTTCGGCCTGAAAGACCGTTGCATGGACTCCGAGGGAAATACTATGACTTACCCTCGGACCTTCCGAATAAACACCTCCCCCGTCCCACGCTCCCCGCCGGATTTGTCCGTGAACCAGACGAGCGCGTCCCGTGGTATGCCCGGCGTCTCATCCCACCATGCCCCGCGGTCGTGGATTTCCACTGTAAATTTGTTTTCCCTGCAGATTCGCGGGCTCGCGAAGTCTGACCTCATTTCAAGCATGTGCTCCCTCACGATCTCCTGAATTTTGCAGTGGCCCCTGAAGCCTGAGTTGATCTTCAGTCTACCATTGCAGGCTAATCTGTAGAGTCCTAGCGTGGCCTCCCCCATAATAAGGGGTAGATCCAGCAACACTTCCATGGCGGCTGTTGGGGTTGAAGACATGGCCCTTGTGATGCCTAGGCAAGTCATCCGTTGGATCTTGCCTAGTTTTTGTTAGGCACTGGATTGTGCCACCTTAGGCTACCACACCAGTGCCGCGTATGTTAACGATGGTCTGACCACCCTTGTGTACAGCCAGTGGGCCATACAAGGTCTTAGTCCCCACGTTTTTCCATATAGCCGCCTAGTGACGGCTGGGGTCATGACTGCCTTAAGCAGTATGTTTTCAACGTGACGATTCCAGGTTAGCTTAAAGTCTAATACGACCCCAAGATATTTTACCTCCCTGGCCATTGGAATGTTCCTACCGTATAAAGTGAGAGTTAGGTGGCTCTCCCACTTCCTCCTCCTCGTAAACGGTATGACGGTTGCTTTCTCGGGGCTCACCCCGGGCTGTTAACCAACCGTCCACTTTTCCACCACTTTCAATGCTGTCTGCATGCGCTCCCACAGTGATTGTGTAACCTTTCCTCGAACTATGATGACAATGTCGTCCGCATAACCCTGTACCTCATACCCCCTCTCGAGAGCCTCCCCAGCAGGCCGTCCACGACTAGGCACCAGAGCAAGGGAGACAGAGGCCAGGGAGGTAAAAAAGCTTTGGGTCGTATTGGACTCTAAGCTAACCTGGAATGGTCAAATTGGAAAAATACTGCGTAAGGCAGTCATGACCTTAGCCCTCACTAGGCAGCTATATGGAAAAACGTGGGGACTAAGACCTAGTATGGCCCACTGGCTGTACACAAGGGTGGTCAGACCATCGTTAACATATGCGGCACTGGTCTGGTGGCCTAAGGTGACACAATCCAGTGCCAAACAAAAACTAGGCAAGATCCAAAGGATGGCTTGCCTAGGCATCACAGGGGCCATGTCTTCAACCCCAACAGCCGCCATGGAGGTGTTGCTGGATCTACCCCCCTACACTTAGTTATTATGGGAGAGGCCAGGCTAGGACTATACAGACTAGCCTGCAATGGTAGACTGAAGATCAACCCAGGCTTCAGGGGCCCCTGCAAAATTCAGGAGATCGTGAAGGAGCCCATGCTTGAAATGAGGTCAGACTTCGCGAGCCCGCGAATGTGCAGGGAAAACAACTTTACAGTGGAAATCCCCGATCGCGAGGCATGGCGGGAGGAGACGCCGGGCATTCCACGGGACGCGCTCGTCTGGTTCACGGACGGATCCGGCGGGGAGCGTGGGACGGGGGCAGGTGTTTACTCGGAAGGACCGAGGGTAAGTCATAGTATTTCCCTCGGAGCCCATGCAACGGTGTTTCAGGCCGAGATATACGCCATCCTGCACTGTGTGCGGGAGAACAAGAGGAGGGGCTACACCAACAAGCGGATCCTCATAGCCACAGACAGCCAGGCAGCCCTTAAGGCACTAAGTAGCCCACGGGTAAATTCCTGGCTGGTGAGTGAGTGCCGAGACGAGACGAGCGACCTGGCTGGGCAGAATGAGGTGACCCTCATCTGGGTGCCGGGCCACTCGGGGGTCAAAGGCAATGAAGAAGCTGACAGTCTCGCGAAGAGAGGGTCAGCAGAACCATTTGTGGGACCAGAACCGGCTCTGGGCGTGTCAAAGAGCACTGCCAGGGGAGCCATTAAGTCCTGGGTCAGAAACCAACACAAGGTGTACTGGGCGGACTGTCCAGGGCTCAGACATGGGAAGTCAATAATTGACGGACCCAGTTCAAAGAGAGCTGTGGAGCTGCTAAACCTTAGCAGATGACAGCTCAGAAACACAACAGGTCTCTTGACGGGACACATGGCCGTCAAGAAACACCTGCATAAAATGGGGCGGTTCGAAGGGGACCTCGCATGCAGACTCTGCGGCGAGGGGGAGGAATCAGCCCAGCACATCTTGTGTGAGTGTATAGCTCTGGACCGGAAAAGACAACTGATCTACGGTCACTCTAGACCGGAGACAGAGCAATATAAAACTTCACCCTACCAATCGCTGTGCAGACTAGTTCAAGGCACAGTGATTTTTGAATGGGTGGAGTAAGACTAAGGGTATGCACAATCAACCAAGGGTTGCGGTGCTATCGGGGCGGCAAGGCCGCGGACGAGCCCTGAGGGAAAAAAAGGGAGACAGAACGCTCCCCTGTGGACACCCCGTCGCGACCGCCGCCAGCAGAGTCCCTCCCGCGAGTGAGGTGAACACCGCCCTGTCCGTGAGCATGGAACCGATCCACCTGCAGCAGGTCTCCTCTATTCCACGCTCCGTGACAGCTGCCAGAACCGATCCGAATGAGGTGTTGCTGAATGCCCCCTCTATGTCTAGGAAGGCCCCCAGCGCCACCTCCCTGTTCTCCAGTGTATTCTCCAGTTTCAGACCAGTTGGTGCAGTGCTGTTTCTGTTGAGACTCCTGCTCTGTATGCATATTGTCCGCAGTGTAGGGGATATGCTTCCAGTACACCGCCCCTAATGTGCCGGTCGAGCGTTTCCATTGTTTTTAGCAAGAAGGACATGATACTTAATGGCCCCAGAAACTTTGCCTGGTCTGTTGAACGCCCAGGTTTAGGAATGAATACAACCCTGACCAGTCTCCATGCCCTCAGAATGTACCAAAAAAAAAACCCGTAACGTTACTTAAATAGGTTTATTTTGGTGTAAGAAGTATGTCGTAGAATTTTGTAAAGATTGTTAGAGGCACCTGTATATTCATTGTTATCTTAAATGCTGTTATATTTTATGATTTAAAAAACATTACACGTTAACGTCTGGTAAAATAATTGTGACAAATCCAGACATACCTTTTTTTACAGATTTAGTATATTTGTGGACAAACAAACCAAAGCGGAGTTTCTTCAGGAAAATATGTTTGACAAAAGAAAAACAGCAGTAATTGAAAATATGGATGTTCCGGTATGGCAAATTTTAGAAAAAAGAACTGCTAGAAGATTTATTAAGACTCATCTGCCCTTCAGTCTACTCCCGCCAGATATTTTAAAGACAGGATGTAAGGTAAATAGGTATAAATAAATTTGATTGTATTGCAATAACTATGTAATCCAAATTGGGGACAACTTCAGCAAAAAAGAGTGCTGCAAATTGAATCATAACTTCCACCTAGCTGTGATAATATACTCTCCTCAGAGAGACATTCTCATTAAATGAATTTATGGTCTATGACTTGACCACAAAGAAAATATTCATATTCCTGTACCCATAAACTTCTGAAACGTTATATTACTCGAGTCTTAACGAAAAAATGTGAATTTTCACCAAATCACCCCCCATTCATCCCCTACCCCTAAAGCGATTTTACCCGAAAACAATTCGGACATTCGCTTTTTTTTCCTCCCTCAGGGCTCGGCCGCGTCTTTGCCGCCCCGATAGCACTGCAGCCTTTGGCTTATTGTGCATGCCCTAAGTCTTTTCTACTCCACCCATTCCAAAATCACTGTGCCTTGAATTAGTCTGCACAGCAATTGGTAGGGTGAAGTTTTATATTGCTCTGTTTACGGTCTAGGCTGACCGTAGATCAAATGTCTTTTGCGATCCAGAGCCTTACACTCGCACAAGATGTGCGGGGTGATTCCTCCCCTCGCCGCAGAGTCTGCATGCGAGGTCCCCTTCGAACCGCCCCATTTTATGCAGGTGTTTCTTGACGGCCATGTGTTCCATCAAGAGACCTGTTGTGTTTCTGAGCTGTCCTCTGCTAATATTTAGCAGCTCCACAGCTCTCTTTGAACTGGGTCCGTCAATTATTGACTTCCCATGTCTGAGCCCTAGACAGTCCGCCCAGTATACCTTGTGTTCGTTTCTGACCCAGGACTTAGTGGCTCCGCTGGCCGTGCTCTTTGCCACGCCCAGAACGGGTTCTGGTCCCATAAATGGTTCTGCTGACCCTCTCTTCGCGAGACTGTCAGCTTCTTCATTGCCTTTGACCCCCGAGTGACCCGGCACCCAAATGAGGGTGACCTCTTTCTGCCCAGCCAGGTCGGTCGCCTCGTTTCGGCACTCACTTACCAGCCTGGAATTTACCCGTGGGCTACTTACGGCCTTAAGGGCTGCCTGGCTGTCTGTGGCTATGAGGATCCGCTTGTTGGTGTAGCCCCTCCTCTTGTTCTCTCCCACACAGTGCAGGATGGCGTACATTTCGGCCTGAAAGACCGTAGCATGGGCTCCGAGGGAAATACTATGACTTACCCTCGGTCCTTCCCAATAAACACCTGCCCCCGTCCCACGCTCCCCGCCGGATCCGTCCGTGAACCAGACGAGCGCGTCCCGTGGTATGCCTGGCGTCTCCTCCCGCAATGCCTCGCGGTCGGGGATTTCCACTGTAAAGTTGTTTCACGAGGTCTGACCTCATTTCAAGCATGGGCTCCTTTACGATCTCCTGAATTTTGCAGTGGCCCCTGAAGCCTGTGTTGATCTTCAGTCTACCATTGCAGGCTAGTCTGTATAGTCCTAGCCTAGCCTCCCCTATGCTAACTAAGTGTGTGTGTGGGGGCGGGGGGTGGGGTATCCAGCGACAACTCTATGGCGGCTGTTGGGGTTGAAGACATTGCCCCTGTGATGCCCAGGCAAGCCATTCTTTGGATCTTGCCTAGTTTTTGTTTGGCACTAGATTGTGTCACCGTAGGCCACCAGACCAGTGCCGCGTATGTTAACGATGGTCTGACCACTCTTGTGTACAGCTAGTGGGCCATACTAGGTCTTACTTCCCACGTTTTTCCGTTCGTTTGTCGAGTGCTAACTGTATACCAAATTTGAAGACAATATCTCAATTCGTTCTAAATTTATCGTGGCTACAAACAGACAGACATACAACCCGACATACAAAAAAAATTTCGTTCCCAAATCATGTTTTCTATATGTTTTGATACTTTTTACGACGTTTAAACGAAAATTTTTTTTGAATTTTTGTCGCCGTTTCCACAGGTTGTGACGATGTGGAAGTAATTGATTTTGTTTAATTCGTTATTTATTCTATATTCGACTACCATCATTTACTGATTAAACAGAAATCCGGGATGCAGTAGGTACGTTATGGTAGCGAATTTTCATAGAAATGATCAACGAAAATATTTTTAGGAAAATCATATTTATTATTATCATTGTTAATTTAAGTATGTACCCAAACTTTTTATTTCACTTAGAATAGCAAAAAGAAGCCAGCAAAAGCCAATAAAAATTACATACGAAAATAGACATGGCGATTTGGGTTCGAAATCCCCCTATAGGCAACAAAATATTTTCAACTGTTTAAGTCGAACCAACAATATTATCGTTCATAACGTCATCAACCATATGGCCAATCACCGACGCCAGAGAGCAGTTTTAGCTCCCTATCCGGGAAATTTTGCCGAACTCCTTTCTATTAGAATGGTAGGGATCTTTAACGTGCCCAACATCGCATGGTATATGGAGTCATCGGCTTTGCGCCCTCTTCGACATCAGAGAGGGTCGAGATACCGAAATGAAACAGGAATACATAAATAATTGAAAAATGATTGCTCTTTCAGGTTTTGAATCAATCTTCATGTTAGACATACAGGGTGAAGAATTAATAAGTGTAAATATCTAAGTGGCGCCCTCTATGAGCAACGCGATATTTGCAACACGTATCTTATTCGTCACCTAAAAACACATAACTCCACAAATTTTCAAGTTCCTGGCCTATAATCGTGGATATTTTCATAATAATCACAAAAAAGTCAGTTAAAATTTTAACTTTTAACATCCAGTATACCTATCCGAAATTATCAACTTTCGAATAAGGCATATGTTTGCGCCAATGGCCACAATATTTGACGTGTAGCGTATCTTCAGCTTTCGGATTTCCCATTGTTACTGAATCACTCTGTATATAAACAAATTCGCGGTTGTCCTTAGTACAAGCTTTCATAATTGTGCATTGTGCAATGAAAATTCTCTAAAAATTGATACTAAAATGGCTTCTTAAGGCCATATACTTTGCACTATTCTGCAGATATTTTTTTAATGTACACTCTCGTATTCCTAATTTTTTTTAACGAAAATTCGCTAAAAATTAAAAAAAAAGTTCGTGGTTTGTATAAACTTTCCAGGTTAATTTGTTTTAAAATGGTATCTATTATGTCATAGATTTTATTTATATAATAAGGTCCTTACTACACTTTTTGAATTTTTATTTTAAAAAAAATCACGATTAAAGAGGTATCGATGGTGAGACTTTGCAAAATTTTTTTCAAATGAGCGCGAACTAGGACCCCTAGAACTCATATCCGGGGTCAGTTACAATTTTTATATGTTTATATATATATATATATATATATATATATATATATATATATATATATATATATATATATATATATATATATATATATATATATATATATATATATATGTATCCGTCTGATAACTCAAAAAATAATTAACCGATTTCAATGAAACTCGGCAGGTGTCTTTCTTTTATTAATTGCTTGGATGAGTTCGCGCGAACTAGGACCCCTAGAACTCATATCCGGGGTCAGTTACAATTTTTATATGTTTATATATATATATATATATATATATATATATATATATATATATATATATATATATATATATATATATATATATATATATATATATATATATATGTATCCGTCTGATAACTCAAAAAATAATTAACCGATTTCAATGAAACTCGGCAGGTGCCTTTCTTTTATTAATTGCTTGGATGAGTTCGTTAGTCAGGAAAATCGGACGGGGTTTTCCGGTAAATTTTGAGTTTTCTTTCAAAAAAAATTTTTTCTCCGAAAATCACAAAGCTGTTGCCTTGGGAAAGACCTTACTAAGTACCAAAATTAAACTTTATAAGTTTATAGAAAATTGAGTTATTCAAATTTTAAGTTTTCTTTCGAAAAAAATTTTTTTCTCCAAAAGTTACAAAGTTATTTTAATTAAATTTAGTGGATATCTTGCCCTAGGAAAGACCTTACCACATGCCAAAATTAAACTTTGTAAGTTTATATAAAACTGAATTATTCAAATTTGAAGCATTTAATAAAAATTCACTACCATAACGCACTTGCTGCGTCCCGAGTTTTATTTTAAAATTTATTTTGTATTTGACTTATTAGGTATCAGATAAACGTATCGAAAACGGATCTATAATTCACGACAAAATGTTAACAGGAACATTTCTTTTATATTGGATATAAAATCTAAGTCTGGCAACAGTGCACCCGATAGTTCACTGTCTGAAGATGAACATGTCAACATTGCAATCTTTCGATCTCTAACATCAATAAGCATTTTACCAAAACATTTATATTACACCTAATTTTATAATAACATTATTTTGCACGGCAAGGCAAATTCTCCTCTATACACTTTTAGCATGAATATCCTAATTTGTTTATAAAGCAGTACTTAATTGCTAATTAAAATTTAGACTTGATTTGAAAATATATTTGAGATATAATTCCTTTAAATGGTGCTTCTTGGATAAGCTACTATGATATACGATTAACACATGGTCCTGTGGCGCAACGGATAACGCGTCTGACTACGGATCAGAAGATTCCAGGTTCGAATCCTGGCAGGATCGCGTTAAATTTTTTAAAAGTTTAAATAAAATGCGAAAAATTATTTTTAAACTAATTATAATATAATTGCATCACAAATTTTAAAAAAAGTTATGGACGCAACAAGTGCGTTATGGCAGTGAATTTTCATAAATGTTTTAATAGCAAATATATCTTTTCTTTTAACGAAAGCAGGCATGAAATTTGGTTGACAGTATAACCTGTATAGTAGAAACAATGTACCAAATTTAATCAAAATAAATTTATTGAAAATGTAAAAGATTGTTCGAAAATAAACTCAAAATGTTCCCGAAAAAGCTGGTTCCTAGCCAACAAACGTTAACCTAACAGCAAATTAAGCTATTGGAATTTGAAACATATAATGAAAATTCGCTACCATAACGCATTTGCTACGTCCTGAGTTTCTTTTCTTACAAACATGCATTATATTTCGATGAAAAATGCAAAAATGTACTAATGTAAGGCGTGTTGTAATGTGAAAAAAAGTTTTTAATAGCAAATCTGTCTTTCTTTATTCTTTAATGAAAGCAGCCATCAAACTTAGTTACCAATATACTTGAAATAATGTACCATATTTCATCAAAATAACTTTATTGTTTGAAAAAGTGCAATTTTTTTCCGAAAATGAACTTAAAACGTTTTCGAAAAAAATGGTCCGATTTTTCTGGCCAACGAACCTCTTCGAGTTATTTACCCACCTACCAAAATATAATTATTCAGAAAAACATTTTCGACGAAACTTTTTAAAAAAATTCATGAAAATTCGCAAATAATTTTTTGAAGAGAATCCGAAAACATGTTTTTATAATAGCTTATTAAACATTTATCATTAATTACCAAAATTTCACAAAAAAATCTTACAAAAAATTATTTCAACGGAAGCACACAAAAATTCTGCAAATCTCACTAAATATTTTTTGCACAACATTTTGCTAAAAGAACACATAAAAATCTGAACGCAGCAAGTGCGTTATGGATGTGAATTTTCATTAAAATGTTTTTAATAGCAAATGCGAGCAGGCATCAATCTGATTACCGGTATGGCCTATATACTAGAAACAATGTACTATATTTTAAAATTACTTATTGTTTGAAAATGTACAAAAATTTTCCGAAAAGAAACTTAAATGTTTGGATTCCTAGCCAACAAACCTTACGTTAATAGCAAACTGAGTTACTGAAATTTAAAAGATTTAATGAAAACTCGCTACCAAAACGCACTTACTGCGTCCAGATTTTTTTCTTACAAACATGCATCATATTTCGATAAAAAATGCAAAAATAGATTAAAGAATTTGTTCTACGAAAATTAGCTAAAAATTATAGACCGTTAAACCATAAACTTAACTAAACCTACAGCGAAAGCATCGACTTAACTAAACCGACAGCCAAAGCATCAGAGAGAGGGTCTATTTGAAATGAATTTTTTGTAAACATTTTAGTAAAATGAAGGGCAATGATAGTTGAAGCTTAAACTTAAGGGTTCGCAGAAGATTCTTCTTGCAACAAAAACAATTCGAAGCGTTCCCTTGTCGGCTGCTAACTGGATACCAAATTTCGAAGATGATATCTCAATTCGTTCGAAAGTTATTGCGCCTACTAACAGACAGACGTACAGGCTGACAGACCGCCAAAAAATTTTCATTCCAAAATCAAGTGTTCTATATGTTTTGAAGCTGTTTACGCCGTTTTAGCAAAAAAGTTCGAAATTTCTGTCATTCGATATTCCACCCCCACACATTCAACCCCTAATTTAATTTCAGCACATAATACCAGATGCTTAATGGAATTGAAAGTATTTTAATAAACAGATCCTAAAACGTTATATTACTCGATTTTTAACGGAAATATGTTAATTCTCTCAAAATTGACCCCCCCTTCCTTCCTTCATCGGCTACCCCCAGGAGCGATTTTACCCAAAAACAATCCGAACTGTTAGTTTATGGGGTGCTAAATGTATACCAAATTTGAAGACGATATCTCAATTCGTTCTAAAATTATCGTGGCTACAAACAGACAGACATACAGACCGACAGACATACAGACCGACATACATACAGGCCGACAGACATACAGACAGACAGACACAAAAACTTTTCGTTCCCAGATCATATTTTCTATATGTGTTGACACTTTTTACGACGTTTAAGCGAAATTTCTTTTTTGACGATGGTGAAGTAAAATTACATCAAATGTATAATTTTTTCAAGGTCATTTACGTTGCAAGAAATCCAAAGGATGTTGCAGTATCTTTTTACCATTTAAATCGTTCAATACGAACCCAAGGCTACCTAGGCGATTTTCCTAAATACTGGGATTATTTTGAAAGAAATTTACGTAAGTATAAAACTAACATATAACATATATAACCATTGACCTGACCTGCCTGGAAGAACGTTGTAATTAATAAATTTTGAAAGGTATTAGTCGCGATCCCCTCATAGAATATTGTTCTCCAAAAATTCACTAAAACAAACTGAAATTAACAATATTGTTACGTTCCACGGGGTTCTGGATTCGTTGACTAACAAAACACAGCTTTTTAAACGACTAATTTATTATAAGCAACTATTTTCCAACACCAGTATCAACTAAAATAATTCTCTCTATTATTATATGTCCATAGAACTATATTCCACTATTCGCCTTCTATGATCGCTTCTTAAACACCAACACTTACTGCTGACTCGCTTAATACTCTATGATCACTTATTCTACACCACACAGACTTAATACTGAACTAACTTACTCTACGCACCGCTCGTCTATTTATACTGTCCATAGAGATTCTAGACCTTCTACACTATTCTACACCTGTCCCTTCTAGAAATATCATTCCAGAGTGTTCGCTGTGACAATATAATAAATAATCCTACTAAATAAGTTTTAAAAAAAAACTTAAAATAAATTGTTTTACAGAACCCTGGACTCCATACTGGGAACACATCAAAGAAGGATGGAATCGAAGGAGAGAAAATAACTTATTGTTTATGTTTTATGAAGATATGAATCAGGTACTTTATGTCAGAAAAAATAACACAGCTTCATCTCATTTTAAATAACACTCATATTAATTGTTTCAGGACCTAAGAAATTGTATTTTGAAAGTGTCAAACTTTCTTGGTAAAACATATAACTCGGAAGAACTCGATAAACTAGAGAATCATTTACGAATAGACAATTTCCGAAAAAATAGATCCGTCAATAACGCTATCTTAAATAGTGCTGGAATCTTCAAGCAAAATGAACAAGGTTTTGTGCGCAATGGAAAAAGTGGAGCCTGGAAAGACTGGTTCACGTCAGAAATAAATGAAAGGGCAAATGACTGGACCATAGAAAATCTAAAGGACACTGATTTGAGATTTCCACATCACGAAGAATTATTATCTTAAGATTCATGTACATTGTTAATTTAGCTAAATGATGTTACAAATAATTGTATACCTTAATACACCTTATATACAAATAAAGATATAACCAGCGAATACCACCTTACCAGCTTTATGTAACTACAACATTGATAAAAGTCTGGACGTAGCAAGTGCATTTACGGCAGTGAATTTTCATAGAAATGATCTATATATGTATGTATATAGTTATCGCGTAAAACTGTGTGTAGATCATTTCTCTGAAAATTCACTACCATATATATATATATATATATATATATATATATATATATATATATATATATATATATATATATATATATATATATATATATAATTTCAACAACACACCACGAGGGCTTACAGCCTAAATATTATCGTACCGTGGGTGTTGACAAGGAGGAAAGAGGCAACTTGTTAATTCTTGACTTGAAGGTTTGGGGGTTCGGAGGAGAAGGAAAAACATGTGTCGGCAAGGAATTTCACAACTTGGAAGTCCTCGGGACAAAAGAGCGGGCATAACACGATGTTCTATGTCTGGTGACCTGGACAGTAAAAGGGTGCATTCGCTCTGTTCCCCTGGTAGATCTGTTGGGGGCAGCAGGTGGGGAACTATGGAGGAAAGCTCCTCTGAGCAGTGCTCGTGCAGATATCTATAAAAAAGAGAGAGAGAGGGGTCACCAACGGCACGTCGGTGGGCAAGGGATGGCAGTCTTTGGGTGAGGGTACGGTCCCCGATGAGACGTATAGCTCTCTTTTGAATGGAATCCAGGATAGCGAGTGTAGAAGCGGCAGCTGCACCCCACATGTGGGAGCAGTATTCGAGGTTTGGCCTTATTTGTGAAGTATATAAGGTATAGAGATTAGCTGGTGAAAAGTATTTGCGAGCCCGGAAGAGGAAACCTAATTTCTTAGCAGCCGCTTCTGCAACTGATGTGACATGTTGGTGCCAATTAAAATTTCGATCCACAGAAATGCCAACAAGAGAAAATGACCCATTACTTTGAATAACTTGGTTGTTCATTGTGATGGGTGTAGGGCTGGTGTATCTCTTTTGAGAAAGAAACCGAGACTGAGATTTGGTGGGGTAGAATTGTACAAGATTTCTACTTCCCCAGTCTAATATTTTTTGGAGATCCACGGAGACAGAACCCTCCATGAGTCTGCGATCTTCATCCAATTGGGCTAAAGAGACAGGCTTAGAATATTGTATACTTGAGTGGAGGGTGCTGTCGTCCGCGTAACTGTGAACTGGGTTGGATGTGCTAGAGAGGAGGTAATTGATGTGGAGAAGAAACAAAGTAGGGGCTAAAGCTGAACCTTGAAGAGCTCCTGCATTAATTGGATACAGTTTAGAGGAATGGCCATCCACAACAACAGAAATGCTCCTGTTGGAGAGGAAATTTGCTGTCCAGCCACAAAATTTTGGTGGTAGGCCATAGGCCGGAAGTTTATTAAGCAGCGCTGCGTGCCATACCTGGTCGAATGCTTTGGATATGTCTAGAGCAACAATCTGAGATTCTCCGTGTAGTTCCATAGACTTGTTCCAAGAATGGGTGACAAAGGAAAGGAGGTCGGCAGCCGATCTGCGCTGACGGAATCCATACTGCCTGTCCTGGATTAGCCTGTGTTTTTCAAGAAATTTTAGTTCTGCAAACTCCGCATCCTGCACACAGCTCTGCGCCTGCGTGTGACGTCACAGTGATGAAACAGGATGGCAGGTTGGATAGAGAAAGACACGAGCTCTAACCTGAGATGACGTAATCCAAGATGGCGGCCAAGATGGCCCACCGGAAGTGAAAAATCTGGTGAGTTTGTAGTGAAAGTGATAAAACAAAGATGGTGGATGGATAGAGAGAGAAAAGAGATTTTTAATGAGGTGACGTAATTCAAGGTGGCGACCAGGATGGCTGACTGTAAATGGAACATATGGGAAATTTGAATTTTTAAAAGATATTTAGACTAACCTATCAAAATAAGAGAGCCTACCGTATTGATTTTTGTGAAAATGACACATAAAAAGTACTTGTGAAGCCACGGGAAAAGTCTACCACTGTATTAAATATGGAACGGTTTCACTACGTTAGGACAAGAACAAACAACCAGATATGCTATTCAAATTGAATTAAGTCTTAAAAGTTTTCATCTCCTCTATATTAAATTATTTTTCATACAAAAACTTGCTAAAAAATTTATCGGAATAACAACAATCTGATCAGATAACGGTAAAATGAAATGAAAGACTAAAAAAATTAATAAAAAGTAGAGTCACTAACCAGGGTTAAAACTCGTCTTATTATAGAACTCGGATTATCTGCGCAACCGCTTAAACGGCTGGACCACCGTCCACTTGACAGATATATGTACTAGCAAGTATATACGCTAAAAAGCTGATTTTCTAACCCCTTTATTATTTATACCAAACAATTTTTATTTACAATGATCATATTATTGCCACTAGTTACTATAATAGTTTTTCGAAAACTCGAAAATAACGGAGTTATATGGTGTAAAAAAAAAGTTTTTTCAAATTTTTGTCGATAACTTTTTTTGTCGTGGATTGATTCTTTTCAAATTTGGTGCACACGTATATAATACAACTATGTATTCATGTTGCAAATTTGAGATGGATCTATCGGAATTTAAAGGCCTAAACTGAACATAATTTCCTTCAATCGTGTATTGTTAGAATTGAGATAAAGATTCAAGCAAAAAAGTTATGAGTGCTTATCTGTTGGTCAAGGGCAGTTTTGGCCTTACAATTTCGATAGATCCATGTCAAATTTGCAACAAAAATACAGAGTGGTATTATATACGTGTGCACCAAATCTGAGAAGAATCCATCCACGACAAAAAAAGTTGTTGATAAAAAATTTTAAAAAAATTGTTGCATCCTATAATTCCGTTACTTTCGAGTTTTCGAAAAACTATTATCGGAACTACCTAGTGGCATTAATTTTTTATGGAGAATAACCCCCTGAATTTTTTGCTCATAATTTCCGGACACCTCTCTCTCTCTCTCACTCTCTCTCTCTCTCTCTCTCTCTCTCTATATATATATATATATATATATATATATATATATATATATATATATATATATATATATATATATATATATATGTATATAATATATACATACATCCGCACATATGTAAACACGCCGACGCCTACCGACAAAGGCTCTGTATCGTCACCTACCCACCGCCCTCTTTAAATGAAATACCTACCTAAAAAACACTGTTTTGATAAGCCTGACATATTGCCATTTATAAAATTAAATATTTTTATTTTATTTATAATTTAAGTGCATTAACAACTAAAAGGTCATTGACACTAACGACACTTTAAATAATTACACAACAAAATTATATATAAAAAGAGGAACTAATAAATAGACTTAAATACTATTATATAAATTAGACTAAAAAATCTAAGTAAACAGTTTACATTTGTA
This sequence comes from Tillus elongatus, assembly GCA_964006375.1. Lineage (NCBI taxonomy): Eukaryota > Metazoa > Arthropoda > Insecta > Coleoptera > Cleridae > Tillus > Tillus elongatus. The sequence continues at coordinate 113,493,467 of OZ023268.1, forward strand.
AAATTTAGACCTAAAATTTCAGACAAGTTTCTTTCACCAAATTTTTCAAATCGTGGACAGGCATATAAGGGACATTCTAATAGGATGTGAAAAATTGAAATTGGTCGGTCACAGAGCTCACAATAAGGGCGTTGCTGTTGATTTAAAAGATAACCATGTGTATGTAGAGAGTGGCCAATTCGGAGTCTTCTGATAATCACTTCTTCTCTGCGAGATAAATCAGGAAGTTTCTTGATTGCCACAGTTGGTCCAGAAACGTCGGAGTACAGTTGAAGAGGAATTACAGTATCGATTAAGACAGCATTTCTGGCACATTCGTCTGCATTTTCATTTCCTGTAATGCCACAGTATGATTGGACAAATATAAGTCTGATAGATTTTCCAGATTGTAAGGTACAATGAGTAGATTCTTATACTTGGATTACAAGATGGTCCTTTGGGTAAAGGTTTGTGAGTGATATAATCGACGAAAGAGAATCGGTGCCTATTAGGCGTTATTGAAATGAGAGTTGGCGAATGTGTTAGTTGCTCTCATTATGGCATATAGTTCTGCTGTATAGTTACTACATATTGACGGTAAGTGATATGCTTCTTCCTTTAGTGCAGAAGTGATACTACAACCGACACCAATTTCACTTTTTGATCCATCAGTGTAAAGAATTATATGATATCGATATCTAGAGATAATCTCTTGAAATAATCTATTGACATATTCAGCTGGTAATACATTCGATTTATGCGATAAAAAAGTCGTATCAGTAGGTGGAAAAACAATGGTCCAAAGATAGCACCATATTGCATATATAATTTGTCAGATCTGGATTGAAAATATGATTTAGCTTCTTTATATGTAAAGAAAACGGTAACTGTGCTGAAACGTTCGCATCATAGAATCTGTTGAAGTTGTTAAATTGAAAAACCAATCTTAGCGCAAAAGGCCTATGAAAATCAGATTTAAGAATATCTGCTCATTTAAGCTACCGGACATTACAAAGTGATGTGTTATTGCTCGTCTTATTTTCGATGCACATAATATATAATGTTGTTGAACAGTTGGATTGTGCCAAAAGTACGCGTTTACCGGTCCCTTTGAGTTTCTTTTGGAACTCATCTGTTACCAATTTGTCAAAGGAGGGGAATGAGAGAAACATCTATCAACAAATGTACGTTCATCCTTCTCCAACCGCTGAAATGTATCGGTAGAGAGCAGATAAGCGCTTATACTCACCTGTTGGTGAACCCAGAATTGGTAATAATTTTTCAGATTATTCCAAGACGAAAGACATACAAACGCCAATTAAATTGTTTCGATAAAAGGATATTTAGTCTATTTATCATTTTCTGACGAAAGTCGATGTAAACAATCGTCAGGCGTAAAAAACACACTTGTGATTATGAAGTAGATTTCATCGCAGGGTGCCATGCACTTAAGAGTTTATTTATTTACAAACTGAAAATATGAATTATACATCGGTTTTGCACATTGTCGTATGGTGTATAATCAAATTATGTTATTATTTTCAATAGCTTTTCAGCCATAAGATAACTTGCAAATAAGATAATATGTGAAATATGTTATATACATTAAGATAATACACTTTTTAGCTTGTGATTCAGATTAAAGATCTTTCTGCTGAAGCAAGGCTTGTTCGTAACTCTATTTTCTTTTACATCTTTGTGATATTCTGATATTACGTGACGTCATATTATATAGATCCTTAATAAATATAAATTTAGCTCACAGAATAATAGCTTTATCTATGGTTTTGCTTAACAATGGTGAAAAAGAAAAGCAACATAGAGAAAGGATGCTTAAGAAATAAAACATATACGAAAATAACTACCAAAATAGATTGAAATGTAATCTTGAACTGGAAGTCTATCCTCAAGAATGGTAGTTGAACCTAATTTTCAACAGAATTAGATGGGGCATAAAGGTGTTGCTGTCTTTTCGTTACTCATTAACCATATTGCAATATTTAAATGTAACCATTTGTTTTTTAAACTCTTGTTAGCGTTATCAAAGTTTTGGTCCACGGATAAACCAAAACCAGGTAGAAACATTGGAAAATTATACAAATATTACACATGAGCCTTATCTCTCTATGTGTGAGACGGAGATAACCACCCTATTATTGTCGATCTCACACAGAAATTCGATATTGAGAGCCCAGGAGAGTCCCTTCCCCTTCCAGTTCGTGGTTTCATTACAATGCGAAAATGTAGGTTATAGAGGTGAAAAAATTCTCTATGTAGAAAAGCTATCACAAATGTCATTATTTATTTTATTTAAAATTTTGGCTGATTAAATTTGTTTTCCTCGAAAACTAAAATTGAACAGAAAAGAAATGGACGAATGTGATTGCGAACACGCAAATGATGTAAAAAGTTTGCAAATATTTAATTGCCAAGTAGACATAAATGAATTGACTGAAAAGGAGTATGATGAAAAGATTGAAATAGAAGAAAAATACAATGAGCTGCGTAAGCCCCTTTTCGAACAAAGAAATGCTATTGCCATACGTGTGCCTAAATTTTGGTTAATTGCAGTATCCTTTTTACAAGCATTATTTTACATTTTAAATGAATTCATTCAATGTTTATAACCTAAAATTTTTCTTAACACTGGTAACAGTTTCTGAACCACCCTAATTTATTTGATTTGCATGATGAGTCTGAAGAGGGCTGTTTATCCTATTTGAGCAAAATTGAAGTTGAAGACTTTGAAAATATCAAGACTGGGTATAGACTAAAGTTTTATTTTGAAGAAAACCCATATTTTCAAAACCAAATCCTAGTTAAACAATTTTACTTGGAAACAGGTAAATATTTCGGATTTTTTTTCTAAATTTTAGTTACATTAGTTTCTGTTGCAGATCCACCCATATCAGAAAGTACAAAAATTCATTGGAAAGAGGGACAGTGTCTAATTCGACCAAATAATTTATTTGTGGATGGTAAAAGAAGCTGTCTTCAACTGACATCATTTTTCAATTGGTTTGTTGCAAGTCTCGCTCCAGAAGAAGATGAAATTGCAAGAATTATTAAAGATGACTTATGGAATAATCCAATAAAGTATTATCAAATGGAAATTGCAGAACATGAAGAAGATAGTGACAGCAATTTTACTACAATTTCAGAAGGTGTAGTTTCTTATATGGAGGAGGAAGAAGGAGAAAGATGGAATGGGACTAACGAAGAAAATGAGGGCAGAGAGGTTGAAGAAGATGAAGAGGAATATGGACATGAGTTCAGTGATGATATTCATGAAGAAACCGAAGATAGAACAGATGAAGGTGAGGAAGATCAGGAAGAAAATCTGATGAATGGAAATGATTTTGACAACAGACTCCAAGAAAATGTAAACGTAGACATAGAAAGCGATGAAGAAGGAGAAGAAAATAGAATAGATGATAATGGTTCAAGTGATTATATTTATGAAGAATATGAGGATGCAAATATACAGGACGAAGTTGAAGAAGGGGAAGAAGAAAATATTGTTGAAGATGAATTTCATAATGATACTGCTGAAGAAAATGAAAATGGTATGGAAGAAGCAACTGAAGCAGGACATATAATGAACACAAGTGAACTTCGTGCGTGTGTTGATGAAGAAAATGAAAACATGGAGAGTGATGAAAATGACGAAGATATAATGGACACAAATGAATTGAGTGATGACATGCATGAAGAAAACAAATATATAGATAGAGAAACTGAGGACCCAGAAGGCAGTCTAAATGAAAATAGAAAGGATGAATACGAATTTCTATGTGAAGAAAATGAAGATATGGATGAAAGTAATATTACTTCTGAAGAAGACAAAATCATGAACGAAGAAGATAAAAATTGCCCTATTAATTGTAGCCAAGAAGATGAAAGCTGTGACTGTAATGCTGAAACAGAAACACATCATGTATTTAAGACTCAAACAAATGAATACTGTGATTCAGCAGTAATTAGTCCAGAAAACAGTGAAACAGATGAAACTGAAGAAAATGATACAGAATTGGTGCTAGAAAACAAAGAAACTATTAAAGAAGCTCAAACATGTGATAGTGGAGACAGCAATAAAACTGACTTAGTGTCTATAGAAGAAGTTAAGTATAAAGATTCGGATTCGGATAATGTAGAGGTGGAAAATAAAATAGATACCAAAACCAAAGGTACTGAGTGTTCTGTTGAGTTTTTGACTGAAAGAAATCATTTAGTTTTTGATAGTGAAGAAGAGGGAAATAAAATAGGCACTGCCGAGAAAAACACAGAGTGTAATACTGAATTAATAACGGAAAGTGATGACTCAGTTTGTGATAGTGTAAAAAAAGAAAATAAGGTAAATACTGCAGACAATGAAATTACATGTACCGCAGAAACATTGACTGAGAAAAATGAAGATGGAGATCCAACTGACGATAATGCAAATGACGAAGTTCAAAAAACTAAAAGCTGTACTAGGAACAAAACTTTAGCTAATACGGCAGAAGAAAAAATGAACATTACTTAAATTACAATAAAAAATTGATGAAAAAAACTAAAGTTGAACTAAACATTTTGCCATGTTTTAGATTTTAAACCACATGGCAGTTTTATATGTTTCAAAGGATTATTTATGGAATGTCTATTTTGCTCAAATAATAATCAAACGTTGGGATAAAAGAACCTTAATCTACAGATCTGTGTTTGTATGTGTGCAGGTACATGTCTAAATTTGATAAAAATAAATTAGCTTCGTGTTTTGAATAAATAAGAAATTTACAGAGCAAAGTTTAACAAAATTCAGGATCATCATCTGTAATTTTATGAATACACTTAGGAAGAAGTTTATGAACAAGAATAAAATATAAAGTGAGAAGTTGAACACGATGCCAAAACCAGCTGAATTTTACAGATACTATAATGTTTTATATACTAATTAATAAAAATTGTTTTCACTAAAAAACTACACAACTTAAGAGACTGTAATTCATTATTTTAAAACCATCTTGATTTTATGGATACTATAACAGTTTTGTATTTGAGTTAATAAAGTTGTTTACATAAAAATACAAAAGCATCCTGTTTTTAATACTACCTCGTACAGGTTTTATCAAAAATCCCTAAAAAAAAAAACTAAACACCTCAAGAGACTATTATTTTAAAACCATCTTAATTTTATGGATACTATAACAGTTTTATATTCGAATTAATAAAGTTGTTTAGATAAAAATGCAAAAGCATCTTATTTTTAGTAACATGTGGCACAGACTATAAAAAAAATCACTAAAAAAACTACACACCTTATGAGACTGTTAACAATTGATTATCTCATGAGTTTTGCCTTTCAAGGAAAGGCTGGCCCTATTTTCGATAAACAGTGTATCTGAACGGAGGTACACCTTGCCTCAAAGTCTTTACCTTCTGAATTGTAAATGCTATCAAAGGAAGTTTTACTTTAAGAAAAATTTGTGAAGACATGAAGCTTTTGAGAGGTGATGTTTTGAAAGGAGTTTTTCAGTTAAAATCAGAACTTCTGATGTACTTACAAAATGAGAAATCAAAAAACTTCGGGACGCAAGTTAAAACTAATTCTTTAAATTTAAATGAACCTTGGAGATCGGTTTTAGAGGCCCCGGTAAGCAATTACTTGAGGAAATTTATAGTTACAAAAGTTTTCGAGAAAAAAAAAATTTACAAGGGGAATGTACCTGCCAAATTATAAATATAGCAGGTATTTTTTGTTATTAATTGCTTGTTTTAGTCAACCCAATCAAACTATTTTTTGCAAACAAAACAACAAACAGGGTTTTTCAAAACAAATTATTAGTTACCCCTGAAGCTCATTATGTTATTTTTCTTTAATTTAGTACCCACACTGCGTTTTACTATGGCTCAAGATTGAAGATTCTAGCTTAATGGGAAATTGAGTTATCAAATTTGAAATACTTTTACAAAAATTCTCTACCAAATAACGTGCTTGCTGCACCCAGACCCTTTTTAGCACTTATTTACTGTTGCTGTATCCATGCTTTTTTTACAGATAAAATATTGTAGCTCTCTATGTGAGACTGACAAACAAGGCAACCTTAAATTCATTTTTGGAAAAATATTTTAAACGAATAAAATAAAGTAACAATTTAAACATAATTTTAAAGTCTTGGTTCGCTGCTTCAACGTGGGGGTTCTCCTCCACCTTCTACATGCCTACAGCCACCTACGTAAAAAAAGAACAATGTAAACAAGAAAAATTTCTTGAGGGCAACCCCCAAGAAAGTGGCGGGACCTGCGGTGAATATGGGTTCTACGCGGAGTAAACAGGATTTAAAGGAAGTATAGCTGCAAAATGGGATAAAGGCAGCTTATAGAGGTCCAACTAAGCTGGTTTTTCACACTTTTCGCTCACATTTCCTTTTTATTTTCTTTCCCGCCCAGCACCCCTGGTCCCGCAACTTTCTTGGGGGCTGTTTGCAAGAAATTTTTCTTATGGTATGTGCATCCACAAAGGGTTATAAACATCTTTCTGTATTTTTTTTTCTAAAAGTTCCCCTTGTGTTAAACTGCAAATTTACCAAAAATTTAATTTTTATTTACAAAGGAAAGTACCTGCCAAATTATGAACGTGGCAGGTATTTTTCCTTATTAATTGCTTGGACGATCCGTTTTAGGCAACACAATCGAAGCAGTTTCTGCAAACACAATATCAAAAAATGTTTTTTAATACAAATTTGTAGTTATTTTTTAAATCTAGTACACACGCTGCCTTTATATGGGTCTTACTATGTATCAAAACTGAAGATTCTAGTTTGCTGGGAAATTGAGTTATCGCCATTTGAAATATTTTTACGAAAATTCGCTACCATAAGGCACTTGCTGCACCTAAACTCTTTTCAACACATATTTACTATTACTGTTTAGTAATACAATATCATAATATTATACTACAGTCGATGCCCGAAGGCATTTGTTATTAGGTTAAAATTAAAAGTTGGGTTATTATTCACCTACTCCTGTTTGTATTAACCTTGTTATTTTATATTGTCAGATTCTAAGGTATTAGCAGAGTCGATTTCGAGGTTATGCTTAGAACGTGCACGTTTCTCTCATGACTTCTGTCGGTTAGCAAATGACAAATAGTGGTGTTGTCACATTAAACTAAGTGAGGGAGATTGCTTTTAAACACCTCAATCTGCCTACTCCCCAAATCTCGCCGGAGATCGTTATCTCTAAGGTCTCAGTGTGTTCAACCTTAGGCCTCAGAGAGATCTGGTAGTTCGTTGCAAGTCTTGTATTGTATGTATCATTCCGTATACCTGCTTCGTTATCAGTGAAAGTAGTCAGGTCACGGTCAATTAGGTCTGGGGCTTTGGTCACAGTACTTAAAGGATTGAGAGGATTACCGGCATTTCTTGAGACAGATAATGGTGAAATGAAATTGTCTATGGAATTTATTTTCTTTTGGATGTTTGTAATGAAGATATAATAGGTTTCCAAGTAATCGAAAGGCGAAGACCATCATCTCTCTTATTTACACAATCTGAATATTTTTCGATCTCGATTGCTTCGGGGATAATTCTCATTTTGAAGTTGTAAACCAGCGCTACTGTTTTGGAATTATCGAAGTCTATCTTGTGCCTTATATGAATATGATGCATGGCCAGCGCCGATGAGGGTTTGTTCATATATTCTATTGTGGATGCGTCTATTTGTTTGTCCTACTAAGTTAGCAAATGACAAATAGTGGTGTTGTCAGATTAAACTAGGGGAGGGAGATGGTTTTTTAAATACCGTGAAAATAGGAAGCAATATTTATACATAATAAAAATACATTTTCGCTGTCTGGCCACATGGTAAAGAAGCTCTAGACGAATTCCTTTCTTACCTAAAAAACATCAACCTCCAAATCCAGTTCACCATGGAAATAGAAAATAATTTTTCTTTGCCTTTCTTAGATGTACACATCACTAAAAACCCAGTCGGAGGATTTTCCTACACTATGTACTGAAAACTAACCCACATTAATCGTTATCTTAACGCCCAATCTCACCGTCACCCATCGCAACTAAATTCTGTGGTTCGAACACTAGTAACACGATCCCTTATACTAATGGACAGCCACAATAAACAGACAGAATTAAACTTTTTCAGACAGACATTGCTAGGAAACGGATACGACAACAATCACATACTACGAAACATTAGAAACACACAACAAATCACTACACCACAACAAGAACGGAGACCATACAACAACACACAGCGTTTTTACCATACATTGAAGGTGTCACTAACAAAATCAGCCGAATTTTTAGAACCTATAATATTAAAATCGTATTCACAACAGAGCAAAAACTGTTAAATCTGATAAAAACTCTCAATGATACGATTCCAAACGAATCCCACGGAGTTTACGAAACTCCTCGTTTCAACTGTTCGCGAACTTATGTAGGACAAACAAATAGACGCATCCACAATAGAATATATGAACACACCCTCGCAGTTAGAAAATCTGACCCCTCATCGGCGCTGGCCATGCATCAAATTCATACAGGACGCAAAATAGACTTCGATATGCCAAAACAATAGCACAGGTTTACAACTTCAACTTCAAGTGAGAATTATCTGCGAAGCAATCGAGATCGAAAAACGTCTCGATTGTCTAAATAAGAGATATGATGGTCTTTGCCTTCCGATTACTTGGAAACCTATTATATATTCATTACAAACACACAAAAAGAAAATAAATTCAATAGACAATTTCATTGCCCCATTGTCTGTCTCAAGAAATGCTGGTAAGCCTCTTACTCCTTTAAGTACCGTGACCAAAGCACTTGACTTAATTGACCGTGACGCGACTACTTTCACTGATAACGAAGCAGGTAGACGGAACAATACATACAATAAAAGACTTGCATCGAACTCCCAGAGGCCTAGGGTTGAACACAATGAGACCTTAGAGACGATGTCCGGCGAGTAGGCAGATTGAGGCCCCGTAATCGAGCTACAACAACCCAACCCACCTATGTCCACTGTTCTAAAGGAGTAGGCAGATTGAGGCCTTAGAGTGTCCTTACATAACGGAATTCTGTGGCACTCCACGAAACAGATTAAATGAATTGGAATGAGTCTTGCTGCACCTGACAACAGGAGATTAAATTCATCCATGGTAGAGTAATTTAGAATTCTCTTTTTTATGTACAAATTTGCTTTAATTTAATTTTGTATCTAATTTGATCCTCAAGGTATGACCAAAATGATCAGCTATATTTCGATCTACCAGATGACACTCAATAGAGGACAGTTGCAAGTTTGTAACCATATAATCAATACAATTAGCACGTCTGCAGCCATTACTGTAAGTAAAGACACGAGTGTTCTTAGTCAGACAAACACCCAATTGAAAGCTCTGGAGTACATCAATCAGAATAGAAGTGGACAAGCACTGGTTAAGATCTATATTTAAGTCGCCACATAAAACAACACCCTTGGACTTCCTACAAAAGACCAAGGCATGAGTTAAAACCAACAAGAAAATATCAATATTAGCATTTGGTGGCCTATAAACAGAAATTATTATGATTGATAGCCCACTCCACATATTTCAGCATGGCCCTCAACTGATAGTTCTTTAATAGAACTAATTTACAAGACATCAATGTCCTTAGCCAAATTAAGAGAGCCCCCACGCGTGTATTCCTTTCTCGAGAAGTAAGTCACCACTCTATAATTGGGAACATTAAAGCAATCAACATCATCATTACAAATCCAGTGCTCAGACACACAAAGTATATCAACACCATTTGTTGCCAGAAACATGTCAATCTCGTGTGTATTATTGACTGCATTCCATACATTTACATGACAAACGTTAACGGAGAGTTATGCACTAGATATGTACATATTTCAACAACGAAGTTGTCTTCCAAATACAGAGGTAGAGACTTCTTCTCTGGCTTTTGAAGTGCTTGTTTTCTCGTGAAGCCAGACAAGTCTACATCTGTATTTAGTATGGGACGGTTTCACCAAGTAAGGGTAACAACAATTCATCAAGTTGTCTTAATCAGTAGCTTTGTTGTCGAAATACGTATCCAGCACATAACTCTAGTATTTTTGTGGTGCTTTTGCTTTTTGTTCCAGTTCCGCAATGTCCAACATCTACCTTTTATTTCTGTAGATACTTGTTGAATGTATCGGGTCCATATAACCTACGTATCGCTAATAATTACTAAGTAACGAATACCAGATCCAAAAGTACCGATTACATATGAGTATTACAAAGTAACGACGATCCTTATCACCACTATACATTCTTCATATAAGACATGAAAACCAATTAAATTAATAGTTATGAAATAGTACTAAATAGCTTAAAAACCTGAAAAATGAGCAGGTAGTGTAATGAAAGCATATTATGGTTTTAAACAACATTCTTTTAAAAATAATCTAATAAATTCTGAACAAATATTTAATTTAGATCATGTTATAAAAATTCCTTTTTCATTTCAATGAATCTTTGCAAGTTTCATAATTAACATTTTTTTTACTAAATACCATTTTTTAAACACCTGCATAAAAAGAAAAAGCCATATAAAATATATTTTCATTCTGCAAAAGATAAATATAAGCAACATTGGAACGTTATCATTCTGATAATGCCACAGAAGCTGTGTAAATTTGCAAAATTTTCGATCATAAAAATTTAAACAAGTACATAAGATATACCAAGAAGCACAAACTTCTAGAACTGAACAAAGATACGTATTTTATACCATATATAAGCAGAGCCCGGGAGATTCATTCAGAATTCAGCAATAAAAAAGTTCTCAGCCGAACTTCGGTCACCATACTGTGCTTATTTAGCCATTTTTTAACCTGTTTACTGTTAGTAAAATCCATAGATCTACCATTCCGAAACTATTCTAGAGACAGTGATGATAAATATATTATTCTCTTGATTAATTTTTGAAATATGTAACTTGCTCAAATTTACTGAATTGATTTTATTTACCATTTCATCTTAGTAACAATCTGTAATGTGTTTCCTAGTAAAAATTGACAGGGTTTTGTCGACCTAATTATTATTTTGTTTATTTAATTTGCCCAGGCACTATTAAGTAACCAAAAGAGTTTTTAAAATAAATCACATTCCTAGCTACATTTTTGTGTTCTGTTGTAAAAATAAATAGCATATTGCACCCTCTCGAAGACTGCAACTTTTCAAGTTGAAGTACACTTAGAGAAGCCAGTTATGTAGCCATACCTGTGGAAATAACGTTGATTTTGGGGGCCCATATTTTCGAATGTTTCACTTCTCACTGGACCCCAGGTGTGTGACATTGTAGAATATCGACATTTCTTTAATGCCGTAACCTAGTAAAACCTCATCTAAAGATCACAGGCCGAATCAGCTGGAACTTGGTATTTGGGCAAAACTGAAACAAGAATCTGATGCTTCAGTCTTTTGTTTTCATGCATGTCATATATATATATATATATATATATATATATATATATATATATATATATATATATATATATATATATATATATATATATATATATATATATATTCCGATAAACCTTAGGCAAATCTGACCCTTGGAGACTAAGAATCTCCCTGAGAGTTTTTCTGGCCATCATACGTCCATAGGGTGGTCCGTTAGCGTTTATTTCCGTCATTTTGGGACTTCCACTTTCACTCAGAGTATAAAAATTCCAAGTAAAGTGGTGGCGCTCGAGTTAGCCCTTTTGCACTTTTTCTGACCAAAGCGAACACCAACCCACTCCACCATTCGGAGGTAGACAGTTACAATGTTAAAATTAACAGCAGAAGCTTGTAAAGTACAGTTGCTATGAAGCCATAGTGTTTAAAAGAAAGAAAAAATAACACCATGTTCTACAGTATATAAGTTTATTATATAAAAAAATTGTAAATAAACTCTCATAGCTGCTACAATATATAAGGCAGTACTGTTAGATTTAATAGTTTGTACTTTTACTATTTTACATCCTATTTCATTTATATTTATACACAAATAATTAAAGCTTAATTGAAACAAAATATTGCTATACACTGGCACTAATGAACTATATTTATTTATAAAATTATCTAATATAATAAAACAACAAAAAAGATAAATGGAAGAAATAATATTGCTATAATTCGTATTAAAAAAATGAAAAAATATCTTGTAATAGTCATCAATTACTTGTGATATCTCAAATATGGTCAATAGGACTTTTTAAATTGTATTTTGTAAAGACGTAAAACATTTTTTGTATTATCTGATTTTTACTGTTGATACTAGTTGCCTGTAAATGTATTGGTATAACATAGGGGTTGGGTTCTTGGACCATCACAATTTCAATTCAATATTAATGGCCTTAGTAACATTGCTCTTTGGGTTTACTTACTATTATAATTTTTAAACGTCATTACGTCTGGGTTTGACATTAGAAAAGAAAAAAATTAAATTTTCTTCCAAAATATTTTATTTTTAAAACCCTACGCGTTTCAGACTTTAACAAACCATCCTCAGGGGTTAATTACATTTCCTGTTTTTATTACAGAAACTGTACTATATGAGAAATTGCTTTTTTTTCTTTTTTTTTTTTGAGGTGCACAAACTCCATTTTGCTGCTTTAAAAGAAGCGTCGTTTTATATTCATTCTTCTACCAGTTCATGCATGGAAATGATGAAATACCGTCCTTTTGTGTTACCTTTGTCTGAAAAATTGGATACAATAGATGAAATTCAAACTTTGGCAATTTCTCACTTAGTACAGTTTCTGTAATAAAAACAGGAAAAAGTAGTTAACTCCTGAGGATGGTTCGTGAAGAGCCGAAACACAAGGGGTTTCTTAAAAATAAAATACTGTTTGGAAGAAAAGCCTTTAATTTTGTTCTTTTATAATCATTATTTACCATCTATGGTGACGTAGGAATTACGTAGAATAATTAAATTTTGCATAAGAACAATCGTAACGCTGTGGAAGAAGTAAAAGGAAAGTGCTAGAGTAACCCATTTTCCTCATTTATTTATTTACTTCATTATACACAATTTTTAAATTTTAATGTTTTCTATTTTACAATTACCGCATCATTTTTGTGTCTTCTCAAAAATCAGTAAACAATTGGAAAAGGGATGAATATTGCTCATTACATAACAGTCATATAAGACGAAAAAAAGTCGAACCTCAGAATGAAAGGTAAGCTGAAAATTTGCACATATCTTCCTTTTATATTCTCAACACCCCCTCAAAAGTCTCATATAATCTGGAATACCGGTTTACAAGTATTTTCACCATAATTAGAACGGCACACAGGTTTCGCTCTAATTAGAGCTCATCAGTATGGTATACTAATTACAGCGAGAACACACCTATAAAGTAATACGGCTAGGGTAACCAGCCTCCTAGAATTTTATTTTTGTTTATTTTTTTATTTCAACAACACACCACGAGGGCTTACAGCCTAAATACTATCGTACTGTGGGTGTCGACAAGGAGGAAAGAGGCAACTTGTTAATTCTGGACTTGAAGGTTTGGAGGTTCGGCGGAGAGGGAAAAACATGTGGTGGCAAGGAATTCCACAACTTGCAAGTCCTTGGGACAAAAGAGCGGGCATAACAAGATGTTCTATGTCTGGTGACCTGGACAAGGGTGCATTCGCTCTGTTCCCCTGGTAGATCTGTTGGGGGCAGCAGGTGGAGGAACTATGGAAGAAGGCTCCTCTGAGCAGTGCCCATGCAGATATCTATAAAAGAGAGAGAGGTCACCAACGGCACGTCGGTGGGCAAGGGTTGGCAGCCTTTGGGTGAGGGTAGGGTCACCGATGAGACATATAGCTCTCTTCTGAATGGAGTCCAGGATAGCGAGTGTAGAAGCGGCACCCCAGATGTGGGAGCAGTGTTCGAGGTTTGGTCTCATTTGTGAAGTATATAAGGTATAGAGATTAGCTGGTGAAAAGTATTTGCGAGCCCGGAAGAGGAAACATAATTTCTTAGCAGCCGCTTCTGCAATTGATGTGACATGTTGGTGCCAATTGAGATTTCGATCCACAGAAATGCCAACAAGTGAAAAGGACTCATTACTTTGAATAACTTGGTTAGGTTAGGGCTGGTGTATGTTTTATGAGAAAGAAAGCAAGACTGTGATTTGGTGGAGTTGAATTGTACAAGATTTCTACTTCCCCAGTCTAATATTTTTTGGAAATCCACGGAGATAGAACCCTCCATGAGTCTGCGATTCTCATGTAATTGGGCTAAAGAGACAGGCTTAGAATATTGTATATTTGAGTGGAGGGTGCTGTCGTCCACGTAACTGTGAACTGGGTTGGATGTGCTAGAGAGGAGGTCATTGATGTGGAGAAGAAACAAAGTAGGAGCTAAAGCTGAACCTTGAGGAACTCCTGCATTAATTGGATACAGTTTAGAGGAATGGCCATCCACGACAATAGAAATGCTCTGGTTGGAGAGGAAATTTGCTGTCCACATACAGTTTTGGTGGTAGGTCATAGGCCGATAGTTTATTAAGCAGCGATGTGTGCCAGACCTGGTCGAATCCTTTGGATATGTATATAGCGACAATCTGGGATTCACCGTGTAGTTGCATAGATTTGTTCCAAGAATGGGTGACAAAGGAAAGGAGGTCGGCAGTTGATCTGCGCTGAAGGAATCCATACTGCCTGTTGTGGATTAGACTGTGTTTTTCAAGAAATTTTAGTAATTTGGTGTTTATATACTTTTCCATCACTTTAGAGACGACTGAAAGGAAGAAATAGGCCTGTAGTTGCTAGGAAGCGCTTTGGATCCTTTCTTGGGGACAATTTACAAATTTGTTAGTTGGTTGTACACAATCTCTATTTTATAACATTTTGTGTTGTTTGGAGCCCCCGTGACAATATATTACTTGGTTCCACACCGAGATGGTGACCCTGTGTACATCTCACAATGTTCTTGGAGTTCTTTGAGATATTAAAGGTTTTTCTAATTTCCTATGGGTCAAATTTTTTGAAGTTATTACAAAATTTGCAGAGTATAAAATTGTCTACAATCTATGACTTAACACTTTTTTTTTAACACCAACCGTTTTTGAGATATCATGCTGAGAGTGTGTATTCGTATACAGGCCATTGCAATGTCAAATATACCGTCATATGCATCATACGGTTCAAAAAGGTAATTATCAAGCAAAAATATAATTATTATTATTTTAAATTATTTATCTATTTGTTCATGATTTTTATTAATCTTACCCATAAATAAGACATCTGTAATAACATATTTTTGTAAATTTAGATAAACGGTGAGTTACTGAGATTAAATATTTAATTTTTTAAATTAATTGTGAAAATGTTTTTTTTTTGTTCAATAAATTACAAAATAATACATTTTTATGTAAATTTAGTAAGTATTACTCTTGCTCATCATCATTTTCACTTTCTGGTTGGTCCCTTTAAATTCAATTGATTTATTTAAAAAATAAAAATACACAAATAAATGATGACTTTTACAAAATTAAAAACAAAACATACACTAAACATTTAAAATTTCAACAAAGAAAACAAATGGAAATACTCGTAGTTTATAAAAGTTAACACTTTGTTTTGAAAGGCATATTAAGAAAGGCACTACAGATTATGAAACAATAAAACTATTATCTTTCATATATTTGAAATATTTGAAGCTTACTAAGGTGGAATTTAAAGTAAACTTTTAAATAATTAATAAATTGTATTTCACATATTTTACGAAATCACCCGCTTCAATATTAAAAATGAAAAATGTTAGATAACTTATTTCAGTAAAATGTGGCTTGTGGCTTCAAGATGTTACCAAACGCTGCACCTCTTAAATTTTGTACACTCAGAAAATAAGATACTATATTTTTATCTATTCTGATTATTTTTTAAATATGAAATTTAAAACGTCTCACATAATATATATATATATATATATATATATATATATATATATATATATATATATATATATATATATATATATATATATATATATAATGAAACTTTATTTATTCGATATCAAAATTTTACACTGTGTTACACAAATAACTAGAGGTGTGCGAACCCATGTTTGGTTCGAACCGAACAATGAACGAACCCAAGCAAATATGTTGTCTTGAACTTTGAACCTCTGAAATAGTACGTTTAAGGTTCACAGTCGAACTTCTTAGAAATTCAAAATGTATAATGTATAATTTCCTTAAATACAAAATGTAGGAATATTGTAACATACAATATTTGCTATATAAACAATTCCCATTCTTTTTACAAAAAGGATGGGTTCGACAAAATTTGCATGTTGATTGGGCGAAAATGCCTTCCACTGCTGATAGTTATGGAGATGGTTCAACCTTAAATCAAAAATCCGAAAACAAAAAATATTATTTAGATTTCTAGATCTATAGATAACTTCAATTATCAATATGAGCATGATATGTATAAAATAACCACTTAAAATTTGAACTGTCTCTTGATTGTGATTATTTAACTGTTTTGGCTCATTGTGAAATAGAGCATGTTGAAACCAGTGTTTTCCGAAGGCAATCTGCAATTATCCTCATCAATTCTGAAAATTTACGTTACCGGTTGCCTTCGAACACTGCCATCATAATGTAGGTACTGGAAAAGGTGTTGGGAGGCTAGGATGTATAAAAAATAATATTTCTGTGATTGCTAAATGGCTCCATCGTGTCTCAATGTGTCCCACCAACTGTCATAAATATGCATGAGTGAAATCTCCTGAAATTACGCCATAGACTCAATGAGACCGATAACAAGTTTAGAACGCCGCTACCTAATTAACGGGGCCGCAACTTCTTTACCTTCGGTAGCATTCAATGCCTGTAAAGTTAAATTTCGAAGTATTTTTGAGCAACGAAGCTTAACTATTTTGGAGAATTACAAATTTCGATCTTACAACATTATGATGGGAATATTCAAAAGCAATGGGTATGTAATTTTTTAAAATTCATGACGACAATAATTGCAGATTGCCTTCCGGAAATACTAAGTTGATGCTTTATTTCACAATGAGCTGAAACAAACTTATATATTCTGAATCAATACAGAGTTAAAATTTCAAGTGGTTATTATATCATGGCTCAACTTTTACCACCCCCAATCTAAAAGACTGAAAACTGCCTAGACAATACCAAACCACAAAAAGTATACATAATTGAGCTTAACTATAGATGTAGAAATCTAAAAAAGTTTGCAATATACCTTTTTGTGTTTTTGATTCAATGTTGTCCAGTCTTCACAACTAACATCAGCACCAGAAGGCATTTTCACACAACCAACCTGCAAATTTTGCCGAACCTTTGCTTTCTGCAAAAAAAAATGTCTTCCACATGCCAAATACCTCAATTTTCTATTTAAGCAAATGATTTATGAATGTTGAAGAATTTTGTTTAGTTTCATTTTGAATTTCGAGTGTGAACCTTGGACATACCATTTCAGTGATTCGAAGCAACAAATTTGCTTAGGTTCGTCCATAGTTCGGTTAGAGGAAGACATGGGTTCACCCTCCTCTAATATGTATAACTATAGATCACTTGTTATAGGTATATTAGTTTTCTCACTAGACTTTTGAGTTTAGGTTTTAATTTAATATTTTTAAAAGCTATATAAAGCACAATCATTTAATACAAAAATAGGTAGCGTTCTTTTAATAACAACAACTTAGTTACACTTGTAGAGCTTCCATCATAAAACATTCTAAATATCATATACAGTATGCTCTCGATTATTTGTGTGCGGATTATCAGTGTGGAGAAATTAATCATTTCAAACAAGGAATAGACCAAAATTTTAATTTTTTCCGCTTTCTCTTGCAGAAATATAATAAACAGTCCCAATAAAAATCAACGGCCATCTAAGTACAGGTATGCCTATTACAATTACTACATTGCAAAAATTAGGAAATAAAACTGTAAAATTCATTTTTCTCGTATTTTTTTTATTCACATATACCTAACCTCAAAATAACTACCCTAAATAGAAAGAAAGAATACTATGTGTATATTGTCACATTTGTCTATGAGAATTAGGTTTAGGAACTTTGTTACTTCTATGGTAGTGTGTTGGTAACAGCGAACACTCTGGAATGATATTTCTAGAATGGACCAGAAGTTGCAGGTATAGAATAGTGTAGAAGGTCTAGAATCTCTATGGACAGTATAAATAGATGAGCGGTGCGCAGAGTAGTTAGTTCATTATTGAATTAGTGTGGTGTAAAAGAAGTGATCATAGAGTATTAAGCGAGTCAGCAGTAAGTGTTGGTGTTTAAGAAGCGATCATAGAAGGTGAATAGTGGAATATAGTTCTATGGACATTTAATAATAGAGAAGAGAAATATTTTAGTTGATACTGGCGATGAAAAATAGTTGGTAATAATAAATAGTAGTTTGAAAAATCCAGAACCCCGTGGAACGTAACAATATGTTTTAGAATCACTAAAAATGAGGGTACCAAGCTGATAATAAAAAGGCGCTCCTTTTTTTGGTCTGGCGCTTTGAACCATCAGGTGGCCCTGGCTTTGAAATATGGAGGCATGTGCCACTGACGCTTTCAAGGGTCAGATTGAAAAAAATTCTGAAAATTGTGATCTTTTTTCTTTTCTGAACATTGTACATCTATTTTTAGTAATTTTAAAGCATATACACATAGTGAATATAAAAGAGTAAATTCGGCTATCAGGGGTGGTTTTGCATAAACAGCTGGCAGCGTATGTGTTAACACTTGATCTCATTCGAGATTGCATGGACGGCTCGATATGGCAGAATGGAACAAGATAGACATTTCCTGAGAAAGACGCAGCTGTTAAACATTATTTATTTATATATATATATATATATATATATATATATATATATATATATATATATATATATATATATATATATATATATATATATATATATATATATATTATACAGACTCTAAGGAAATGGCGGATGCTTTTAATGAGTATTATTCGAACTGATTATAGGAATAAAAGAGACACGAAACTACATTCACTTTTTTTGGTGCCCACAGATGAAAGAGAGGTAATCGGTTATATAATGGGTATGAAGGTGAAAAAGGCTCCTGGGGTAGATTCAATTAATGTAGAAAATTTAAAGGGCGTTGCACATGTCATTGCAAGCCCTCTCACAATTTTAATAAATAGATCCCTAGAAACTGGTGTGTTTCCAAATGTATTAAAAGAATCAGTTATTAAACCATTATTCAAAGGGGGTGACAAAAATGAAATATCTAATTATAGGCCTATATCTTTGATATCAAACATTGCTAAAATATTTGAAAAAATTATTTATAAAAGAATAGCCGATTATATTGAAAAGTATAAACTTATTGCCGGGTCTCAGTTTGAATTTAGAGGGATTGTCTACGCAGAATGCTTTAAACACCCTGACTGCACAAACATATTCAGCTCTGGATAAACAGAAACAAAGCATCTGTATATTTCTGGACGTTGAAAAGGCGTTTGATACAGTAGACCATGGAAAACTCCTCAGTAAGTTGGACGAAATTGGTTTTCGAGGTGTTTCTTTGCACTTGATTCGAGATTATATAATGATATACATTTTAGGATACAGTGTACACAGATTGGCGACAGATGTAGTGACTTTAAGCTAGTTGAGTTTGGAATTCCTCAGGGTACAGTCCTGGGGCCACTGCTGTTCAACCTTTACATAAATGATTTATTTAAAGTACACACTGCAGGGAATGTCATAGGCTTTGCAGATGACACTGCCATTTTTTATAAGGATTGTTCTTGGCTGAAGGAAAAAATTGAGGCGGATTTTGTTAACATAAAACAATGGTATGATCTTAATGGCTTGACAGTTAATATGAAAAAAACAAAATATATGTCATTCGTGTCTTACAAGTCACACTTACCTAATTTTGAAAAATTTGAAATAAAACACAACCAACATAATTTACAAATTGAGGCAGCACAGACGATTAAATATTTGGGCATCTTGATTGATCAACACATGAGATGGGGTGAACATATAGGTATGGTTGTTAAGAAGTTGAGAGTTGTTTTGTTTAGGTTTAGATACATGAAAACAATACTAAATGTGGCAAACTTGAGAATGCTATACTCTGTGCTAGTTGAGCCGCTTCTGACTTACGGAATTGTAGCCTGGTGAGCTGCTGCAGATTGCCATCTAAAAACCTTGGAGATAATCCAACGACGGTTACTAAAATTGATACACAATAGAAATTATACTTACTCGTCAGCAGCATTGTACGAGGCCAAAGTAAACGATATGAGGCAACTTTATTCGTTAGTTGTATTAAATTTTGCAAAAAAAATTCGATAGTGCTCCTGGTATATAACATCCATATCAGACAAGACTGAATACAGCCGCTGCCGTTAAGACATGCACGGCGAATAAGACGGTGGGCCAGCATAATTATTCATACATCGCTTCGAGATTTTACAATCTTCTTCCAGTTAATATTAGGACTGCTCCGACTTCACGTTCTTACACAAAGATGCTAAAGATATGGATTTCAAATTCTAGGGATATCATTCACGGCTTGCTGCGGAAATGAGCATTGAGCTGATCGTAGATATATGGTAGGATATTTTTTGTTTTTGTTGTTGTTACTACATGAGAGAATATATATAACTGGGATATCTTTTAGTTTAGTTTTTAGTTATATAGGTTGTTTACACACTATTTTTATGAGTTAAGAGAAATGCTTCTGTATGGACCCACACATAAGTACTTTACTTTCGTGGGTTATATATTTTTATTTTACTATTTATTTATAGTTTTGTCTTTGCTCTTATTAAATTGTACAAAATGTTGTATTGAGGAAAATAAACTTTATTATATATATATATATATATATATATATATATATATATATATATATATATATATATATATATATATATATATATATATACATAATAAATTTTATTATGTTTTATTATGTTCATATTATTCGTGTTTTTCAATTATCAGCATTTACCGTCCAGTTAGCCCACATAATCGAGAGTATACTATAAATGTAATCAGAAAAAAAAAGGATATAGGAATACTTTCTAATATTTCTCTATTTGTAGAAGCTACAACAGTTAAATGCAGTTGCTTCATCTTGTAGTGATTATAATTATCATTCATGCCTTTTCTATTACTTTTCTATCACCTTCCTATGGTCACTTATTTTGAGCATTTGATCACAATATTGTTTTCAAAAATAGAAGAGCTTAAATCTATTACATTATTTACATTATAAAAAATATTGTTCAGTAATATGCTATAAAACATTTCATAATATTTACATTTACCATACATGTTCTTATGATAAAAGAGAACGATAGCTGAATTTCAATGATAAAATAAAAATATAAATTTACAAAACATTTTAAAAGTCATCCAATAGCTCCTTCTGTTTATCTCAACTATAAGATAATTCCCCTTAATCCAGCTATTTTATTGTTTTATCAAATGAATAGCTTTGGCAACCTTATATTTCAGTCATTTTGATGTTAAACCTGATTAGTACATACAAAGATAATCTAAGACAATGACAAAAACGAAGAAGTTTTTTGATGGGGGATATTAAATCTATTTCAGTTACTAACCGTAGATCGAAAAGTTAAATAGCTTGATTTCATTAAATAAAGATTATGTGAAGTTTTTGCATAATCTCGAACTGTCTTTATATAGACTTTGTATCTAGAGGACTGATCTTAGGTAATGCACATTATTGTTGTTGTTCTTATTTGGTTAAACCATTCTATACTAAATATAGATTTAGACATCTTCTCTGGCTTCACAACTTGCTTACTTTTTATAGAAAATCCATAGCATGGGCAGAAAGCGGAAATAAAAACACAGGATACGGTATGTCATCCTTCTCGTAGAGACCACTTGTTGCAGTGGCCTGGCCGCGTATTCAGTAACGGCAGACATCTAGCACTTCCGGCGGTGCTTAGGCTCCTTTCGGATTTTTAGTAATGGCCGACAAACTGCGGTTGTTAGACTTGACACAGCAGACGTACTAGGTATACTGAGTCGTGTTTTACTGTTTTTACGTATTTATTTGTGTTAGCTAGCGTCATTGAAGGAGCATTCAACAATGCATTACCTATGTCCCTCTACGACGCCACTATCGCTAGAGGGGTGGAACCTACCATTTGTGACTGGATCGGAAACATGGTCTACAATCGGACCGTTATCACCTCGCTGCAGGGGGAGGTGGTCGGCTTCAGGGCTGCCCTCAGGGGGGAGTTCTATCCCCCCTGCTGTGGTCTCTCTTTGTGGACGATTTGCTGGCTATCCTCGGGCTGTGGGAGGTTGGGGTCCAGGCGTATGCTGATGATCTAGTCATAATGGTTAGGGGCAAATATGAAGAGGAACTAGCAAGTATTCTTCAGGAGACACTAAATGTAGTGAATGATTGGTGCCGGAGGGAACAGATGTCTGTGAACCCCCGCAAAACGATCATTGTTCCATTTACCAGAAGAAGAAGGTTGGACAAATTAAAACCACCTATTCTCATGGGGGAAAAGATTCCATTTTCGGAACAAGCAAAATATCTGGGGGTCACCCTAGATAAGAAGCTCAACTGGGACATACAGTTAGAGAATGTAATCCGCAGGGCTAAACTGTCCCTGTGGACATGCCGGAGAATCTGTGGAAACAACTGAGGAACAAACCCCCAACAGATGTACTGGCTCTATGTAGTGGTTATCAGACCAATGATAACATATGGAGTCATAGTTTGGTGGCCTAAGGCACTTCGTGGTATCGTGAGGGGCAGACTGGCTCATTTACAGAGACAAGCTTGTCTGATGATAAAGGGAGCGATAAGCACCACACCATCAGCTGCTCTGGAGGTCCTCCTTAATATTCCACCTCTTCACATATGGTTGGAGAGGATGACGAGGTGGACAACGTACAGACTAAAACAAACGGCAGACAGTATGCCGAAGGAAATCAGTCTGGGAGGGTCCGGACTCCTCGGTGACATTGAGGGTCACAGGATTCTGGGAATGGTCTCAGACTTGATGCCTACAAAGATCAGTAGAGATCTGTCTTTCAAGACCATCCTCCCGGAAAGGGAGGACTGGGAACGAAATCAAACGACCCTATTGAGAGCCGATCTCTGCTGGTACTCTGACGGCTCCAAAACCAATATGGGAGTAGGAGCCGGCGCATATGGGGGCAGCACCGATGCTAGACTATCAACTAGCCTCGGCAAGTACGTAACCATACACCATGTAGAAATGTATGCCATCGAGATGTGTGCAAGGGAAAGTATAAAAAACCAGTGCAAACACAAATCGATAAAGATATATGCAGATAGCCAAGCTGCAATAAAGGCTCTTGGTTCCTACCTGTGTAATTCAAAAACGGTATGGAGTTGTAAATCTGCCCTTAACGAACTGGGTAGCAGTAATGAGGTGTCGTTGGTCTAGATACCGGGTCACTCGGACTATGATGGCAATGTTACGGCCGACACGCTTGCTAGGAGTGGTGCCCAGAGAGACTTTGTCGGACCAGAACCGGTGCTGGGGATAACATCTGGCACAGCAAAACGCACCTAAAAGACCTGAACAGAAAGAATGACAATCTAATATTGGCAAAATCTTCCAGGATTAGCTCACTCTAAGGCCTACATAAATGACCTGTCTGAGTCAAGGGCTAAAAAACTTCTAGAGTTAAACAGACAACAAATGAGTACTCTAGTCGGCCTGTATACAGGACACTGCTGCTTGCGCCACCACATGCACCGAATTGGAGTCGGTTAGGAGACCGAGTGCCGGCTGTGTATGGAGCGACGAGACAGCAGAGCACGTGCTGTGTTCCTGTCCGGCAGCGGACAGGACTAGATACCTGCTCTTTGGCAAGATAAAGCTTGCTCCGGACAATCTGGATCAACTTTCGCCCAGGAAGATTATCGACCTCTGCAGGAGGCTGGCTTTGTTGGGCGAAATATAAACTATCAGGCGTGAGCCACAATAGACCGTAGGGCAGCGGTGGAGGGACTGGTATGGCCCACTCACAAACAAACCTAACCCTAACCTAGCTAACGTATAAAAATTGATTCCTTGCCAAATAGTTATAATTACAGATTTGAAGAAAAAGAGAAATTTGATAAGAATATAGTTAGATGTAATTTAAAATCAGAAGCTGATGTTGAGGTAAGTTTTAATCTTAAAATGATCTGTATAAAATAAAATAATACATTTTAAAGCCTAGTTAAGGGCGCTTTATAATTAGAATTGGGAATTAAATTAACGAAAATTAACATAAAAAGAATGTGATGCTGGTAGAGATAAGGCAAAGTTGAAATAATCATTTTTTTGTAAAAATAAGGTGAGGATTATTTAGATGTTTTCGAGGTAAATTATATTTTTTATTACCTTTTCGTTGCTACTAGAATACATCGCTTTGATTCTTCATTAAAAATGTCTGGTAATTTTTTAGCGCTTTTTCTTTTCCCGAGGATTCTTTTTTTAAGTCAGTTTCTACTAATATTGTATGACTTTTTAAATCGACATTTCTAACTTGTGTAATTGTTTTAGTAGAACTGGGTACGTGAGGTAGAAGGAAACTGAACCTTCAGAAAATAGAGACATTGCTGACCAGCGGAGGATCTAATAGAATGTTGAGTTTCTTGGGTGTTTTATTTGACAGCACACTAACCTGAAGAGCTTACAGCCAAATGGTTGTGAGGTCATCACGGCAATATACACAATATGAGTGTGAGGGTAGTTGCCAGTGATGGTATATACCGATTAACTTATTTCGCTAACTTTCACTCCATTGCTACCTATAATATTTTTGTGTCGGGTTATAACATTGACATAACCAAGTGCTCGTCAAATGGAAAGAAGGATTTGGAGCTCTATGTGGACTGTCAAGAACAACCAGAGGCAGACCGCTTTTTAAGGAGTAAAATATACTTACAATGGTTTCTGCTTTCATTCTCTTTCGTGTTGTGTGAGGTACTTACACAAGAATCAACATCTATTTTTCAAACTATACCCAGCTAAAGGGTGGGCCATCTAACATTTGGAATTGGAACTATAGGTTATTTTGAGGTTGGAATGTTTGATGACATTTCCGATGTGACAGAAAGTTAGTTTTATGTTTGACCTTTATGAAATGGGTCGCTGTCCGCTTGAACAAAGTTGAGAAATATTAAAAACTTATTTCCAAAGTGGTGAGTCTTCTACTCAAACTGTAAGAAATTTACGAAAAAAAAATGATGCAAAGGATGTGCCAAAAACGCAGTTTGTGGATCAATTTGTGAAGCGAGTTTGTGAAACTGGATCGTTTTTGGATAAAACAACCTGTGTACGTACTCTTCCAGTGCGCTCAAATGAAAACATCGCTGCTGTGGCTCAGAGTGTGTGTGAACAACCGTCAACATCAACTCGTCATCGTTCTAAAGAACTGAACATTTCACACACTTCTTCGAGAAGAATGTTGCATAAAGATCTCGGTATGAATACGTACAAAGTTCAATTAGTGCATGAGCTGAAGCCGCATGACCATCCGATGCGTTTTCGGCTTGCTCAATGGGCCAAAGACTGCTTGATCGAAGATGAGCATTTTTACTGAAAAATCATGTGTCAGATGAAGCTCATTTCCACCTCGGAGGATACGTCAATAAGCAAAATTGTCCTATCTGGGGCTCAGAAAAACCACACGTCATCGTGGAGAAACTAATGCATCCACAACGATTCACTGTCTGGTGAGGATTTTGGTTTGGCGGCATTATTGGGCCATTTTTCTTCGAAAATGAGCAAGGAAAAGCAGTTACGGAGAATGGTGATCACTACTGTGCCATGCTAAGAGATTTTTTGTTTCCTAAAATTGAAGACTATGACATAGACGACATTTGGTTTCAACAGGACAGTGCAACGTATCACACAGCCAACGTAACATTCGATCTTTTGCGCACTGTTTTCGAAAATCACATAATCAGCCTAAATGCTAACGTCATTTGGCCACCTTGAAGCTGCGATTTGACTCCGTTGGACCTTTTTTGTAGGGAGCTGTTAAGGACAAGTGTTACGCTAACCATGCAGAAACGATTGACAACTTGAAACATGAAAGCGAAGTTGCCATTGACAAAATAGAGGCCCAAACAGTCGAAAATGGACTGAAAAATTGGACTGATCAAATGGGGTATTGTAAGGCTAGCCGTGGCAGTCATTTGAATGATGTTGTCTTCCATTCCTAAATGGAAAGGTTCAATCTTTCTAATAAACTCATAACTTTGAAAAAATTTTCATTAGTTTTTTTTATAGCCGATTCAAATTCCAAATCTTAAATGGCTCACCTGTTACATACCTATAATACTAGTGGCAAAGAGAACTTCATAAGTGAGCTCCACCGACTAGAGAGAACACAAGTGGGAATCAACCATATATGTATAAAGCTATGTAACAAACCACCACCTAATATGGTGAGACTTCCAGAAAGAGAGTTCCCGAGGATTGTAAAATCCCGCTCATGGCGCATTATTTTTATAAGATTGGAGTTGCGATTTCAATGTGAAGTCACACTAAGAAAGTATTATCACTTTCTTAGTGTGTTTGTTTGTCTTAGTTGTTTTATTGAGTGACATTTACAATCATAATAAAAAAAGGAATGAGAATTAAAGGCTTTTTTCTACCAGACAATGTATTTATTTTTAACCCTATGTGTTTCAGTTCATCTAAACCATCTTCAGGGGTTAAAGATCTAGAATATAAAAAGATGGTTGTCGGAAACTATGTTTCTGGTAAGCCTTACATGCAAGCGTTACACAGCAGCTACGGAAAGCGCAAAGTTCTAACAAAGGTTTAACGTAGCAACATCTTATTTATAATTGTTATGATTACGTGTAAACAATCAATTCTCTCCTGTCTGATGATGCCATAAAAGAGCGAAACCAGTTACAGAGAAGAAAACAAGCTACTGTGCAACCAGAAAGTCTCTTTTTACCTGACACATTGGGGTTCACAAAATTATACAGGGCTTTCATTAATTCCCGAACCCCACGTGACTGCTTAAGTTAGGCAACCAGGCATACACGGTTGTACAACCTGAATTAATGAAATCCCTAAGATGCCAGTGCTGTCTCCTATTTCCTTTGGGGTTTTATAAAAAATATAAAAATTAGAATAAGTTGAAACAGTCAATGTCTTAAATGTATTTATTATTTAGTATTTTTAACAGCAAGTCTGTTCATGTATGGTTTACTGTTATTGATTGTTAAAAAAATCAATTAAAAACATAAAATATTACTTTTATTTTGTATAGATATCAAAATTTTGTAATGTACGTAAACAAATTGAAGTCCAATTATTTAAACTTCTAATTTACAGTTTTAGAAATGTGTATTGTGTAACATGTAAGAAATATGTACCCGTTTGGGCAGATTACCTACACTTTTAACTTGCATTGAAAATGCTAAGTTTTGATAAAAACTGTTTATTTTTTATTGTCCAACAGATAGAAAATTATTTCAAGAAGGTAAACACTGGTCGAATTTGGAAAATGCACAATATACATACAATATAACCGTCAAAAAGGGAATTCAGCGCCAAATTGACTGAACTGTCAATTGTCAATTGATTTAGTAACTTTAGAGTCCCTAGTCTAGTGGGTTTTTTTTTTGGTTACTTTTTGACTGCCAACTCATAAAATCATATTTCACTAAGAGAGAGACAATGCACAATCAACCAAGGGTTGCGGTGCTATCGGGGCGGCAAGGCCGCGGACGAGCCCTGAGGGAAAAAAAAAAAGAGAGAGACAGAATCCAGTCACGTGGGGTTTGGGAATTAATGAAAGCCCTGTGTTTGTGTGTGTGTCTATATATATATATATATATATATATATATATATATATATATATATATATATATATATATATATATATATATATATATATATATATATATATATATATATATATATATATATATATATATGTACACTGAAAAAATATTTCCAAGAAAATATACCTACCCAAACTTGTATCATATTAAAATCAATCTTCAATAAATATTCATTTAGGCCTCGTTTTCACATAACCTTATATCTGATTTTAAATTACTGTATAACTCCGACAACAGTTATTATAAATATCTTATTCGTTGTAGCAACAACCTGAAAATATAAAACTGCTTTGCAATGCCCTTCTTGTAAGATTTCTTTTCTGCTACACGTTTAAAGATGACACCATCAATTTCAGTTAGCAATAAGCAAACCTTGGCTATATTGAATATTCAAATGACCAGCATGTTTTTGACGAACAGTATAAAACTCCATTCCGATAAATCTGAAAAATACTAAGATCTGCAATAAAAATTTGTATTTTACTGTACTGTATTCTTAAATCCTTCATCTAAATATACTGGATGGCATCAGAGAGTAGAATATAATCAGTACTTTCTGTTAGGTATGGGTGTTCCACAAGGACTAGCTCTGGGACCCCCATTATTTCTTGTATACAATGAAGATATTCTAGAATCCACTTCTATTTACAGCATGTACCTAGATAAACAGGAAATCCACATATCTACCAGAACTCCTCTGATAAAATGTGTGAAAGAGACCGCATTCAACAATTAAACCATAAATAAATAAAAATGACATACATATCTATACAAAATGACATTCAAGTAAATATTATCGAGTGTGCACAGAAACATATTTAGTTTCAGCGGAAGAGCCACCTTATGTTACCGTCTTGGAGGGGGTTCATCTACAACTCCAAGAGCCTCCAGCTCCCTGAGTACCCTGTTTAAGTATCCAGGATCCGGATAACCATGTCCATTGCTGGAAGGTCCTGTTTCAGTCTTGTGTGGAATATTCCACGAAATGACGTCTTCACACCCTGTCGTGTGTGATCTGCTCACAGTGAATATGAGCTTACGATGCCAGGCGACCTTAAGAAGGCGCAGAACTTTTCTTCCTTTTGGACTATCAGGTAGGTAGGCGATACGCGGGAATCCCACCGCATAGTATTCCCTGCCGGGATTTGGATGATCAGGTCCTTGTATTCCGGACTGAATACTGTAACAAAATTTATTGTGATAATTAAAATAATGGAAACATCGTGACTTTCTATTTCAATAGCAAAAAATGAATCATTATTATAATAAAGATAATAGATTATATAATAAGAATTTTTCAAATGAAGAAATCAATTCATAAAGTTTTCAAGGCAACCAACAAGCCCATATCCTCTGGAAAGCAAACACACTATAAAGATGGAGTGAAACTGTCAGCTGTCATCTGTCAGGTGTCAAAGTTCCACATGTCAAATTAAGAGGGCTTCAGCAGCATATGTTAAATCTGAAACCTATAAAACATAGTATATTTTCCAGAAAACGAATAAAACTTAACAGTTTGAGCATACAATTATAACAAATAATCATGAATTCAGTCGGGTTAAAGTGAAATGCATCAAAATTGATGATTTTTATATTTTAATAACATATCAAGAGAATAAGGGTATACATATAATGGTTTATAACAGAATAAACTTTATGGCCTTAGCTTGCAACTTTATTAGGCTTGTTTTGCAGAAAAGTGACAATATAGAAAAGGAAATGATTTCAAGCGAGACCTGTGAAGCCAAATACACCAGCTCAACATATCTATATTTAGTTCTCTAAACTAGTAAGGTCTCAGAGGCAACCTGTTCCATATTGAATTGTCTAAGTGGTAGGCAGGCTGGCATCTTGAACCTAATCCATCCACATCCTCTCTGGAAAGTGGTTGTTTGAGAGAATCCTTTTCATATCTGGTTTCATTCCAGGTAGATCGACTGTAACGAATTTAGTTGACATTACACAGTTCATTGCGTCCGCTCTTGACCGATCTTCACAGGTTGATGTTGTGTATACTGATCTATTTAAGGCCTTCGATTGTATAAATCACTCTGTTCTAATTGACAGGATGAGGGCTACCGGATTCTCCGAGAGCTTGCTTGGCTTGTTCAGATCTTACCTGGATGGAAGGAGGCAATTTGTTGAGGTTGGGGGCTTCAAATCTAACACCTATCACGTAACTTCGGGAGTGCCGCAGGGTTCCATACTCGGTCCATTGCTGTTTAATATATTTATCGACCCAGTTAATGTCCTTTACTTGAAATAAGCACTCAATTACTTTCAGATACAATATAAGGGGGCTTTCACTAGATCGCCCCGGGACAGTTAAGGACCTTGGAATTGTTTTTGATGGTACTCTATCTTTTAAACCACACTATGAGCAGACTGTCAGTTCTGCTTACAAAACTCTAGGGTTTCTGATAAGAAGCAGCAAAAATTTCTCCCAGACTGACACCCTCCTCCTGCTCTTTGGCTGTTTGGTTAGGTCCCGACTTGAATATGGCTCAGTTGTGTGGGTTCCTACTTATGAGATACATGTGGCAAGCCTGGAATCAGTGCAAAGGACATTTCTAAAATTTCTTAGCTTTCGTGAGGATGGTCGATATCCGTCTATTGGTTTTCCTCAGGAAAGTTTACTTCTTCGCTTTAGTCTGCAGAGTCTGTCGATGCGCAGGCAGTGCAGTTTCATTATATTTTTATATAAACTGGTTAATTCTGTATTCGACTGCCCTAGTCTGCTTCAGCAACTTAATTTCAATGTGCCTCGTATTGCAGCACGTTTTCCAGGCACATTTTATCTCCCGACTGCTCGTACACAATTGCTGCGATCGTCTCCAATTTACCAGATGTGCAATGATTACTCTGTACTGCAAGACCGCCTAGATATCTTCTCATGTAACATATCAGAGATAAAAATGTTTTTGAAAGCGATCTAATTTGTGACTCCTTTTTTTTTGTATTGTTAGCTTAATTATTGTTAGTTATTATGTTTTGTGTATTGGCCCATCCTTAATTTGGCTTTTAAGCTGTTTGATGGTGTATGAATAAATAAATAAAAAAATAAATAAATATCTTATTTCCTAAGAAACAGGCAAATGGAGACCTTACAAACAATCTTACCCACACCAAGTTGTGATGTAACAATCACCTTAAGTTTATTTATTTTTAAGACAACTGAAACTTTTTCTCTTAACAATGGTTCCAAAATTGAATCTTCAATTTAAATTGATTTATATAACTGTAGAACCACCAGTGAAGTAAACATGATACCTTTCAAACGTACCATCAAAGCTGCTATCTTATAAAGAAAAACTTACTTGTAAACTATCTGTATTGTCATGTAATTAGGATGCCCTGGCAAGCTCCTATCTATCACACCCCATTCCATAGTACCAGGGGGTTGATTACCGTGCTTTTCACCATAGACGCAACCACACACAGCACACTGTATGTAGAGCTTCGATCCGTTCTCCTGCAACTCGGTTAGTGCATAATTGAGACAGTCGAGGTGCAGAACGTGGTTGCAAGGCAAGGCGATTACGACTATGGAGGGTTTTAGAGGCTGCCGACAGGAAGGACAGGGCTGACGTGGTGCCCACTCGCTCGGATGGGACACGCGCACAAAACGGGAGATTATTGCACTAGCTGGATCCACACCTATAAAGAGAAATGTTAATTTTTATTGTAGAATTGAATATTTTTATAGTAGCAATGTAATTGGCCAGCCCGAGGGGTTAGGTGCCTAAAGATGAAAAGAACGACGAAACAAACTTTCTACTGTACTACAAGTTCTACAAGTTTATCAATGATTTAATACTTATATTTATTTAGTTAATAAATACAGCAATTACATTTACAGGTATAAAAAAGTCACCAGAACAATGCTACCCCAGCTACTGAAAAAGCTAACAATTATGATTGGTAAAATATTATAAAGAACAAAGCACCAGATGGGACTCCTGTGGAACTCCAGAATACATTACAACTAACTAAGGTATGTGACATTTGAACTCGATTATATTAACATTTTAAGGGTATATGATACAAATACAAACAATAAAAAACAAATAATATTAAATGTATAATAAAGTGAACTATGTAATCCTCATGTAAAAGATCCATTTGTCTCTGGTTGACAGAAAAAATATCACTGCTGTCTACATCTTTTTGTAGCAGGATATTATATGATATATCAGTTAAGACTACAGTCAGCAAGTGAGATGCAAACATAAGCAAAAAACCTGCTGGCTTTGTTAACTCTATTGAGAAACCTTCACATTAACAACCAAAAACAAATGAGTCAGTGACTGAATTTACTAGGCAACGCTGAAACATGTAACAACATGCCTGGTCTCCTGCAGAGTTCTTTTTTCCTCAGTTTCTTTAAGTAGATGACTGCTTTTGCGACTTTCTTTTCACACAGGTTGATCACTGATAATTTTAGACTTTCACAAATGATCAGCAGCAGTTGCATCAGCAATTACATTTACAGGTATAAAAAAAGTCACCAGAACCATGCTACCCCAGCTACTGAAAAAGCTAACAACTATGATTGGTAAAATATTATAAAGAACAAAGCACCAGATGGGACTCCTGCGGAACTCCAGAATACACTACAACTAAGGTACATGACATTTGATCTCTATTAAAGCTTTCGGTTATCAAGGAAGGGCAGTGATGATTCTCTAATATTTTTGCAACATATTGGGTAAATGACAGATTTGCAACTAGCTTAACAAAGCCATGCTACTTTGGAGCTATGATGATAACTACAGAGCATTTGGCAATACTTACCAATAATAGAGGGCATACTACTTTGACTGTCATGTCCATCATCGCTACCAACACTGCAGTTTAGCAGATCGGCTGTCGAAGCTGTCGCCTGACTTTCCCTGCTCTCCTGACTCAGATAAGTAGAAACAGTGTCCAGGCTAGGTCGTCTGCCCGACCTGGTGCTGCTACTATCAGCATCCAGCAAACATTCCTTATGAATTTTGCTCTCAGATGAATTTGAAGACGTACTACTGCTGCTTGTAGACTTGTGACCTAAGAGGGAGAAAGAAAAATAAAATTATGCTAATGTCATTGATTTAATAAGTATGTAATGGCAATCATAGAAAGCACCATCGTCAAAATTAAATTGTTGACTCAGCTATTGATGCCACCTCAAAGAAAGAGAAATATAAACTATAGTAGGCACTATATTTAATAGATAAGTTATTAGAGAGGAGTTGAATTTTTCTACATCTGCGAGGCATATATTTTAAATATCTAAATGCTGTTTTGATAAATAAAATTAATGCCTGAACCTTAAGCTACTTTACAACATAATTTTCACATAGATTAAGGCAGTTATTGTATTGTACAACAAGCTTCTGAATTCCATCGTCAAAAAACCTGCTGCCTAATTTGCTAAGCACTTAAGACAGGCGGTTTAGACGTCATCATAGGCGTTGTAGCGCTGACCAACAATGTGTTTCTTTAAGTACAAGAAAAATTGATAATCACAGAGCGCTTTCATTATAAGCAGGGTCATCACGTTGTTCCTAGTCATATGACATGATGGGTTTGAAGAGCTGCGTGTGATCGAGCACTGTGCAAATGCATTTTCTTATCATTATGACGGTCATATCGCTCTCTCTATACACTTCCCTAATCTGACAATGAATTTTGACCGCTTTCACATCTCTTGCATGAATGACACCCCATATTTCCCTATTGGCGAGATTTTCTATTTTTAGGTAGTGCATTTTAAACACACATAAAGAACTGCAACGAGAGCGAATGCTTCCGTAATGGGCTAGGCAATAGATGACAAAAATACACGCAAAGGTCAATGCAAGTGCGATTGCGCCTATGATTAGGCAACAGATGAAAAATACACACAAAAAACGTCAACAAGACGAATGCTTACGTAATGGCGCCTCCGGTTAGGCAATACATGACCAAGACAACAGACAAATGTCAACGACGGCGAATGCTTACGTGTTGGTGCCTCTGGAAGACAATAGATGAAGATACTTAGCGCGAATGCGTTGACGGCGACCGCAGCGCTGCAGCTGCCAAATTAATTATGTAAATAATCTAAAAAAATTTGCAACATTTTTTAAAGCTATATTTAAACCTTGTACACATGTGAGTTCTACAAAAAATTAAAAATTCTTACCGAATATATTCAAATTACTCAAAATGGCTCTTGCCAGGTTTGCTGGAGTAGTTTCATTAGAGCTTTTAGTTTTGTTCTTTTTGCTTCCCTGTTTCTTACTGCTATCAGTCGAATTTAATACTGCACTGCTTCCAATAGTTTTGGGAGTCTGGGTCTGCTGGCTTACATTCCTGACGGATTTCCTCGCCTCTGAACATCGTCGTCCTATAATAAAAACAAATATTATGGATATTATTATCACATCTAGGTTTCTCAAAGTCACTTCTACCTACTTACAGATGTTGCCATAATAACTTTCTGATTTTCAAAATTAAACGCAACACGTCCAGTATGCAGCACTGATAATAATAAAAATAATACAGAAATATTGATCAATAGACCAGAAAAGGGACAATTACAGAACAATTGATACATTATAAACTAAATTTCACAAAAGATGTGCAATGCAAAAGTACCAAAAAATGTACACAATATGGGGTAATAATAATTGGTCATTGTTCTCTATTTTGTAAGTGAACTTAATTGAAGTGAATATAGCGTTTAACTTTTAAGAACATTATTGATGTTACCTTTGTTAAGGTCAAATATGGCAAAAATAGCTTTGACATATCTCAACCATACCCTCAGAAGATATTCCACCATTCCAGCAAAGTTGCTCTCAAATTGGCTCATAAGGAAATTGGCAACGAAGAAAGATGATGAATTTTCCATTGTGGTTCCCTCCGTTTGCCGATATAACCTCCTGTCGATCCGAAAGAAACTCTTAGATATACATATATCCTTGTTTTACAAAATAGGCAGGGAAAATTGTCAAAATATCAACTTTAAATCCCACCGTCAAGAAAATTTGATATCTCAATACAAATGTTAAATAAAACTGGACCAAGAATGGATCCCTGTGTGACTCCAGAAGATATCTCATAACTGTTTTCGTTCACTAAGATAAACTTCAAATAATTTAATGAGATTCTCAGAGAAACTAAAATAGTACAGCCTATTTAAAATAACAGCATGATTGAGACTGTCAAAATCATTTGACAGGTCAGTGTATATAACATCGACTTAGCTATTATCGTCAAGAGCTGCAGCAATAAACTGTGCTATTGAGACTAGATTTGTGACAGTAAAACGCCCAACAAGGAAACTATGTTGATAGACTGATAAATTGTAATTAAAAAACCAACCTTGAAAGTTGGAAAACTATGTCACTTCCAAATGCCTGGAAAAACATATGTGGCGATTATGAAGTTGAAAATTTTCTTAAGCGAAACTAGAAAAATATGTAAACAATCCCTAACCAGAAATGCAGGAACAAGGTCAGGACCAGAGAAAAAGTTAGTCCTAAACTTCTTAGCTGCCTGTAGAAAGTGTTAGCGCTGTTAAACTGTTATTATTTTTGTGTTTTTTCGGTTGATTGTGCTTGCCATTTCAGCAAATTTATGTTAATTTTTACAGGTCTGGAAACCAACCAATTTTAATACAGGAATTACATAAGTCACATAGTAGAGCACTTTACATCAGAACAATTGTTGACAAGCAAAAAGAGAATATGATCCCCTGATCACTCTTACATAGCGTTTGTTATGAGACAGAAAATGGCATACTTTGGTCATGTATTGAGGAATGAACAAATCCAGCTACTTCAACAAAAATAATCAAGAGTAAAATAGAGGGAAAACGATAACCAGGAAGATGACAGCATTCTTGGATCAAAAACCTTAGAGATTGGACTGGGATGGATGTCCAAACGTTAATTCGATCGAACTAACGTTGGAAGAGCTCAAACGAAAAATAAATTCGGTATGGTTAACACTAAAGAGGCACTCAAAGAATTACTATATAAATAAAATACAGTGTGTCCCGAAATGTATAACTTAGACAGAAAGAAGACTCAGATCCTTTTATTGAGGGGTACACATTTTCATTTTTTATACATATATTTAGGAGACCTGTATAAAAATAATATAGCTCTACATATTTACTTATAATTACCTGTAACTGTTGCTAATTCTTCTAGTCGAACTTTAACAAGAGGGTATGGTGCCTGCTTAACTCTTCTTACACTTCTAACATATCCATTGGTCAACCAACACTGAGTTAGATTGCTAAAATTTATCACATATGGGAAACCTAGATGAGTTTTACTCATATCTATAGTTTGATCGCCCTAAAATAACAATAAAAAGGGATTTATTAGATATTATAATGGAAGAAAACATCTGAAATTTTATTATATACAGATTTTACTGTGTATGTAGGTTAAAATGTATTTTTTAAATAACCATTGTAATTGTTTCGAAAATAACTTTTTTCATTTATTGTTGTTGCCCTTACTTGGTGAAACTTGTCCATACTGCATACAGACTTGGAGACTACTTCTCTGGCTACGTCCTTCACCTACAAAAACCAACAGTGAAGCCAGAGAAGTAGTCTCCAAGTCTGTATGAAGAACTTTTTTATTTACTATCTTTTTCAGACAAAAGTTTAAAAAAAAACTTACACTTGACCAAGCTTCCTCAATAAGGCACTGTATATCCATGTCAAATGCATGCCATTCTGTACCATTGGGTCCATGGTCTGAACCTATATATTCCCATTTCGAACCCTTTCCTGCTGGTGACGATGGGGGATAACATTTTCGACGGACTTTAATCACGTCATCTGTAAGCAAAAAAAGGAAACATTGGTTACAAGAGTGGTATGTACAAATGTACAGAAGAGGTAAATAGCACTTCATTGGATTGTTATCCTACGATCTTCAGTATATACAGCGTGTCCAACTTAAGGATTAACCACTGAAGTAACATTCATATTTTTTTGTCCGATTTTTATTTACTTTTTTTGTTAGGTAAGTTTTCAATATGTGTATTCAACAAATGTGCAACTTTATTTTTGGGGTGTAATTGATTTATTTTTATTTATTTATTTATTTAAACAGAGAGAGCATCTCCATGTTACATACTACATATAACATAGTGTCACATTTATCTATGAGAATTACGTTATGGACTTTGTTATTATGTGGTCAGATGTCGGTTATAAATTGTGTTGGTAAGAGCGAACACTCTGGAATTATATTTTTGGAATGGACCAGAAGCGACAGGTATATAAAAGTGTAGAAGATCTAGAATCTCTATGGAGAGTATAAATAGACGAACAGTACATAGAGTGAGTTAGTTCAGTATTGAATAAGGTGGTGTGAAAGTGATCATAGAGTATAAAGCGAGTTAACAGTAAGTGTTGGTGTATAGGAAGCGATCATAGAAGGCGACAGTGGAAGATAGTTATAGACATTTAATAATAGAGAAGAGATACATTTTAGTTGACACTGGTGTTGGAAAATAGTTGGTAATAATAAATTAGTAGTTTGGAAAGCTGTGTTTTGTTAATCAACAAATCTAGAACCACGTAGAACGTAACAATACATATAATACTGTACAGGTTCCAACTGGTAGTGACTTCTATATGGAGGATATAATACAGGAGATTCGTGAGCGAGACAAGAGGAAGTCAAATATTGTTATTTTTGGACAGCCCGAATCTGAGTCTGGGTCTACTGCTAGTCATGGTGAGAGTGATGTTGACAGACTGGAAGTAAAGAATATCCTCCACAAGTTGTGTCCTGAGGGTGATTACTCCCAGATTAGGCCATTTCGCCTGGGTAGGTATTCCAGCAGTGCATCCGTTTCTAGACCTCTAAAGGTTACTCTCTCAGATGAACATCGGGTACTTAGTATTCTGCGCAGGACTGGAAGACTCAATGATGATCATTTGTATCTTAATGTCAGAGTTAGGCAGGACAGAACCCCTAGGTAAAGTGTATACCCAAAGTTTGTGGTCAGTGAATTGGGGCGGAGGGTGGATGATGGTGAAGCAAACCTCAAGATTAAGTATGTTAACGGTGTTCCGACTATTGCCTCTTTAAACTAGACCAGCCCAGCAGTGTTAAGATACCAATTTATTACCAGAATTCTCGTGGTTTACATACTAAAATAGAAAATCTCTATCTAGGCTTGTGCCGGTTGTCTGAATTCAAGATAATTGCTCTTAGTGAAACTCATTTACAGTCTGACATTGGTGATTCCGAGCTATTTCCGCGTGCATACAGTGTATTTAGGGCAGATAGAAAACTGGATGTTACTACTAAGAAATCTGGTGGAGGAGTACTTTTGGCAATTCATTGTGATGTTCAAGTGGCTCAAGTAGATTTATCTGCTATTCTAGAGGCAGTACCAGTTATCGATATTGTTGTGTGCAGGTGCACTTTGGATCAGATTGTGTTTCATGTGGTTTATATATATATATATATATATATATATATATATATATATATATATATATATATATATATATATATATATATATATATATATATATATATATATATATATATACACCATATGTGTCAGCAGTGCAGCTTGAACTTTTCCTTAATGTGCTGGAACAGTCTGTCATTCTGCTGTTGGAAAATCTGGTTATTATTGGTGATTTTAATGCACTTCAATTTATTTATGGACAAATTACTGATCCTAAAACCAAAGCTATCCATGATTTGTCGAATTTTTTAAAATCTATCACAGTTTAATAATATTTCCAATAAAAACAATAGCCTGCTTGACCTTGTGTTTGCCAGTTGTAATTGCTCGGTTCTCCATGATATGGATCCACTAGTGCCCGAGGATGCATATCACCCTGCTTTAGGCATATTTCCTGAATTCAGGAAGAATTACAATGGACCTAAATACTTTCCATGTAACAATCAGGTCCCTTACAACTTTTGAAAGGCCAATTACCCTGCACTGTATGCCGCAATACTTGATGAAGATTGGTCTCAACTGGAGTCCTTTACTACCGCTGATGAGGCTTGTAGTTACTTTTATTGTAGACGTTACAGTATCTTTGAAGATGTTCCTCAGTGCAAGAGGTCATCTAGAAAATTTCCTCCCTGGTTTACTAATGAAGTAATAAATGATATAAAAAATAAAGAGAGGTGCTATGCAAGATATAGGAGGCATAAACGTGACAGTGATCATGCAGAGTATAGTCGTCTTAGATCTATAGTTAAAAACAAGCTACAAGAGGCATATGCTGAGTATCTCCATGGAACTGAAGAGTCTCTTAAAGTTGATCCCTCTAGATTTTGGTCTCACATACAGGAAAGGAGGCGAGCAAGTAACATTCCAAATACTGTGTCTGATGAAAATGGCATGGTCTATAATAAGCCTCAAACAATTGTAAACTGTTTTGGAAACTATTTTAAAAGTGTGTACCATCCTCGATACATCACTGAACCAGTTAATACCTCTGGACCATCGCATATGGCAGTCAGTGTGACAGTGATTGGTGATAAGGAAATTCTTAAAGCCATCAAGAAGCTCAAGAATAAGTTTACTGCTGGACCAGATTTGGTGCCGTCCTTTTTGATTAGGGACTGTGCGCATGCTCTTCTCAAACCCCTTAGAATCCTATTCAACTTATCGCTGCACACACATTACTTCCGTGAGGTTTGGAAGGTTGCTTGGATCTGTCCTGTTTTTAAGTCTGGGGACCGTTCTAGGGTCAGCAACTACCGGCCTATAGCTATCCTATGTAATTTTGCTAAGATTTTTGAGGCAGTTGTGTATGGTCGTATTTATCCTGCCGTGAAGTGTCACTTGTCACAATACCAGCATGGGTTTATGGAGGAGCGCTCAACACTGACGAATTTATCCCTGTTCACGCAGTATGTAAGTGAAGCTTTGGATAGATGGAGTCAGGTGAATGTCATTTATACAGACTTCTCCAAAGCATTCGATCATGTTGACCACTCAACACTTCTGTACCAGCTGCATTTGGTGGGCCTTGATGGACGGCTGATAGCATTCTTTAGATCCTATTTGACTGACCGTGTGCAATATGTTTTTTATGATGGATTTAACTCTGCACCCTCCACTGCTAGCTCCAGCGTTGCAATCTTGGCCCACTCATCTTTTTGTTATTTATCAACGACATAAGCTCTGTAATTTCTGGAAATCACCTAATTTGCTGATGATCTCAAATTATACTCCAGTGTTCATGATATTGGTGACTGTTCAAGACTCCAGGTAGACCTTGACAACTTGCAGCTGTGGTGTATTGAGAACAGACTTGAATTAAATGTCTCGAAGTGCAAAGTGATGACATACACTAGGAAAACCAGCCGTATAGCTTTTCCCTACAAAGTGGGTGGTGTACCATTGGCTAGGACTGAAACGCACAGGGATCTTGGCATTGTATATGGTGAACATTTAAGTTTCACTGGACATATTCAAACAATTACAGCTGACTGTTTGAAGTTGATGGGTTTCATTATGAGGAATGGCAGATCATTTTCCAATTTGGATAGCTTGAAAATTCTCTATTTTGCCTATATTCGATCGAGGCTTGAATATTGTAGCTTGGTTTTTAATCCCTTTTATAGTGTTCATATTGGTGCTCTGGAAGATGTTCAGCATAAGTTTTTAAAACACCTTGTATATAAGGCATCTGGTACCTACACACAGAGGGGATGTGATCATGGCCAATTGCTGATGCAAGCTGGCGTACCCAGTTAGTATTCACGTAGAAAAGTTGCATCTGTGATGTTCCTGCATAACTTGTTTCATGGTAAAGTTGATTGTCCAGACTTATTGATGCAATTAAATTTCTCAGTTCCACAGGCTGCATCTAGAGTGGTGAGAGTGTTTAGGCTTCCAATACCAAGGACTAACTTGTATATGAAATCACCTGTGTATACAATGACATTGCAAACTTGTGCGACTTCTATTCGGATAAAGCTGTGGTTATTCATAGGGTGGCTATATCTTCTTTGTCGGTTATTAGGACCATTATATGTACTGTTTTGTGGAATTTCTGCCTTGTGATGTTTTGCACAGTATTTTAGTTTTGTTTTTAGAAGTATTTTTTGTTCATATTGTTATATATTATTATATATTGTTCTTTTTGTATGGTGCCCTATTAATGGGATTATCCTGTTGGGCATGTATTCAATAAATAAATAGGGAGTGATCTGTGGGACGAAGTTCTCGTCTTATAGGATCTTGCGTAGATCGTTATGGACTTCGTCTGGAGATCGCAATTCTCTTGCAAAAGCGAGGTATGCTGGGGAGTATCCCTTGGATTGGGATTTCAAGGAGTTCAGAACAATTCTTACTGTGGGCAATTTGTCAGGCCAAACATTTAATAAATAAATAAATAAATCATAAAACAAAACAAGAAACAGCTTATTCTAACAGTTATAAAAAAGGAAACAAAAATCATGCTATAGAGCCACACTCTAGATCTTCGTAAACAGCAGCTATAAAAGTCTTTATGTTACCAGGCATGATGATACCAACAGATGCTACTGCACTCTTCCATACTTGTATATAAAGGTGATCTTATTAGAACATTTGTTCTAGGATAGGATCTTAAACTAGGACCAGGAGCTGCGATATAAAAATTTATTATTTTATTTTCCTCCAAATACATATAATCCTGAAGTCTACTGCTTCAGAGAAACTACAAAAAACGTTAGTGTGAAGCACCAAATCTTTACAGTGAATTGGGAACTCAAGAGGGACAACCTCTCATGAAATTATAAGATTTGTATTACCTTTGACATATTAGTACAAGACTTGATGGTCCAAAATTGTTATTAAATAAAAAGGAAAACCTTGGGAAAGCATTTAAATTATTTGTCTAGGTCAGATTTTACTCACAAAATGGAACCTGAAACAATATTCTTGTCCAAGAAACAATATACCGACTTTATAAACATTTTTACCGCAATTACTAATAAATCGAGCTGGCTCTGTCGATTTTAGCCACTGCAAAAGGTGTCACAGTCAACTTTAAAATTATCAAACTTCATTTGTAAGGCCTTTCTGCTGAATCAAAGTTTTACCTTTTTTAGAGACCATCTACATGATCCAACGTATTTCTAGTTTTAGTAAATATTTCCTTAAATATTTATTTATACAGAGGCAAACATACCTGATTCTTCTTGTTCCTGGGTGAGACTTCTCAAATTCACATAGTAGTTGATTAAATTTGGGTCTGCATCAGACAAAATAACTCTGGTTAATTGTTTTGCGTTGGCTCTTTCTAAAAGATGGGTCACAGCAGGACTGTAAGGCTTCCAATATCCAGTTCTGTTTTCATGTTCCCACACAACCACTGCGTGACCAGACATGATTTCTTTTTGCTACCACTTTTGAATACACTCATCTGTCTATCATATTGGCGATTGTAATGCAATCTCAGTCCCATATACTAGCATTCGAAACAGATCAAATACATTAATTTATGGCGTGGGAGGGCGCGAACAAGTGGCGAAATTGGTAATGAACCTGCCTTTAATTCATTTGACACGGTTAAATCAATTATTTGTTTATATTATTTTGACTTTTTGCATTGCTCAATCGTTTGCGTGCGTCACTTCTGTAATTGAAAATGTCACTTGTCAGCTTGTCACTTGTCACTGTTGTCATTTAGGGCCTTTATAATTTAATTTAATTTTAGTCAATGACATGCCAGCCTGGTAAAAATTTGAATTTTGACAAGTTCCGACAAAGCGCGAAAGGCAGAAACGGTTTTAATTTTAATTTAATAAATAAGCTATAACTGTTGTTATTTGTTATCTATTTGTTTTTAATGGCCAAGGTTCATAATTGCAAGTGTATTCAACGCTAAAAATCCAAATTGTAAAACGTATAGTAAAATATTAGATCTTATTAAGGTTGTAATGCATGTGGCTTATAATATAGTTTTAATTTGTTAATTTAAACATTTTTAGGTTACTCAAATTAATAAGAATGGCCGAAAATATTATACCTTTATCCATGTGGAAAATGTTTACAGAAACAATCCCAGATCTAATGAAAATGGAAAATGAAGAATGGATACAAAAGCTCTCTAATATGATTACATCGAAAGAATATTCAAACATATTTGTTTTCAGTAAAGATCCGACTCTTTCCTATGAGCAATACAAAGAAATAGCGGACAAATACAAGGCTTTTACGACATGGCTCTTAGGACGATTCTTCTATATGCTAAACTGTGAAAAGTTGTCACCAATTCATGACATTGCCATTAGCGTCCAAATATCAATATTAGATCAGCTTTCTAAGACACTTTCGTATGTATATTATGAATTTGTGTCTGAATATGAAAACGTATTACACTCTTTAACTGACTATTTACAGAAACCTAATGGAAAGCTTCAGTTAAATGCTTTTATTCCGAAAGTAGATGATACAAGCAATATTGACATCGACTTAAGTGTTGTACCTGCTGAAATCCAGAGTGAAAGTCAATGTTGTTCAATGATAATTAGAATTCTAAGAATTTTCAGTTACATATATGATACAGTATTTATACTGTACAAGTTTAATGAGAATAATAATCGATTTTTTGATGACCTAATATACTTGTTATCGAACAGCACTATAAAAGTGAAGTTTGCTGTTTTAAACATATTTGTTATATTAATTAGTAAAGATACAGTTGAAGATGAAATGTTTGATAGTCTCCAAACTAAAATTCGAAGTATGTTTGTAATATTCGAACAGATAATTTATGATATTTATTGTGGAAAAATTTGTTTGGAAAAAAAAGATGTTGAGAGCTTTACAATATTATTAACGACATTTTTAGGAGCAGCTCATAAAAAGAAGATGGATCCTGAAAAGTTGTATAAAATTGCATCTTTTATTTCTGTGAAAACTACAGATAGAGAGGATCAAATATCACTTCCAAAAGAGAGTCACACTATTATGTGTATGATCTTAGAAAGCAAGACTTCTGTAACAAATAATGCCCAAGTAAAACAAAATGTAAAAAGTGCCATAGAACAAAATAATGTTTTAATCATAATAAACTATAAAACTGAGATAATTAAAAACATTAAGGAATATCATAAGGAGAACAATAAACGCTGTAAGAATATCAAAGTATTTGATCGTGAAGTCAGTGAAGTATGGTACACCTTACATGAAGAACTAATGTCAAAGTTTGTGCAGTGCAAATGTAGTACAATATGTGGCGTGAAAAGACTGATAAGTTTTATAAATGACTTGTCTACAATAGTTTTTAAATGTCACATCGAACTTAGCCCATTTTTAATGGAGAATAGTGTATCTCTGATGTTTTTTAATGAATCCCAGTTATTCTTTAATCTCTTAACAAAGCTAGAAGAGCATAGGACTTCTTGTTCAACTAACCTTGAAGACAGTTTATACCTTAAATTGTTTTCCTTGTTTCCAGTATTAACAAATTCTAAAAACTGTGATATTATATTTAGCATACTGTCATACCAATTTGCAAAATCTGTTTATAAAGGCAACAAACAAGCAATGCCTAACAATTTTATTGGTACAAGTGATACAAACGCATTTAAAAAGTTGATCAATAATCTCTATACATTTTTATCAGTGGAAAATATAAATAGTTGCACAGCAATTGAGAATCTAAATAGGTTTTTCCAAATTTTGTCGAGTGGGCTGCTACTAGATTTAAATCAATTCCATTTGCAGTCCATAGAACCCATCTTATATCAGATTATGGAGAATTTGATGAAGTCTAACACTGACAATACACTTTTTTGCTTGGTAAGTACATTTTCTAGTTACTTTTTTATGGTGGACCTATTTTTTTGTTGCTGATAATTATCTCATCCTTTTTCTCACTTTCTTATTTTTAGCGAATTTTTTTTTTAATTCGCTAATGAGGAAATCTGTGTTTATATATATATATATATATATAT
Source organism: Tillus elongatus (assembly GCA_964006375.1). Taxonomy (NCBI): domain Eukaryota; kingdom Metazoa; phylum Arthropoda; class Insecta; order Coleoptera; family Cleridae; genus Tillus; species Tillus elongatus. The sequence goes on from OZ023268.1 coordinate 113,538,264, forward strand.
ATATATATATATATATATATATATATATATATATATATATATATATATATATATATATATATATATATATATATATATATATATATATATATATATATATATATATATATATATATATATATATATATATATATATATATATATATATATATATATATATATATATATATATATATATATATATATATAGGAAAATCAGATCAGGTTTTCCCAGAAAATTTTGTGTTTTCTTTCTATAAAAAATTCATATCTCCGGAAATAACAAAGTAAGGGCAACCAAATTTGGTACACGTATTTGTATTATAAAGAGTGAACTCTGTGCCAAAATTTATGTCTCTAGCTTTAAAGACAAAAAAGTTATGGGCAGTTAAAAAAATAAATTTTGGAGTTTTCCTAAAAACGTCAAACTCGCAATTTTAAACGTCAAAATTGGCAATTTTTAGGCAAAGAAGTGAAACAAATACAAATTTTGAAAAGAAAATGTTGCAAGAAGAATGTGCTGCAAACCCTTAACTTTCAGATTCAACCGTCATTGCCCTTCATTTTACTCAAATATTTACAGACAATTCATTTCAAATAGACCCTTTATCTGGTGCTTTGGCTGTAGGTTTAGTGGAGTTTATGGTTTAACGATCTAATTTTTTTTAAACTAATTTTCGTAGAACAAATTCGTTAATGCGTTTTTGCATTTTTTATCGAAATGTGATGCGGGCGATATGCGTTTGTAAGAAAAGAATATCTGGACGCAGTAAGTGCGTTTTGGTAGCGAATTTTCGGTAAATTTGCAGTTTAGCTCCCGAACGCTTTTCAAAAAACTGTTTTCAGAAACCTGTCTAGAGCTCCCCCTGGATCCACAAACCCCAAGAAAATTTTCTTGTTCACACCGCCCAAGGAAGTTACTGGACCAGGAGTGAGTAGGGGTGTATATTTTTTTTTTTAGCTAATTTTCTTAGAACAAATTCGTTAATGCATTTTTTCATTTTTATCGAAATATGATGCGTTTGTAAGAAAAAAACTGGACGCAGTAAGTGCGTTTTGGTAGCGAATTTTCGGTAAAATTTGCAGTTTAGCTCCCGAACGCTTTTCAAAAAATTGTTTTCAGAAACCTGCCTAGACATATCCCCCCCCCCCCATGGATCCACAAACCCCAAGAAATATTTCTTGTTCACACCCCCCACCCCAAGGAAGTTATGGGACCAGGAGTGAGTAGGGGTGCTGGGCGGGGTAGGTAGTAAAAAGGAAATATGAGCAGAAAATTCGAATAACAAGCTGTGTTTTTCACATCTTGAAGCCATATCCCCCTTAAACCCTGCCTACCCCGCACAGCACCCCTATCCCCCAAGGTGCCGTAACTTCCTTGGCGGGTAGGAACAAGACATTTTTCTTGTGGTTTATGCAGCGAGGGTGGTTGTATGCACGCGAGGGGGAAGGAAAATCCCCATGACACGAAGCAGCCACCCTTCAACACCTGCCACAAGTCGAACCGGGGGGGGGGGGGGTCTGCTTCGTAGTAGGCAATTCCTTACCCCCCTCGTGTGCATACAACCACCCTCGTTGCATAAACCACAAGAAAAACTTCTTGTGCATACCCTCCAAGGAAGTTACATGAGCTGGGGTAAATAGGGGTGCTGTGCGGGGTAGGTAGTGTTTAATGGGGATATGGCTTCAAATATACAGCTTTCAAGCAGTTTTCTTCGCATTTTCTGCTCATATTTCCTTTTTACTACCTACCCCGCCCAGCACCCCTATTCACTCCCAGTCCCGTAACTTCCTTGGGGGGTGTGAACAACAATTTTTTCTTGTGGTTTGTGCATCCAGGTGAGATCCTAGTAATGTTTCTGAAAACAATTTTTTGAAAAGCTTTTGGGAGCTAATCTGCAAAGTAACCGAATTTTCATTAAATCCTTCAAATTTCAATAACTCAATTTGCTATTAACGTAAGCTTTGTTGGTTAGGAAACCAACATTTAAGTTTATTTTCGGAAAATTCTTGTATATTTTAAAACCATAAGTAATTTGTTAAAATATAGTACATTGTTTCTACTACATAGGCTATACCGGTAATCAGATTGATGCCGGCTCGCATATGCTATTAAAAACATTTTAATGGAAATTCACTTCCATAACACACTTGCTGCATCCAGACTTTTGAAAAATGTTTATATATTTTCAAACAATAAAGTTATTTCGATGAAATATGGTACATTGTTTCTACTATATAGGTAACCAAGTTTGATGCCTGCTTTCATCAAAGACATTTGGTATTAAAAATACTTTTAAAAAAATTCGCTACCATAACGCTGAGTCCAGACTTATTTGGTAGATGGAAATAAAATGTTTTTTATTTTGTGTCTTTGTCTCTGTTAAATGTACTTATCAATTTCAGAATAGGATTTGTATGTTTTAATAATGTGTCATTGTTTTTTTTTCCAGGCAATGGATTCGATATTACATGCTTGTACCATATTTTCAGACACCGACAATTTTGTTAGTAAAATTATCACTCCCTGTGTTGCATCGTCTAATAAGTCATTTCAGAAAATGTTGCTGAAATTCATAAAAATTCTTGTTTGTATATCTCATTCCAACTACATGAAAGCACTGAAATGGAACCAGAAAGAACTGAAATTGGAGATCATTTTTTTCTGTAATAAATGTCACTTACAAAGTTATGAAGGAACCAGCAAAAAGGAAGATTTCCTTAAAGATTATTTCGATGACAGTGATCTTGTTAAAGTGTTGGAGTTCTCTAAATCAGGGATAGATTTATCAAGTATTATTCCCAACTTATTGAATTTTGTTTTGAATGTATTGAGCTCAGGTGACAGTGAACTGAAAATTGAAGCAATCGAAACATTTCCTTCTTTCTCAAATCATGTGATAAAGTTTCACTCGGTGATAGCAGCAAGAATTTGGCTGAAGGCGGCTGGAGATGGTGATAAAAATGTCAGGAAGAAGTTCAGTGAGGTGATTTTTGAAACACTGAAACATGGTCAGGTAATTATTCAAGTTAATTTTTAATATTTAGCTTTTTTCCATACCGTCTGTTGTTCTTTTAATGAAGAAATTTACTTGCTAACTTTTTTCTCATGGCGGAGGTGAATGCATTGACTCAGAGCGATGGCTGGCGTTTCTGCGATATGACACCAACTGGCACTCCCCTCTCCGCCAGGTCGGGACTTCCCACTACACACCCACTCTACACCTAGAGACGTGCCGGAAACCACTCGCTGGCATTGCTTCACCACGCCCTTACCTCTTGATCTCAAACTTCTACATCCTGTCTACCTCCTCCTTTGATTTCATTACTTCTACGATCCCTCTCTCTACAGTATCCCACATTTCACTTCCCAGCATATGCCCCACCATCTGCTGTTAAATCTCTGCCAATTTATACATTTGTTTTCTTATTTGCTACCATCTTGCACACTCGAAGACAGTGCGTTCTGTCGTATCTCCATCACCACAATACGTGTAGTCCTCTTTATCGACTATTTTCATTTTACTCAGGTAAATGCCGATGACCTGACAGAAATTGGGTAAAATAATAACCCACCTCCCCATGCTGTCTCGATATCCATGTCCGGATGTGTGGAATAAGCCTCTTGTCCACTGGGTTGTTGAGATATTTCCTCTTCCCATTGTCGCTCTCTTATATTTTTGTGTCTTTCATAAGTTGCCTCTCTAGCCAAAAAGTGTATAGGGTCGTTCCTGCAATCACCTGTATTGCTTTCATTGTCACTGTTCTATATGTACCTCTCTTGCCAAAAAGTGTATAGGGTCGTTCTTGCAATCATCTGTATTGCTTTCATTGGCACTATTCTATATGCTTTTGCTATTCTGATGGCTACCTTCGTCTGCGCCCCCTCGATCTTTTTTCTACACCTTGTTTTTGACAACACAGTCTTCCATGCTGGTGCACTATACAGTATGATTGAGTTTATCACACTAATCAGCACTCTCCTTCTCCCTGGTTTTATTCCACTGATATTTGTCATCAGACGCCCTAGCTGTGCAACCATCATGTCTGCTTTCACCGCTACTATTTCTACGTGTGCATCCATGTTCATGTTATGTCCTACTTGTATACCGAGGTAGTTCAGGCTTGTCTGCAACTTAATTTCTGCATTCCTCACCTTGCCAATTACTGTCCTCAGTGTTATTCGTCTCGCTAGCACTATACTTCCAGTTTTGTGGGGCACGAGTTGTAGACCACTTTTTGCCATCGAGTTTCCCACCCTTGCAACTAGGCAATTAATATTATCTTCTATGTCAGCCTTGTTTCCTCCACTTATGACTAATGCCAAATCATCTACATACCATATAATAGCCATGTTGTTTATGGACTCGAAACTAAAAACCTTATCGGGATAAAAGTTCCACAGTGTTGGTCCTAGAATTGACCCCTGAGGTAGGCCACATGTGACCTGCATCCAATATTTCTGACCAATCAGTAGCTGTGTCTTCCAGGTAACTACATAGTATTTTCAGCAGATACGGCCCCACTTGCCTCTTTCTTAACACTTCATATATGCCTCTCCATGGTGATGTATTGAGCGAATTTTTACGCCCAATGTTACCATGGCCACAAAACTGTTTTTATTGCCCTCTTTTTTTTCCACTAAATTGCTATTTAAAGACCTTGATACTGCTGACTTACACACTATAAAACCTGTCGCTCACTTGCCCACCACACCACAACCCATGCAATCCCATCAAAATACGGATGGGATTCCAACAATGGAAATGAATGGATGATAATCGTTCATTAGTCCAGATTTGTCTGATATGCCGTTTTCAAAAACTGATAGTTTTGTCACTTTTTTACTTTTGGATGTCACAGTTTGATAGCTAATATGTATAACGTCATACCTGTGACCATAGCAACTAAAGTCAATTTAGCTTACTGGAAAGTTTCCAGGCTAACTAGATACTAGGAGGCATATTCATAAAGTAAGGACCGTTTGGTCATTAAAAAACTAAACTCCCTTGAAAAGGTTTCTATTGACCATTTTAGTTTACTGCATACCTACTTCACATTCCACATACTCACCATTCAGTTATAAGCATTTTTTGTAATGTTGCACCGGTTTCTTTAACTCCTCTGCATAGAAGTTCGCCACCTGGGAATTGATCCAGTTGACAACGGCAGTCTTGAGTTCCCCGTTGTTTTCAAACCATTTTCCACCAAGCCACCATTCTAAATGCAAGAAGAGGAAGTAGTCACTAGGTGCAAGGTCAGGACGAGTGGAGAGAAGTGGTCTGAACTGTAGAAGGTGAACGATGCTGAGGAAGCATTTGATATCTTTCTGGAGACATTCCTCAGTTACTTTAATGAAGTGTTTCCATTGAAAACAAGGAAGAAATGTAGTAGAATGAGGGATCACTGGATGACACCAGAACTCAAGAAATTGAAAGATACATTATTTGTGTGTGATGTATATAGACAGTGTCCAAGTCAACCAAATGGAGACCTTTGTAAGCAATACAGGCATATTTACAGTGAAAGATTGAATCAGGCCAAAGTTGACTACAATTTGAGTTACATATTAGGTTCAGATAATACGTCTAAGGCAGTATGGAAAATAATCAACTCGAAATAGCGGGAAAGAAGATTTGTAAAAATGTACCCAATGACAAGACTGCTGACGAGTTTAGTATTCACTTTAAAGAATGTGTTGATGGTATAATGCAGAGATTGCCTGCTATTAACTATTCTTTCGACATATATCTTGACGGTTCTAGGTCCGTTCGATCGTCGGTTTACATGGCACCTGTTGTACCTGAGGATATATATGCTGTAATTTCAAGTATGAAGAATTCAAAGTCAGAGGATGTTTATGGCCTGAGCTCATCATTCATAAAGGAAGTATCGAGCTTATTACTAGGACCATTAACTTATGTCTTTAATCTGTGTGTCAGCCAGGGAGTATTTCAATAAAAATTGAAAATGGCCAGGGGACTACCAGTCTCCAAGGGCAGTGATGTGTCGGATCTTGATAACTTTAGACAGATACCAATAGTGCCCATTTTCGCAAAAATCTTGGAGAAGATTCTGTCGAATCAATTGACGGAATTTTTGGAGCGAAATAATTTTTTTTGTGACAGTCAGTATGGTTACAGAAAGGGAAGAAGAAGTTGTGATGCTGTATCTGAATTGGTGAGTCACATACTCGAGGCTTTTGACGAAAGGCATATTTGTTCTTGGGTATTTATGGACCTTTCGAAGGCGTTTGACTGTGTCTCTCATAGTGTTCTATTGTCAAAAACTCATCACTGGAACAAGAGGTCTGGCTTATGAATTTGTGAAATCATATATCTCAGATAGAAGACAGATTATTGTTTATAACAACATGGAAAGTAAAGAGGAGCAGATGGTGAGGGGAGTACCTCAAGGATATGTCCTCGGACCGCTCCTTTTTCTGATCTATATAAATGACCTACCATCAAGCATGTCAATTGAGGGGTTAAAGACAATCTTGTTTGCAGATGATACTTCGTTTCTTGTGACTGTGCCTAGGGATATGGATGTTGGAGTTATGGCTGAGAGGATACTTGGTTAGGCGAGGGATTGGTTCAGCAGTAATCATTTGTTTATGAACAGTAACAAGACTGTCATTATGAATTATAGAAGTACGGGCACAGGTGATGACGATAATGGTGTGGGGTGTGTTCATTTTTTGGGAATATACCTTGATCCAAACTTACGTTGGATTAAACATATAGAGGAACTGAGTGCTAGGTTATCAAACACAGTATTTACTATAAGAAAGGTTAGGAGATGGTGGGTAGTGGTGCAGCGTAAATGGTGTATCACACAATGGCAGTACAGCCCATGTTCATCTGCAGAGGGTGTTTATCATACAGAAATCAGCAGTGCGGGCAGTGGTGGGTGCAGAAGTAGATGCACATGATGTGCCTATAATTAAATAACTGGGCATTATGTCCTTGTTCTCACTTGCTGCATTCAAACTTTTTTAATCAAATTTTAAAATAATAGACGTCAATTTATATTGGCTGTATTCTCGATTTTCTTTAATGCTATTTTAATGTTTCAGGAAAGCAATATATTATCCAATGAAGCAAAGAAAGAAGTAATAGATGCCACTTTAGAAAGCCTTATGGAGTTAACAAAGAAATCCCTGAAATTCTCCGATTTTGAATTACAGAACACAATCCTTTCAGTGATAGAGGAAATTAGTTCTCTTAAATGTGATCAGATGTTGTTACCGATCATGGATATACTGTTATATTTTATTATATTTCCTACTTCAAAATACTCTCCCATTGCAATAAACAGATTTTTCACTTTAGCCAAAAAATACAACACAAATAGCGAGTTGTTGTATCTGCAGTATAAGAAGGACTTGTGTAAAACTATAACACATCTATGTGCCGTTAACCTCCAAGTTATCAACTATACTTTGGAAGAATCTCTAAGCAAAATCTCGTTAGTTTTGGGATTTCACGGTACGAAAGATTTCGTGTCACAGGCTTGTCACTACTTGCTACCATACTTTGTGGCGAAAGCTGTACAGATGCCGAAAGTGTCTAAACTTATTGAAGAGGTTGCCAGACTGTGCGACCTTGAGCTGTCTGAATTATTGGCCAGCAAATATGGTAATATATTTTTGCATATATTCTTGAATGAAACAAAAGAATGCCTGGAGAAATGTATGAAATATTTAGAACAGAAAACTGGATTGAGTGGAGCTGCTTTAAGGAAAAGAAATTTTCGTGTAAGTTTCCTAATTATTCTATGTTAAACGTTTAGTGTTGGGTGTGGAGGTTTAAAAATAAATTTTTCGCGTTTTCTCCCATCACCTTTTGCTTAACTCAGCAACAAAACTTCACTGTTTGTAAATAACATTGTGAGGCACCACTATTTAACAAGAAAATCTGCTAAGTGAAGATAGAAACCTGTGATGAGCACTGATAAGTACACTTGGAGAACCCAAATGACCACAACACATTTTTTTAAATACCTAATGATCGTTTTACTAACAAGGTTAGCATCATCAGATGATGAAAGAAAAAAAGGAATTTTTCATCCACTGATGACGCTAACCTTGTTAGTAAAACGAACGTTAGGTCTTTAAAAATATGTGGTGTGGTGATTTGGGTTCTCCAAATGTACTTGTAGGAAAATCTGGTTTGATTTTTTTTAATACTTGTTACCTGTGCATACGATGGGGGATTGTTATACTGCATCCCTGACCTATTTAATGAAATGCTAGAAACAATCAATTATTTTCTTTTAGTTAGCGAATTTTCATAGAAAAAATTCTACCTCAACTAAACTTTGTACCTCCACAATTTTGCAATTCAAGGGTACTATTAAAACTTTTGCCTCTAAATTTGAAAAGTGTTGGTGTTGACCTCTTTAAGATATGGTATTATTTTTGAACAGACTGTGTATACAAATTTATTTTATGCTGGCAGATTATATAAGAGGAGCACAAAATCAATAAAAGATACTTACTTCTCTCAAAATAATATTGTCCATGGAGCCATCAGATTTTTGGGACACCTGTACAGTACTTGTACATTTAGATCGATTTTTAATCAGTTTTTGAGAAATCTGGGTATAGATATCGAGATAGAGATACCTTAAGATAAAATTATAAGGGGTACCAATGTTTGATAAGTTTGTTGACCTTATAGTAAATTATCACACATACTACTTTGCTTGTCACTGGATGTTATAAAATTTTGTTGCACTGAAAAGACTTGGTGACAAGGACACACGCAGAAATAAGGCAAATTACAATTAACAATATTTATTATACCCCAATTTGGAGCATTCAAATTATGAAATGACAGAAACAAATATACTTACAAATTTCGGGACGCAGCAAGTGCGTTATAGTAGCGAATTTTCATTAGAATTGTACATTATTATTATACGGCATATTAGTAAAGTTAATACTTTAAACTTACACAGACCCTGAAGATTGATTTTAGAGGTCCTGGTACACACACATTTGAAGAATTCTTTCGAAAGTGTTACCTTCGATATCTATTATCAAAAAAATCTTGTGTTTTAACTCCCTTTGAGAAGAATGCCCAAAACTCAATTTTCTATGAAGGTAAATAACTAAATTTAGTTATATCTGTAAAGTCTCTTTAAAAGAAACTTGTATTACAAATTGTACAGAAGATTTCCAGAAGGAAACTTAATTCATATTTAGAAAAGTAAAGTATCTGCCAAACTATAAACGTAGCGGTTATTTTTCCTTATTAATCCCCATTTTATTTGCTAAAACGGCGTAAAAAGTCTTAAAACATAGAAACCTTGATACCGGAACGAATTATTTTTGTCTGCCACTCGGTCGGCCTGTACGCCTATCTGTTAGTAGGCGCACTTTCGAACTAATTGAGATACAATCTTCAAATTTGGTATCCAGTTAGCAACCGACAAAGGAACGCTTCAAATTGGTTTTGGGTAAGATCGCTTGAGGAGGTAAGAGGTAAATGGGGGTGATTTGGTGAGAGTTAACATTTTTACGTTAAAACTCGGGTAATATAACGTTTCAGAAATTTATAGGTACAGGAATACGAACATTTTCTTTGTGGTCAAGTCATGGACCCTAAATTCATTTAATGGGAATGTCTTTTTGAGGAGAGTAGATTATCACAGCTATGTGGAAGTTATAATTCAATTAGCAGCACTATTCTATTTTGAACCACTACTGAGACTGAATACAGTTTAGAAAATATTATTATAGCTAAAATGATAGGAATAGTAGTATCGAATTTTTCTATTATTTTTTTATTCCTGATTTTACACTGATTTAAATTTAGTTAATGTATTGACGCAATTCGACCAGATTTATAATATGATTTAGAAACAAATTTAGGCAATTAATGCAGCTGTCAAAGTGAAGCGCTACAACTTTTAATGAGAGAAATATGCCTATAATTAGTTAAATCCATTGGCGACCATTCCTTATGCAGTGTAAGTTAACGGCTGTAATGTATACATTACTATCTTTTTAAGTAATTCCGAGATGATCCCATCATATCCCAGGGATTTCTCATTGTCCAAGTTCATTATGCATCGAGCTACCTAATTTTCGTTAGTATCTTTAAAGTAAAATGAATTAGAGACACGTTTTCCAGTTAGATTTTCTAATACAGCTAAAGAAACTACTTGGAGAGGAAGCTTATTATAGTCTGGAGGAGTATTTAAATGACACTATTGATATTAAATTTTAATTCTGTTGTGCATGTTTGATATATTTATTTGACAAAAGGTGGGTTGGGTTGTTGTAGCTCGATTACGGGGCCTCAATCTGCCTACTCCCCAAATCTGGACAATATACTAAACAGCAGAGACTACAAACAAATACCTAACGACCATACAACTTATCTTGAAAAGAAAACCAAAACTATCAACTCCCAACTCAGTCCTGACCTCAAAAAAGAACTAATCCCCCGCGAAAAATCATCTCGCATCCCTAGAAAATACGGTCTCCTGAAAATCCATAAGCCTGATATTCCCCTTCGCCCTATCGTAAGTGCCCACCGTTCACCCACACAAAAACTTGCAAAGCATCTAGCCAAAACTCTCCAACCATTAGTAGAAAACACTACATCCTATGTGAAAAACTCCACCCATTTCATTGACCTTGTTCAAAACAACACAATTTCTCAAAACGACATCCTAGTTAGCTTTGATATAGTTTCCTTATTCACTAATATACCTCTATCTGAAACCCTTGACATTCTCAAAAATAAACACAATATTTCCCATGATACCTTAGCTCTTCTAGAACACTGCACATCTAACACTTATTTCCTTTTTCAAAACAAATTTTACAAACAAGTTTGAGGTGCTCCAATGGGTTCACCACTCTCTCTTGCATTGGCTAACATTTTCATGGAAAACTTCGAGACACAAGCCCTCAATTCATCCCAACTTAAACCAACCTGTTGGTTAAGATACGTTGACGACATTTTCGCTGTGTGGCCACACAGTAAAGAATCTCTAGATGAATTCCTTTCTTACCTAAATAACATCAACCCCCAAATCCAGTTCATCATGGAAATAGAAAATAATTTTTCTTTGCCTTTCTTAGATGTACGCATCACTAAAAACCCAGTTAGAGGATTTTCTTACACTGTTTACCGAAAACCAACCCACACTAATCGTTATCTTAAGGCCCTCTCACCATCACTAAACTAAATTCCGTGGTTCGAACACTAGTAACTCGATCCCTTAGACATACGGACAACAACAACAGACAGAATTAAACTTTTTAAGACAGACATTGTTAGAAAACGGATACGACAACAATGCAATTTTGTTGCATAACATGGAAATCGACTCCGTTGGTGCTAATTGTCAATACTAACGTTGTAAATATTCGGATTGTATGGATTCATATAAAATAATATTCGGAATGATCATCCGTTTACGTTTTCACATTAAGAAGGGTATATTATATTTATATTTAGCGTGTTATGGGATGGAATCGTAGATGCCGTACAGTAATAAGTAATAATAATAACGTACACGTGCTAAATATAATTTTGTTTTATTATACGTCATTCAGCTCATAGAGTTTTGTATCGTACACGTACACTTTGTTTACTATATACGATTCCGTATTACGTATGATAAAAGTTTTGTATCGTACATGTACACTCTATTGACTATATACGACTCGGTATTACGTATCACACTGCCAGAAATATTCGGATTAATACGAATATTTCAATGCTCGGATTCGACGAATATTTTATTACGTATTCTCACAACACTAGCTAATACCTTATTAGGATCTTATGATATAAACAGTTTAAGTGCGTTATAGTAGCGAATTTTCATAACAATATTTCAAATGGTGATAACCCAATTTCCCATTATGTAAACTAGAATCTTCAGTTATGATACATAGTAAAACCTATATAAAAGCAGCTGGATACTTAATTTAAAAAATAACACAAAATAATGAGCTTCAGTTTTAAAAAACCTTTTTTGCTAAAGGAAACTGGTTTGATTGAGTTGATTAAAACTGATCATTCAAGCGATTGATATGGAAAAATACTTATCTGCCACCTACAATTTCATAGATGCATTCCGTTTGTAAATAAAAATTAAATTTTCGGTAAATTTGCAGATTAGCACATGGGGGGTGTTTAGAAAAGTCTTTATAACCCCTTCTGAATGCCCAAACCACAAGAAAAATTTATTGCAAACAGCCCACAAAAAAGTTACGGGACCAAGAGTGAATAGGGGTGCTGGGCGGAGAAGAATATAAAAAGGAAATGTGAGCGGAAAGTGCGAAAGAAACAGCTTAGTTGGACCTCTTTAAGCTGCCTTTATCCCATTGTGCAGCTATACCTCCTTAAAATCCTGTTTACCGCACGCAGAACCTCTGTATTCACTGCGGGTCCCGTAACTTTTTAGGGGTTACTCCAAAGGAATTTTTCTTGTTTACATTGTTCTCGATTATGCATTGAGGATGATTGTAAGCATGTAGAAGGGGAAGGAGAACCCCCGCGACGAAGCAGCGAACCAAGATTTTTAAATTGTTATCTCACTTCATTTTTTAAAATATTTTTCCAAAAATGATTTTGATGTTGCCTTGTTTTTCAGTCTTACATAGTAAGCTGCAATATTTTATCATTTTCAAAAAGTATGGATACAACAACAGAAAATAAGTGTTGGAAAGGGTCTGGGTGCAGCAAGTATGTTATGGTAGAAAATTCTCGTAAAAATATTCTAAATCCGATAGCTAAATTTCCTATTAAGCTGGAATCTTCAATCTTGAACCATAGTAACACCTATGTAACGCACCAAGGGTACTAAATTAAAGAAAAATATGTTATATGAGCTTCCCGGATAACTACAAATTTGTTTTAAAAAACATTTTTTGTTGTTTCTTGTTTGGAAAAACTGGATGGGTTGACTAAAACAAACCATCCAAGCAATTAATAAGGAAAAGTACCTGCCATATAGTGGCGTGCGGTCCATGGAAGCAAGGGAAGCATTGCTTCCCTTAAATTAACGGCTACATACCTAAACCGCATTATTTAAAATCCCTTTTGTATTTTAAATATTAAATTTCAAACTCTGAAACTAATTTAACTATTACAATTTTTATTTCGCAAGCTCACACACATAATTATTTATTATGCATCATACTGTATTTGTATATACGCTCCTAGCAAAGACGTCGTCCCAGTAAATGCGCCAGCGAACAGCACGAGTGGTTGCAATGACTTCGGTTAAATACACGTAGTCAGTAGGCAACTTTATAAGAAACCCTATCTCGAAGGATGTACGCGTACAAAGTGAATGTCTCTGATTATTTCGTAGATATAAGCAGTTGACTAAGTCAAATACATTGACATTTTATGATTATTAATATGGCTGCAAGTAGATCAGCTTTTAACAGCTGCATCGGTGGGGGTGGGGATTTACAAACTTTACAAACAAAGTGGTAATAATAACTGTGATTGTATTGTGTGTTTTTTGATAACCAAAGGATTTTCAGCTTTACCGTTTGCTTAAAAACTTGCTATTATTAATAAAGGTAGGCCGAAACCTGCTGTAGAAAACTTAAATCCAAGAATTAAAACATGTACTCGACATTTCACTGCGGAAAAAACTTATAAACAATATGAATGGTTAACGGGTTGTGAACACAGGAATGAACTGTTTTGTTGGCCTGGTAGTCTATTTGTGACTGAAAAAGGGTGTGGAATAAAAGTGGGTTTTCCAACTTGAATAATCTACATAAAGTAGTAAAAAGACATGTTATGTCTAAAGCGTATTTACAGACCATTTTAAAGTTAAGTGTCTTTGGAAAAACGCGAATTGAATACGCCGTTGACAAACAGATAGAAATTAGTCATCGCCAACACAATGAACTGGTTGATAAAAACAGAAACATATTAAAATGACTTATTGATGTGTGTTTTCTTGGTCAGCATGAATTGGGCTTCCGGGGTCATGACGAAACAACTACATCTGCAAATAGAGGAAACTTTCAAGACCTAGTTTCTTTAATAGCCGAATACGACATTTATTTAAAAAATCACTTGGAACAGTCTAACGTTTTTCGCGGGACATAAAATCGCATTCAGAATGACTTAATTTCGGCTGCTGCCACTATTATTTTGAACAGAATTAAATATGAAATTAAACAGACTCGTTTCATTGCTATTGATCTAGATGAAACAACCGATGTAACTAATTTAAGTCAACTATCTGTAGTAATACGTTACGTAAAAACGGATGGGAGTGTACAAGAAAGATTTTTAGGCTTCAAAAATGTGACAGAAGATCTTATCGCAAACGCTCTATATAAAATTGTGCTTAATATTCTGAAAGATATTGACGAGGCTGATAATAAATTAATTGCCCAAAGCTATGATAGGGCTGCTGTTATGGCCGGACATTTAAAAGGTCTTTAAGCTAAAGTGCGGGAAACGTTCTCCAGTGTTCTATTTGTACACTGTTGTGCTCATAAATTAAATTTAATTTTATCCCAATCTATATATCATATTAAAGAATGTAAAGTGTTTTTTGCTACCTTAAGTAGAATGAATTTGATAAGTTCTGGGAAAAACAATTGAATTAGGAGAAGTGGAGCCACGAAGAAAGCATCTGCGCACTGATAATGTGGGAGACCTTCAAACTTCTTACCGCTGTCTTTTCTACGAAATCATAGATCAAATTCAGCAGCAAATTAACTGCAGATTTGATCATCTTAGTGACCTGAAATTTCTTGAATTGTGTAATTTTGGAGGATTTAAATGGATACCGTTCCCAGAAGATTCATTCAAATCATTATTTCACCACCATGGACATTCTTTTGACAAAGCGTTATTACGATCAGAACTTACAGTCATTTATGAAATCGATGTTATAGGCACAAAAACTAACGCGAGTGAACTTAAAACAATCAAAATTGGAAAATGCATATTCTGAAGTGTTCAAATTATGTGAATTAGTATTAACAAGTCCTGCTACTAGTGCATCTTTAGAACGAAATTTTTTTACATTGAAACGTATCAAGAGTTTTGTTAGGAATTCAACAGAACAGACTTTCCCAAATTTCAATTTTGTCAGTTGAAAATAAACTCGTCCAGTAAATGTCCCAGAATCAACAGTTTTATGACGACATTATTAAAATTTGCCAAAAACGACAGAAGAATTGAGTTACACTACAAATAGGTAAGCTTCAGAGAATTGCTTCCCTTATTTTAAATGTCACCGCACGCCCCTGCTGCCATATTTATAATTTTACAAGTATATTCCATTGGTAAATAATTATTTTTTTCTGAAAAACTTTTGTAACTAATGAAATTTGTAACACAATTTTTTTAAAGACACTTGCAGTACTTACATATTATATCTAAGACCAAATTTTAATTTTTTAGCTCCATATAAAATATATTTGTTTTCAAATAATCGCTAACTGGGACACTAAAACCGATCTCCAAGGTCCATTTAAATTTAAAGAATTAGTTTTAATAATATATCTTACTAACAGTGTACAATTCTTATGAAAATTCACTACTATAACGCACTTGCTGCGTCCCGAACCTTTTATATAAAAGTCATTTTGACCTCCTGGTTATTGTTTGTACATTGTTTCGATAGACTGTGTTGGCTTTTATATGTGTAAAAGTAAGTGTTAAATATGCGTATATATACAGGGTAACCCAGCATAGCGTAACTGGGAAATAACTGTTTATTTATAGAAATATGAAAAAACTGTCCGCACAGAAGTTTTAGGGAAGCATGCTGCGTAGCTTGGTGATACTATTATATTATGTCCCTATAAGAGTGACATGTCAAACTTATAGGTCAAGGTTAGAGCATAAGGATCCATCCCCGTGTACGTCTTTTCACTTCCTAAAATAACACTTCCTATAATGCATTTTTTTCCTTGCCAATGTTAATGTACTTCTTACTATTTTACAGATAATACTCAACGAATTACTCTTGAATTTCCATTCTAAAAGACAGAAAGTTCTTTTAGCGCTTGAGTTATTATCCAGCGAAGACAAAGATAATGCAACTAACGCTGCGAATATACCAGATTATCTCCAGTCCCAGTTTTTAGGCATCCTGCTTTATTTCGATATGAAGCTAATTGATCCCAATTGCACATCAAAAGATGAGATCCTGAAAAGTTTGGCAGCCATCTTCCAATTTATGGGTTCCAGGCATGTAACTCCTTTGCGATTTAAAATCGTAGCCATGTTGACAACGGCAAATTGTGAAAAGTACCCCGAATTGAACTGTCAAGTATGGGAATGTTTTGTGAAAAGTTGTGAGATAGAAATGCTCGGTCCTCAACTAGCTAGAATTGTGGTTTGTTTGTTGCCGTTGATTCAACATTGCCCCACAGAAGTCAACAGAATTTTACGATACCTTGTTGTAGAGAACGAACTTTACGTAAGCGAACACATTAAGGACTTATTTTTTGTTAATGATGATGGTGTAGATGAATCAGTTTTATCAGTGATAAAGCACTATCTTATAACGAAAAGTAGAGAAAATCTAAAAAGTAAGATCAAACAGTTTTTACAATATTTAAAACATGAAACAATTGAAGTTCGTGTACAGGGATTTAAACATTTGAAGTTGATAATGGAAGACAGCAGGAAAGAACTGGATCAGATGATCCTGGGGTATAATGGAATCGATACTGTGATTGTAGAACTGATAGATACTTTAAGTTTAGGATGTCAGGACCAAGATGAGACAGTAAGATTGGCTTGCGGTGACTTAATTGGTGAATTGGGGGCTGTTGAGCCTAGCCATCTACCTAGAAGGTAAGTTGGTTCAACTCGTTTTTAATACTCATCAGGTAACATTGCAAAATTTTCTCGTAGGCTAAATTTTTAAATTTTGAGACGGTTCTAAACCTCTCTTTATATTTCTAACAGCTTGTTAACTTCAGGGGTGAAAAACTTTAGTTACTATATGGGCATAATACTCACTTGTGAACACTGTAGCTTATAGTTTGCATGTTTTGGTAAATAAATAGTTTGTTTATAATGCACACTTGTAAAGCCTTGGAAAGGCGCCGACTATACTTTCACTTTTATTGTAGTTTAAAGTTTAATACAAATAAACAACCTAAGTCCAAAACAGTAAACAAGTTTATATTTGAGGTTTTGTTTACATTTTTAATAGTAGCAATTTCCCTTAGGTATGTACTGTCTCCTTCTCTCTTATGACAATCCATGTTTTTCTATCTCACTCTTCAGTGTATAGTGTCATCTTTTTCATTCTCTTTCTACCAGATATAATTTCTGAAATTAATAAAATTGATTTCTAAAGAAAATATTAACATCTCTCTTATCACTTCTTATCACATTCCAACAAGCTTTTGTTGTTTGGGTAAATATTAATATTCGTATGAAATTATGATTTATTAAGATTCGAGTTACTGAACAATAAAGTTGTAGCAGTAAGGGGTGTTGCTACAGCTTGAAAAAGTGGTTTTAAAGAACAGTGTCTGTTCTGTATTAAATTCCACATCGATTTTATTGAGAAATAAGTCAGTACGAATCACTATTTATATTTTTGTGAGAAAAGAAACCTCATCTATTGGGTAAGCTTCTATTAATTAATTATTAAATTTTCTCCACATTCATTCTGTCTGATAATAATTCAAATAAGTAGTACCTGCTGAGAGAGATATTTGTTTCTTGTCTGGGTCTGAAATCTTCTGGAGTTTTCTGATTGTTGTGTATAATCGTCCGAAGCTGTACCTGTCGAGTTTTTTAACTGATTTACGGAGCTAGCCATAACTGGGTCCACACTACCATATTAGCGGCTGCGGCCAGGACCACGCCAGATATGTCCACGAAATGGTTTCTTTTGTTATTCTGTTCAGTATATCCATAACTACAATCATTACACAGTATTCAATAGTAACTTTTATTTATTTTATAGAAAAATCTGATAATTAATGCACACATATAAACAGTTTTAGTTATACTTATCAAGCATATAGATGTTGCAATATATTTAACATACAGCCTTACCTTTGTAAACCTGGGCAGTCGACTGTGAAAGGGGATCTAGTGACATCTTTGTTACAGTATATGTATAGTCCTTAAGTACATCTCTAACACTAAGTCATTCTTTTTTTACCACCCTTAGGTGTTAGCTTAAAACATCAGAAGTTATTGTTGTAACAATATCACTGTGTGGAAAGGTTGTGATTACAGATATTAAATTTCACTAACTGTTTCTGTCTGTGTCTTGATTTAACTAGAAGTTAATAATTAAGGTAGGTTGTGGAAATCAGGTATAACGTTTTTAACCACAAAACAGTTGGCTTTGAATAACATCTGTTGCTAGACGTTGACAAATGAGAGTGACACCTTTACCAACTGCTGACATTAAAAATTACCGAGTCCTCCGTGTAACGTGGAACTGAACTCTATTCTATCTTTTCTTCTCTTCCCTGTAGCTTGCTAAATTTCCTTTTCCTTCTCATTCTGTCCTTCTCTTAAATTGTGACGGGCCAGAAGCCGGGCAAACCCTTGTGTTAATATTATTAAGAAAAGCCCATCACAATTTCTGATCCTAAATACAAGGTTACTTTCTTAAATACATTAATTTGAATAAGATCTGCATGAAAACAATAGGTATATCATATCAAATTGACTTTGTAGAGAAGCAGAATTTTATATCGTATTTTAGTTAGTAGCATATTTAATTAAATGCATAAAATAATTTATTTGATATAAAAGTTCTCGGTTAGTGAGCATGTATTTGTTTTATTAATAGAGTTGCGCGCCTGTCCATATATCGCCATAATAACCATGTGAGTGGAAGGGGCTGGCACTGCTAGAGCCCGACTTTGAAAATGTCAACAGACCACTTGCTGCGGGAGATTCGAAGTGTTGAGAATCTTGAAGAAGAACTCTTGTCTCTCGAGTTAGGCCAGCTTGAAAGACCAGAGCGGTTAACTGCTTTAGCGGGGTGTGTTAGAGACTTCTTTGCTGAATACACTGTAACATAAGTAGCCGGTGTAAACTATTAGAGATCGTGTTGAAGATTTATCTTGAATGGTAACGTGTCAAGTTAAGAGAACATATTTTGTTGCTGTTGTTTCATGAAGCTGCCGGTTGTCTATGTTGGCTCAGATAGGATTGGTTTGTTAAAGAACCCCGTTATATTGTTATTAAGCAATCGCGAATAATTTAAATATAACTTTTATATTGCTGTTATTTTGTGGAGCTTGGATATGCTCGAATAGTGTGCTTTCAAGGTGCAAATAACTGTATTGTCTTTAGTGTCGGGAATCTGGAATATTTTTCAGAAATCTTACTATACAGGCTGGCTTCTCAATTTTCCCTAGTGATGTAGGTATCCCAAAGGGCATGTCGTTCGGTAATCGTTTAAGTATCGATATCGCGATGGCGTAATAGTTTCCGGGAATAATATAGGTTATTACAGGATCTCCCTAGCAATGTACATATCCAAAAGGAGATACTGGAATTTCCTATGCAAACGTTATTTGGTGGTGAACGTTAGATATTATAGATAGACAATACAGGTACAGTATACTCTCGATTATTCATGGGCGGAATATCCGTGCTGAGAAATTCACCAACATTTCAAATCAGGAATAACACAACACAACAATACTCAATATAACTTCAAACCAAGGATGTATACAAACTAGTGATTGCCCTTGTGTCAGTCATATGCTTAGTGTGCCTTTTAACAAACCCCAAAAGTCTGCAACATTTCACAACCACAGCATCAATATGGAGATTAAATGACAAATCATTTTTGAAAATTACACCAATATCTGCAACTGAAGTGACAACGTCCAACACCGTGTTATAAATGGTATAGCTATGAACAATCCGATTCTGACCCCTAAAATAGCTCACAACCTTACATTTACCCACATTAAGCGACAACAAGTTTGAACTGCACCAGCGAGTCCCGTTGTCGAGATCATGTTGCAAAGTGTTGACACCATGGACAACTTCAGAAAAAACTTCAAGTCATCTGCATACAATAAACATTTCGATGACTCAAAACAACTTACAACATCATTAATAAAAAGATTTAAGAGAACGGGACCTATATGTGATCCCTGTGGTACCCCAAACAAGACGAGTCACCAATGCTAACAAATTGCTTTCTGTCAGACAGGTAAGATCGAATCCAAGGTAGATAACAACCACAGATGCCCATTGCAAACAATTTTTGCAGAAGAAGGGTATGACACACACTGTAAAAAGCCTTTGATACATCAGTGTATATAACATCAACTTGTTTACCAGCCTCCAATGCATCCGTCACGTTAGATTGAAAAATGGCGAGCTTAGTGACTGTTGACCTTCCACTACAGAAACCATGCTGAATATAATGAAAGTATATGAATATAGGAGTATGTAATGATAGTAAAAGTTTATTGAGAGACCATGTACATAAAATTGTTGTTGCGCTACTAAGAATTTTAAGCTGAAAACCTATACTATTCCAAAAAGAGGTATAAAAAAAAGGTAAAAAGAGATTGACGAAAGGTTAGAACAGGGTGTCATAGAAAGATGTGATACACCATACATTAATCCCATAGTGATGGTAAAACCAGGCAGATGTAGATAATTTTAGTGTAAAAATTTTTTTATGTAAAATAAACTTAAATCTCATTACTAAACAACGCTAACAATGCGGAAATAAATCAAAAGACAACATGTAAAAGATTTTAAAAGGACATTTATCTGTGGGAAAACAGGGTTAAAATTAAAAAAATATATATTCTAATTCTAGAATAAAGTATATTTATCTGGGGGACTTGTAATAATATTTAAAAATATTAACAAGTAAAGCAAAACACGCGAACGAATTAAAAACGTTTTGAAAAGGTAAATAAATATAAGTATACTCACATGACACAAAAACGCCTACACAACAAACCACAATCAATATTAGCGTCATGGAGAATACAATTTTTTTTGTTTGCTGTATTTTTGCTGATTTTTTAAAATTAATAATTAATTTTAAAAGTGTATATTTAAAATCCATATATATATATATATATATATATATATATATATATATATATATATATATATATATATATATATATATATATATATATATATATATATATTATAAATATACACACATTTTATTATGTTCGTATTATCGGTTTAGTCGATCCACCTGGATAATCGAGGGTATACTGTAGTTGCATTCTTGGTTCAATTGCTTTCCTCATTGCACAAGTCTTAGTCTTGTATTGTGTAATGGATGCTGTATAATTTTATTGAATAAATATAATAATAATAAAAATTTGCTTGCTAATGCTGTCTAATGATTTAACTAACAAATTAGTGCGCCTGAGATTTCTTTGCACACTGCCTGTATGTATTTTATTTTATTTTACAAAATATTAAATCAATAATTATTTATCATTGCTAACTTTTTTCCTTATCAAAGCTGGCTTATCGGCTTAATAGAAACCATTTCTTAAGAAAATTCACTACCATAACGCATTTGCTGTATCCAGAGTTTTGCTATTGGTATTGTAGTATAATATATTTATTTTGTAATAGTTTTTGTTCGTTATGTTGTTTTACTCCCAAGCTTTTTCATTGAAGATTTTTTTTTTTTTTTTTTTTGACAATAAAGCATTACGATTGATTACTAACGTGTTCGTACAAAAAAAAACAGGCCATTAGCTGTATCCTTTTTAAAGAAAAATTGATTTCGTTCTATTTGTACAATTTTAAGTAATCTAATTATGGGTAAAACCTATTTTTTGAAATGTCTTCATAATCTGCATTAGAGCACGTAAATTTGAAAATATTTATTTCAAAATATTAAACCATGTTTCTGATTTTACTGATTTTTTTCAACTCTAAACCTAATGGAAATATTAATAATAAGTCAGTAAAAGTATTGTCTCATTCACAAATGTATAATTTTTTGTTTGTTTTTCTTATTTTAGGTATGCCCAGGATACAAAATCTTTCACTTTTTTCATAAATGGAGATGCATTCTTAGTCAGTACTTTAAACGAGCTAACAAAGGCGTTTCAGGCTGAAAAAAATACTCAGGTAAACAAATATTTAAAATAATGCTTTAATTTTTTGGTTTGCCTTATTTTATTGCATTAAATTGATATTAGCTTATATATAGATAATCAAAACCTACTAAATGGTATTATAAGAATGGCCAAGAAAGAACAGTATGGTAAAATCGTTGACAGGGGCAAAAATAGTTGTATATGTTTGTGGAATATAGTGAATGATATTGACGGAAAGACAGCAGCAGAGCCAAACATCACTAAGCTCCAAGATGAGCATGGAACTATCCTAGAGACTGATCTTGAAATCACGTTTAAATTTAACAAATATTTTTTATGTGTAGGAAAAGATTTGCAAGATATCAGGTACCGATAAATTAGTGTCGTCTGCGCGGGTGAGCCAGTCTTTGGTGATGTTACCAACAGAAGAGAACGAGATTAAATAAGTTGTAAAGACATTGAAGGACCACAAGGCTCTGTGATATGACGGAATAAGGGCAGAGATGCTGACAGAAATAATAGATGAGATTGTCACTCCTCTGACTTTTATTATAAATAGGTGTATAGACGATGGCATATTTCATAGAGCTTTTGAAATGGGTGTTATCCAACCTTTATTTAAGAAGGGCGATGTGCTGGGTACTACTAACTATAGACCGATATCACTAATGTCTAGTATTGCTAAAGTCGTTGAGTGTCTCCTGAAAAGATGCTTCGATAGTTATCTATATAAGTATGGAATATTATCTGAGAAGCAGTATGGCTTCAGGATAAATAAATCTACGCAGGCTGCCATAATTGAACTGATGAGCAATATTTATCAGAGTCTGTATAACACCAGACCATCATTGTGTATCTTGGTGGACCTGAAAAAGGCATTCGATACGGTCCTGTTTGGCAACAGAATATGGATATTGAACCCCTCCACGCTTCGTTCTCTTCAATGCTCTAAGCAGTGTTTATGAGCCCTATTAATTATTTTCCTTACAGACTATACCATTATGCATTTGCTATATCAAATTTACCAATATTTGTTTTTTGCTTTGCATATTCTATATTTTTCATTTATTCATCATTGCAGAATACAGATCGTTTTGCATTAGCAATTCAAGAAATACTGAAAGCTTATGAAATATCACCCGAAGAGTCAAGTGAAAGAAATAGCATTTGGAAGGAATTTTCTGAAGCTCAACAACAAATTATGTTTCCATTTTTATCATCACGGTATATGATTGCCCAAACACCAAGTAACAGTTATCCTTGTCCAATCTATGGATCTAATATGGGATCATCATTTGAATCGTGGTTATACAAGTGAGTAACAGTCTGAATATTCCAGTGGTTAAACCATAGATATAATTAATAATAATTAATAATGCTTTATTTTGTTTCATACAACATGTATACAT
The DNA here is from genome assembly GCA_964006375.1 of Tillus elongatus. Classification (NCBI taxonomy): domain Eukaryota; kingdom Metazoa; phylum Arthropoda; class Insecta; order Coleoptera; family Cleridae; genus Tillus; species Tillus elongatus. The sequence goes on from OZ023268.1 coordinate 113,561,709, forward strand.
TACCTGTAATAATAGCACCATAGTTGACGAACCCTGCACCAAGAAGTCTGTGACTTGTGCAGGGGGAGCTTACATACACACATAGATCAAGGACACCACCCATAACACATCAGAAACAGACCTTTCCATATTTAAGTGGAAAAAAAGGCTGTCTGAATACGGGACTTGAACCCGCGGCCTCCTAGTCCGAATTCTAGAGTTTACTTGCATCGCGAACTGGGCTATTCAGCCTATAATGGGTGTGAAACTTGTCAAAGCAGTAACAAAAATAACAAAAGAATTTGTTACATAAATTCAAATAAAATAAAATAAGGTAGACTAAATAAACAGGTAAGCTGACGGCCAATGCATGAAATATTGAATCTGAGTGTGGTTCGTGGACCTGGGAGCGGGGGTAGCAACACAAACCGACGATTAGCTTGGTGCGACAGAGATAAACAATCAGATGTCATTGTACCACAGATAAACATTTTTTTCACAGTACAGTTAGCAGTGTCACAAAAGGTTTTCGTGTCAACCTGAGACATATGTGGACATCATGTGCCTCTGATTTGTGAAGCATACATATGTACCTAATTTTTAGTACTATCAGAGGAGCATTATGCTAAGTTGGGAATTTTAGATAATGGCACAGGGGTACTGTTTTTCATCTGGTTGCCATAATGTCTACAAAAGTAATAAAGAAAAAGGTTCTTTATTTAAATATCCTGAAACAATTCTTACATCTGGAACATTTCCCGTGATTTGGAAGCTGTCACGAGTTTTCTCTGTCTTCAAGGCGGGGGATAAACGTGATCCATCAAACTATAGACCAATAGCCATACTATGTGTTTTCTGTAAGATTTTCGGGGTCTGCCTTAGTCAGCGAATATTGTTTCACATCAAAGACAGACTCTTTTTCTCAGCATGGTTATATTCTGGGGAGATCGACTGTGACCAATTTAGTTGATGTTACACAGTTCATTGCATCCACTCTCGACCGCTCTTCACAGGTTGAAGTTGTGGATACTGATCTATCTAACGCCTTCAATTGTCTAAATCATTCTGTTCTAATTCACAGTGTGAGGGCTATCAGATTCTCTGAGGGCTTGTCTGGCCTATTCAGATTTTACCTGGATGGAAGGAGGCAATTTGTTGAGATCGGGAGCTTGAAATCTAACACCTATAACATATTCATTGATTGTTGTTGCCCTTACTTGGTGAAACTGGTCCATACTACATACAGACTTGGAGACTACTTCTCTGGCTTCACTGTTGGGTTTCGTTTTTGTAGGGCCGCTTGCTCCAGTTAGCTTATGTGCTGGCTACATCCTTCACCTACAGAAACGAAAACCAACAGTGAAGCCAGAGAAGTAGTCTACAAGTCTGTATGTACCTATAACATAACTTTGGGAATGCCGCAGGGTTCCATACTTGGTCCACTACTGTTTAGTATCTTTATCGACCCAGTTAAACATGTTTTACATGTCCCCTTTTTAATGTATGCAGATGATATTAAAATGCAAGTATTTCGAGTGTTGATGACTGTTTGCAGCTCCAGAAGTGTCTTGAGATCCTCGATGAATGGTGTTGTCAGAGTGGTCTTTCTATGAATATTTCTAAGTTTTTTTGTAATGTCCTTTACTCGAAAAGGCACACAATTTATTTCAGTTACAATATAAGGGGGCTTTCACTTAGTCTCCCCAGGAGAGTTAGGGACTTACGAATTGTTTTTGATGGTACTCTATCTCTTAAACCAAACTATGAGCAGATTGTCGTTTCTGCTTACAAAACTCATGGGTTTCTGATAGGGAACAGCAAAAAATTATCACTGACCGACACCCTCTCTCTGCTCTTTAGTTGTCTGGTTAGGTCCCGACTTGAATATGGCTCAGTTGTGTGGGCTCCCACTTGTGAGATACATGTGGTAAATCTAGAATCAGTACAAAGTAAATTTCTAAAATTTCTTCGCTTTTGATGGAATGGTCTATATCCTGGTTTCCTCAAGAAAGTTTACTTCTTTGCTTTAATCTGCAGAGCCTGGAGATGTGCAGGCAGTGCAGTTTCGTTATATTTTTTTACAAATTGGTGAATTCTGTGTTTGACTGCCCAAACCTGCTTCAGCAAACTAATTTTAATGTACATCTTGTTTGCAGCATGTCTTCCAGGCACATTCTATCCCCCGACAGCTCATACGCGATTGCTGTGATCGTCTCCAATTTGCCAGATGTGCAGTGATTACTCAGTGCTGCAAGACAGCCTAGATATCTTCTCATGTAATATATCAAAGATAAAAATGTTTTTCAAAGCAATGTAACTTGTGGATCTCTCTTTTGTGTAGTTTGTTTGATTATTGTTTGTTATTCTGTTTTGTGTATCAGCCCATCCTTAACTTGGCTGTTAAGCTGTTGGATGGTATATAATTAAATAAATAATTAAAATAAATAAATAAAACAAATTACAAGAGTGGAGTGCAATGACCACTTTGTGAACCGACATTCAGTACAAGATGCTTTGTGTGAAATAATTTTTCAAAAGATGTAATACATGAAATCATTACAGAATCTTATTCCGTAAGCCTTGTACGAGGCATATTTATAAAGTAAGGACTGTTTGGTCATTAAAACAATAAATTTGTGAACGAAGGTTTTTATTGACAGTTTTAATTTACCACGTATGTTTACTTCACTTTTCCACATAAACTCCATTAGGTTCTAAGCACTTTTCGTACCGCTGCACCAGTTTCTTTAACTCCTCCGCATAGAAGTTTGGCACCTGAGACTTGAACCAATTGACAACTAGTCCTGCGTTCCTCATCGTTTCCAAACCGTTTTCCACCAAGCCACCATTTCAAATGCAAAAAGAGGAAGTAGTTGCTAGGTGCAAAGTCAGGACTATATGGAGGATGTTCAGTAAGTTTCCAAGGAAAATTTTGAATCTTCTTGGTTACAGCAGTAGTGTGAGGACGCGCATTGTCATGAAGGAGGATTATGCCGGATGACAGTTTCCCACATCGTCGGTTTTGGATCGCAGTTTGTTGAGCTTTTCGCAGTACACGTCAGCTATAATTGTTGTCCCACGTTCCATGAAATCAACCAAAGTGAAGCCCTTTTCGTCCCAAAAACGGTAGTCATCATTTTTTACTAGAGTACGGAGATTGCTTAAACTTTTTCGGTTTTGGTGAACTGGAATGGCGCCACTGCATCGACTGTTGTCTCGATTCTGCGTTGGTGTAGGATATCCACGTTTAGTTGCCTGTAACAATGTGGGAAAACAAATCATCTCCATATTGACAATAACAATCCAAAAATTCTGGTCCACTTGGCATTTTTTGCTCTTTGTGCTGGTCGGTGAGCATTTTCGGTACCCACCTTGCACACAACTTGTGATATCCGGACTTTTCAGTGACAATTGTGTAGATAGAGGTGCGTCCAACTTGCGCAAATTCATCAGCCAAATCACTAATTGTCAATCGCCGATCGCTCCAGTTTTTGGTTCACTTTTTCAACGATTTCGTTGGTCTGAATACTGGGCCTGCCATTATACCCTTCATCATGCATATTTGTGCAGGCATTAAAGTGTCGACACCACTAACTAACCTTTTCTTCACACATTACTGTAGGTCCATACACAAGACACAACTCCTAATGAATTTCATCAGGTGAAGATCCTTTTGCATGCAAAATTTGAATCCCAGAGACTGAAGTCTCAGCATCCATTAAACAAGTTCGTGGGGGATCCAAAGATGTTCAAACATGAACAATAATTCATCTGGTATCATTTGTTTGATAATTTCGATTTGCAACCAAATATCTTATTTGTTCCAGAATGCATAAACTATGCCAACAAAGGAATTCCTAACTCCAGCCATATCAGCCTAGTTAAACACCTGTGATTATAAAGTGCAACAACATGAACTTTCCCTGTAGCAAGCAATTTGTAAACCTACTTTTTAAATCAAGGAAACAGAAAATTAAGTCATTCAGCAAATTGCTCCAGCTTTTTTCAACGCCAATTTGCGAATATAAAACTGTTTTGTCATAAATAAATATATATATATATATATATATATATATATATATATATATATATATATATATATATATATATATATATATATATATATTTACTCTTTAATAAATTAATAAATACCTTTTGCTTGATCATCTTGGCATTCCCCATAGCTTGTTTAATTGTTTCATGGATTGGATGCTGGGGCTTCAGTCTCTCGATGATCATTTAAATTAATTTCAAGATAATTATAAAACTGTTGGTTATGTAAATGACTTATATGGAAATAGTTATATAAAATTAAACTGATAATGAATAAGACATGAGATTATTATTGCTTATGATTGAACATCCTTGCATCTCCCAGGAACTTGTTTGATAGATGCTGCGGCTTCAGTCTCTTTAAATTAATTTGAAACTAATTATAAAACTGCTGATAATTAATTACTATAATGAAAATAGTTATATAGAATTAAATCGTAATTATGACTTAAAATACTTTACTTGTCCCCTAATGCTACGAACATTAAATTATTAAAGTATTATTTATCCTAATAGATAATCAAAAGTTTATCTTCTTGACTTTGTTGGTACAATTATCCAAAACAGCAATGTAAAAGGTGGGTAGTGCTGATGATTATGACATAGTCAAATTTAACACCACCCACTTCACAAAACCAGTAAGTATGGGAAGACCAGTCAGATAATGAATAAGGCATGAGATTATTATTATTTGTGTTTAAATAATGGCCAACTAAATATCTGGACACACTACTTTTTGGATAGAAAATATAAAAGGTTTTTAGTGAATTTTCTTAAAAAAAATTCACTAATGAGATCCCGACTTTCGAATTTTGAAAAAATTTCTTCAAATGAGCGCTAATTAGGCCCCCTGGAACCCAAATCCGAGGTCGGTTTCAGACTATATGTTTATATATATATATATATATATATATATATATATATATATATATATATATATATATATATATATATATATATATATATATATATATATATATATATATATATATATATATATATATATATATATATATATATATATATATATATATATATTTATGTGTCACACCTATAACTAAAAAAATAATGGACCGATTTTGATAAAACTTGGTGAGTACCTTCCTTTCACAAGTGGCTTGGATAAGTTCGTTAGTCAGGAAAATCCGCCGAGGTTTTCCCGGAAAATTTTGTGTTTTCTTTCGAAAAAAAATTTATTTCTCCGGAATTAACAAAGTAAGGGCAACCAAATTTCACACGCGGGTTTATATCATTATGGGTAAAATACCTACGAAAATTTAGCTCTGTAGGTTAAAGGACAAAAAGTTACAGGCATTTAAAGAACAATAAATTTGGGTTTTCCTCAAAACGTCAAAATCGCGATTTTAAACGTCAAAATTGGTGAGTACCTTCCTTTCGAAGTGGCTTGAATAAGTTCGTTAGCCAGGAAAATCCGCCGAGGTTTTCCAGGAAAATTTTGTTTTCTTTCGAAAAAAAAATTATATCTCCAAAATTAACAATGTAAGGGCAACCAAATTTCATACGCGGGTTTATATTATTATAGGCAAATTACCTACCAAAATTTAGCTTCGTAGGTTAAAGGACAAAAAAGTTACAGGCATTCAAAGAAAAATAAATTCGGGTTTTCCTCAAAACGTCAAAATCTCGATTTTAAACGTCAAAATTGGTAATATTTAGGCAATGAACCTGACACTAATATGAGCTATGGAAGGAAAATGTCTCAAGAATAATGTTTTAGAAAGCCTGAAGTCTTAGTTTCAATCGTCATTGTCCTTCATTTTACTAAAATATTCCCAGAAAATTCATTTCAAATAGACTCTTTCTCTGATGTTTTGGCTGTCGGTTTAGTTAGGTTGATGCTTTCGCTGTAGGTTTAGTGAATTTTATGGTTTAACGGTCTATAATTTTTAGCTAATTTTCGTAGAACAAATTCGTTACTGCATTTTAGCATATTTTATCGAAATATGATGCATGTTTGTAAGAAAAAATCTGGACACAGTAAGTGCGTTTTGGTAGCAAATTTTCATTAAATCCTCCAAATTTCAATAACTCATTTGCTATTAAGGTAAGTTTTGTTGGTTAGGAAACCAACATTTAACTGTATTTTCGGAAAATTTTTGTATGAACACAGCAAGGGCGTTTTGGTTGTGAATGTTCATTAAATGTTTCAAATTTCAATAACTCAATTTGCTATTCACCTAAGGTTCATTGGCTAGGAGACCAGTTTTCTCAGAAACATTTAAAGTTTATTTTCCGAAAAGTTTTGTACATTTTCAAATAATTATTTTGATAAAATATAATACACTGTTCCTACTATATAGGTTATACTGGTAACCAAATTGATGCCTGCTCGCATTAGAGCGATATATTTGTAATTAAAAACAATTTAATGAAAATTCACTTCCATAACGCACTTGCTGCGTCCAGAGTTTTTTTGAATTTAAAAGAGAACCTCGGTGGTTCAGGGGTAAGAACGTGTGCCTCTGAACCGAAGGGTACTGGGTTCGATCCCAGGGTACTCCTTTCACTTTTTCAGTACAAACTGTAACAATAACATCAACCGAGGTACTGGTATTATATTGGAGCAAGTTGAATGTCTTCACGTTCCGCCCTTCGGAGGGGGCGTAAAGCCGTCGGTCCCGTGTCCATGCGATGTTGGGCACGTTAAAGATCCCTACCCTCCTTACAGAAAGGCAGGGGTTCGGCAAAATTTCCAGGATAGTGAGGTGAAACTGCTCCCTGGCGTCGGTGGTTGGCCATAGTCGCGGAAATAGGCCGACGTTAAAGAAACAAAAACACACAAACACACATGAATTTAAAAGCTGATTTTTTATTTCAGTTGGACATGCAGCGTGATATCAGATTTACCCAGTGATAAGAAATCAATATTAGAACTCTGTTTACCGAGTATGAAGCTAAATCAAAGAATTTTGATGCATTTTTTACCACACATATTTCTTCATTCTTTGATCGAAGGGAAAGATGGTAGTTCTGAAAAATGCTATTTGGAACTGATGGCAGTTATATCATCAGCTAATTCAAAAAAGTCTGTAGACGCCAAGGTTCTAAATGTAAGTATATACAGGGTGTAAAAAAAGTGGATATGGCCAATATTTCTAAAACTACTAAACATATTTTTTGACACTTGGTATATTGATGTACTTAAATTTAATACTCTGCTGACGAGTAAAAAAGTATGTGTAAATATACAGGGTGGCTCAGAAATAATAGCAAATTTTTATTTCAAATGGAACAGCCTGTATGTTTTTGCGTTTTCTGAATTTACATCTAATTTAAGGTATAATTGTGTTTGAAGTTATTTTTCTCATCTTCGTTTACTACTGGAAAAATGGTTGTTGCAAACAATTTTCAAAAATTCTTAATATTTCGAAAACTACAGAAAATATTTTTTTGACACTTGGTATATTGATGTATTTAATTTCAATAGTCTTTTGACAAGTGAAAAAGTATGTGTAACTATACAGGGTCGCTGAGAAGTAATACCAACTTTGTTATTAGCGAATTTTTTGTAAAACGAAAAATTCACTAATGAAGAGACTGATGACTCAAAAAATAATGGGCTAATTTTGATGAAATTTGGTAGGTACCTTCCTTTTGTAAGTGGCTTAAATGAGTTCGTTAGCCAGGATAATTGGTCCAGTTTTTCCAGGGAAAATTTAGGGTTTTCTTTCAGAATTTTTTTTTTCTCTGAAAGTAACAAAGCTGTGACAATAAAATTTGGCATATACGTTTCTGTTATAAAACTTACCCTACATTCCTAAATTCAGATCTCTGCGTTAAAAGGAAAAAAAAAGTTATAGGCATTTAAAGAAAAAAAATTTGGGCGTCACTGGTGATCGAAGGAAAGCACAAGAACAAAATATTTTGTGTGCTTAACAAAACCAATTGAATATTACATACAACTGTTCAGTTTTCTTGACCCAAAAAGCTCAAGAAGTAGCAGACAAAATATTTTGAAAGTTTTATAATTTTTCTTCTTAAAACTTCCAAGTCGCGATTGCAATTTTCAGACAAATAATCTGAATCAAATAAAAATTGTGCAAAAGAAATGTCATAATACGTATGCTTACAAAGCCTTAAGTTTCAGCTTCAACCATCATTGTACTTCATTTTACTAAAATATTATCGGAAAATCCATTTCAAATAGACCATCTTTCTAATGCTTTGGCAGTAGTTTCAGGTATAGAGTTTATGGTTTTAATAGTCTAATAGCAAATAGCGAAATAGAATTAGAATTGTGGAATCGCATTATACATAAATGTACACTCATTAGAAACAATCAACAGTTGTTGGATAGAGTAGACTTCAATTTTCGACGAAGAATAAATGTATGCCTGAGAGAGAACGGTGATCATTTTGAAAATTTTTTTAATTTATCCATGCAAATGTTGTTATTTCAATTACTTAAGTTGTTTGTTTTTCTATTAAATTATTCTTATTACAACCTTTTTCCTGATTGTCAAGTCTGACGTTACATTACATTTGAATTTCCGATGATTTTAAATAACACAGCTCTAACACGTGTATTTAGTTATTCGGAATTTTGTTAAAACGACAAAGTTTTTTGAAATCAATAAGAGTACTAACAATTTTAGAATTAAATTCCCTATAAGATGAAATAATGATGTTTTAAATCCGACAGTAGGTTAAAAAATTCTGTCATATTTTAAGGGTGAATCATCTCTTATCAACCCTTTAAAATGCCTTAATTGAATTCCTATTACTGTCGATTATTGCTCTTGGTACACTCAAAACGTCTACCAAATTTAGTTCTTCTAAGTTCAAGCATAACCGAGATATTGATTTTTTTCGAAATTAGAAACCCAAGTTTGAAGGCCTATAGTTATAGGCCTTCAAACTTCAAGAAGTTTCTCAGGGGCGCAACTTACTATAGGGGTAAGTTGCGTTAAATCACAATATTTTGGGTTCCCCTGCAGGCCCTTGCTCTGTGTTGGTCCTTATGCGAATCACCCTATATATATATATATATATATATATATATATATATATATATATATATATATATATATATATATATATATATTGTGATGTCCCTGGCTCAGCAGAGGCCCGACGGATAAGCTGCCAATCCGTCATTCGGGCGTGACCTAAATATTCTAAGTTAAATATCCTCGGGCGCCATCTTTATTCCCTATTAAATAGGACGAGGTCAGATCCCCGTGAGGACTTCTGCTAAGGCCCTCATAGAACACCACAAAGTTACTGTTTCATAACAGCCTTGTCCTAGGGTAACTCGAGTGGAGAAGAAAACTATAGCCAGGGGTCGAAAGTTATTATATCCCGTAGAGTTCTCGGGAGGTAAGTAGGCTTTAATTACTTACTCCCGAATAATGGCTGTTTTCCCTAACTTACAAAGTTGGAAGCAGAAATATTCTAAACAAGTAAATATCAATTACGATATACCTCAGCTAGTTACAATCCGTCACAGGATTCTAGCTCAAACACACCTACACTAGCGCAACTATCTACAGGCAGTGCAGTGAAACGCAACTAATTTTATAAAACCCTTTAATAACATTTTAAAATATTTACAAATGAAAATGACAATAATAAAAATCCATTAATAATTAAAACCAAAAATTCGCTACAGTTCATGCGAATAAAGAGAAAACATATCTCAGGTCAGATAACGTTATCTCTGATAAGACATTCTTTCATAGTGGAATTGATACAAATATGTTAATATTTAAAAATACAAGGATATTCGACTAAAATAATATTTGTGCTAATTATTACAAATAAAGCGTGATATTAACGTTAGCACAGCAAACAACAAGGCATAGCAAAGCAACGGCAAGCGGAAAGCGGAATACACATGCATCAAACGGAAAAATGACCCCACGACAAATTCCGCCTCAGTCAGGGGTTCTACTTCCCCTGGACTTTATTCCCGCAATTACCTTACGATCCTACTCTGATAAGTGGGTAGGCAAACGCTTCCCACGCTTATGATACCCTAACTTGCTAACTAATACCACCGGGTAACTTGTCCCCTATTTCTGTTGAACACCCTATATAGCTAACAGTGCCATCCGGCGGTTACGTACCATTCTGGATTGATCCAAGCGTCCTTCGAGGACGTACGTTCCTCAAAGCAAACATAGTCGACCCAATACAGCACAGGATGCCGGGCACAATAAATATTACCCCTATCAGCACTGTCCGTGCTCCCGTTTCCCTTATATGGGTAACAAACGTGACCAGCTCGTCACTTATCTAGGCTGGGCACTCTAGCTAATTAACCACCTGGCCTAGCGAGCGCATACCATTCAGAATAGATCCATGTTTCCTTCAAGGACAATACGTCCCTCGAAACAAACGTAGTCCACCCTGTATAGCACGCTATGATTCGCTAAAACACCCTAATTCCACTATAATATGGTATAATTATTTACCTGACTTCGACCTCCCTTAAATGGGTAACCCGTGACCAGTTTTGTCACTCCTACCTACAGTACACTCTGTATACGCGTGAAATCCTAACACGCTGTTAACCTTTCACATAGAACAGCATTAATGAAACACCCAAACATTTATTCCAGTTTGCAAATTATACTTCTTCAAGTTTTCCGAAGTATAACTAACCTTGCAAACTATTCTAACAGAACACAGTCTTCTTAGACTCTCGTTCTTTACTATTAAATAAATAACACGCTGCTTTTCACTACTTCGTAGTACAGCGAAATAAACTTTCCAGGTATTACACCTAACTTTATAATCAACGTACGACCACCGGTACCTGTTGTCGCGAGCACGGGCTGAAGGCTTCTCTTCACCGTGTTCCGTTTCCCTGCTCACTTACTTGCCATGCGCCCCATGACGCGGTCAGAATGAATCTCATCGCGCCTGTCAGGCCGGCGCTCTGCGTTCTATCCTACAAAATCCACGTTCCGCATGTGGCGACTTTTCATACTTCGAAGTGTATCTAAAATGAGTCAGATTTATTACCTAGCAAATATCCGTTATTTACACCGCCTAAATGAATTATTAGCTATTCAAATAACAGTAATAAATCGGACTTCATTACAATATATATATATATATATATATATATATATATATATATATATATATATATATATATATATATATATATATATATATATATATATATATATATATATATATATGAATGTAAAGTGGATTTTTTGGATTAAAATGTGTTAAACGCGATAGTCTTCGATTGTAAATTAAATTCCTATCTTTTATATTTCACCTCCAATGATTTATTTTAATAAGAAATAACACAGAAAATACACTACAAATATTGTACCGACTATATAAGGTTTTTTTTATAGATGAGACCCCTACCGTTGCCTGGCATAACTACCCAAAGAGCTAGCGGAGATACAGATGATGAAAAACAAACACAGTGTTTGAAGATTATTTTTATATTATTAAATTTCTTAGATCGTTGGTTAAGAGAATGGCAATGGCAGAAAGGACTAAAGGGTAGAAGTAACCGAAATTTTCAGGATGTAAAGGTAACATATTTTCTCTAACCCGAGAAAATTGGTTGGGTATCGTTTGACTCATGAAAAAGAGATCATTTTACTGAGACAGTTTTAAAGTCTCTTTTGAAAATGCCTGTATTGGAGGAAAATCTTATTTTTATAAATGCATTGACACTTAATAAAACAGCATTAAGCATACTTAAAATTTCAACTATATGTAATAGCCTAATTACAGTGCTATCGAGGCGGCAAAGCCACGGACGAGCCCTGGGTGAGAAAAAAATCCTAATTATATCCGGGACATTCAGAATATCTTTCTTACACATAACTTCAAAGGGTTGATATGATTTATTTTTCATCTGATGTCTTATGGAATGTTATTTTTATTCTTTATCGTTATTTATTTTTTGATTTTCTTATAGAACTACTGTGATCGTTTCTGCAAATTAAATTTAGCAAAATCTAACTATCAGTGTGAGGAATACCCAAGGGCTTTAATGTATATTGAAGACTATGTTACTGAAAATCAAGATGAGCTTTACAACAATTTGGCCTTCCTCGCTGAGGTAAGTGTATATTTTGTTTTACATCGCACTAGTTTTAATTTGTATATTGAGGTATCATTATTTTGGGTATACATCCTCTTTAAAATTTCAGATTTATGCCCAACTAGATGAGCCTGATGGAGTTGCTGGCGTATCAGCTCTTCAACATAGTGAACCATCCATTGATCAAAGAATTTTAGCTCTAGAAGTAGCAGGAAAACTGGCTGATGCAGCATCATGTTATGAAAAAATTACACCACCACTGAAGTTACATCATCTTCAGGTAAAAAATAATAATTAAAAAAAAATTATGTTAGACATATATAATCATTAATGTAATGATCCTGTTGAAAAAACATAGGGTGTGAATTTCAGTCATTGAATACAAAGTTGTGCCCGTTAAAGATGATGTTTAACTTCTGTTCACTGTGGAATGCCACAAGGATCCATCCTGGTATTTCTTCATAACGACAAGACTTATGGGTGCCTACCAAAATTCTTATAGCCACACTGTTGTAACAGTAAAAAATTACTAGTTTTTTTGTTGCCACTTTGCAATTTGAGGCCAGACAAGACTTATGAGTCCCTACCAAAAGTCTTGTAGCCACACTGTTGTAACAGTAAAAAGTTATTCGTTTTTTTTTTTGTTACCACTTTGCAATTTGAGGCAAGACAAGACAAATGGGTCCCTACCAAAATTCTTATAGCCACACTGTTGTAACAGAAACAAATTACTAGTTTTTTTTGTTACCACTTTGCAATTTGAGGCAAGACAAGACTTATGGGTATCTACCAAAGTTCATATAGCCACACTGTTGTAACAGTAAAAAATTATTAGTTTTTTTGTTACCACTTTGCAATTTGAGGCAAGACCAGACTTATGGGTCCCTACCAAAATTCATATAGCCACACTGTTGTAACAGTAAAAAATTATTAGTTTTTTTGTTACCACTTTGCAATTTGAGACAAGACAAGACATGGGTCCCTACCAAAATTCTTATAGCCACACTGTTGTAACAGTAAAAAATTATTAGTTTTTTTGTTACCACTTTGCAATTTGAGGCAAGACAAGACTTATGGGTCCCTACCAAAATTCTTATAGCCACACTGTTGTAACAGTAAAAAAATATTCGTTTTTTTGTTACCACTTTGCAATTTGAGGCAAGACAAGACTTATGAGCCCCTACCAAAATTCTTATAGCCACACTGTTGTAACAGTAAAAAATTATTAGTTTTTTTGCTACCACTTTGCAATTTGAGGCAAGGCAAGACTTATGAGTCCCTACCAAAATTCTTATAGCCACACTGTTGTAACAGTAAAAAATTATTAGTTTTTTTGTTACCACTTTGCAATTTGAGGCAAGACAAGACTTATGAGTCCCTACCAAAATTCTTATAGCCACACTGTTGTAACAGTAAAAAATTATTAGTTTTTTTGCTACCACTTTGCAATTTGAGGCAAGACAAGACTTATGAGTCCCTACCAAAATTCTTATAGCCACACTGTTGTAACAGTAAAAATTATTAGTTTTTTTGTTACCACTTTGCAATTTGAGGCAAGACAAGACTTATGAGTCCCTACCAAAATTCTTATAGCCACACTGTTGTAACAGTAAAAAATTATTAGTTTTTTTGCTACCACTTTGCAATTTGAGGCAAGGCAAGACTTATGAGTCCCTACCAAAATTCTTATAGCCACACTGTTGTAACAGTAAAAAATTATAAGTTTTTTTGTTACCACTTTGCAATTTAAGGCAAGACAAGACTTATGAGTCCCTACCAAAATTCTTATAGCCACACTGTTGTAACAGTAAAAAATTATTAGTTTTTTTGTTACCACTTTGCAATTTGAGGCAAGACAAGACTTATGGGTCCCTACCAAAATTCTTATAGCCACACTGTTGTAACAGTAAAAAATTATTAGTTTTTTTGTTACCACTTTGCAATTTGAGGCAAGACAAGACTTATGGGCCCCTACCAAGATTCTTATAGCCACACTGTTGTAACAGTAAAAATTACTAGTTTTGCAATTTGAGGCAAGACAAGACTTATGGGTCCCTACCAAAATTCTTATAGCCACACTGTTGTAACAGTAAAAAATTATTAGTTTTTTTGTTACCACTTTGCAATTTGAGGCAAGACAAGACTTATGGGCCCCTACCAAGATTCTTATAGCCACACTGTTGTAACAGTAAAAATTACTAGTTTTTTTGTTACCACTTTGCAATTTGAGGCAAGACAAGACTTATGAGTCCCTACCAAAATTCTTATAGCCACACTGTTGTAACAGTAAAAATTACTAGTTTTTTTGTTACCACTTTGCAAGTTGAGGCAAGACAAGACTTATGAGTCCCTACCAAAATTCTTATAGCCACACTGTTGTAACAGTAAAAAATTATTAGTTTTTTGGTTACCACTTTGCAATTTGAGGCACGAATTGATTATAATTGATTATTTTAATTAGTATCTTCTGCTGTACACATTTTATTTGTTGCAGGGTCTTATTCAATGCTATTTGGACTTGGATAATGTAAATACTGCATTGAATTTTGCTCAGGGGGCTGTCGATTTGCAGCCTGAATTTGGAAACATGTTACTTGAGCTACAGGCTGAACCGCTATGGCGGTTAGGTAGATATGATGAACTAGGAAGCCTTCTAAAGAAACGTGATCTCGCCAGTAATAAAAGCTGGGGTGTGCAGATTGGAAAGGCGCTAATTCAGTTTAAACAGGGTGAGTTGATCAGACACCAAGATGAAATATAAAAAATTCGGGACGCAGCAAGTGCGTTATGATAGCGAATTTTTATTACATTTTTAAATTTGAAATAATTAGCTATAAATCTAGAAAGTTGACTTTTGGTATATAGTAAGGTCTTTACCTAAAAAAAAATTCAAAATAACTGTTATTTTTTGAGATACAAATCAAATTTTTTTTGTAAAAACTGGTTTGATCTGGCTGGCTAACAAACCTGTTTGTGGTCTTAATAAAATGAAGATATCTGCCAAGTTTCGTTCAAATCAGTTTAGTATTTTTTGAGTTATCACTGGGATACGTACACACACACACAAATTCTAGGACCCCAAATTCTATCTCATTTAAAAAAACTTTTGAAAAGTCTCACCATTGATATCTTTCTGATAGCGATTTTTTTTAAATAAAAATTTGTTTAAAGCAAAATTATTAATGTTTAAATAAATGTGAAATAAATAATGCAATTTAAGGTAAACAAGACGAATTTAAAAATGTTTTGCAAGTGCTTAAGCATCAGCAAGTGGAGAATTTTGGCACTGCTAGCTTGGAGCAAGGAACATACCAACATGGTTACAGTTACATATCAAGGTTACATGTGCTGGCTGAACTTGAGCAAGTGGAAAAAAGCATACATGAGCTGCTACTCAAGCCAAACGATAAAAACTCTATTGAGAAGATCATGAAGCAACTCATGAATGAGTGGGAAATGAGAATCAAAGTAAGTATTTTATTTTAGTATTAGAAGATTGGAAGGTTAGGTAAAAGCTTGTTTTCATTGCTTTATTCAATGGTTCACTTTCAAAATTATAAGATTTACATCAAAGAGCAAAATAAAGCAAACTGATGTTTAAGGAAATTTAATAATAAAATACTAATAATAAGGTTATTTAGCATATCCTACAATAGTAGACAATTTTGTTTAAAATGTTAACAAAGTATACAATCTAATAGTCTAATGAATAAAATATTTCAACTCTAATTATATTTAGTGGCAAAGCGTCCATTAAGACTAAGTGAGTGGTGAGACACACAACAACGTGCCGCCACCTAGTTGCGGAACCAAGTAGTATGTTGTCACGCCAGCTCCAAATAACACAAAGTGTTAAAAAATAGAGACTGTATACAACCAACCAACAATTTAATGAATTGTCAGCCCTGGCCCATTTCTACCCTAATATATGGACAAAGTATGTAAGGCTAGATGTATTCTCGCCACAATTAGAACCGTCCTTACGTCCACGAAGGCAGCTTGCACCTAGCAGCCCACCATGTTTTTATTCAGGTGCAAAATTTCAATAATACTGTTTCATTCCCAATTATACCAACTGGTCTGGCCAAGATGCCATAGTTGTTTAGTACCAAATACTGAGTCCTGTGTGCTAAGCAAGTGAAGCCCATTCCACATGATCCCCTTCTTTCCCCACAAAAAGGCAAACCGAAAGTTCACTGTTGGCTGACTAGGCTGTAACTAGAGACCTCTAAAAAGTAGAGGTGTGCAAATCTTCGAAATTCCGAACCGAATCCGAACGCGAACCGAACCTTCGGTTCGAAAATATGTTCGCACTAGCGATGTTGAAATAGTTCGAAGTTCGAAATATGTAATTCTTCAAAATAGTTCGAAGTTCGTTCCTCAAAAATACTTCGAAATTTAACTTTACAGGCATTGAATGTTGCCAAAAGTAGCGAAGTTGCGGCCCCTTTAACTTGGTAGCGGCGCTTTAAACTCATTAAGTCGATAGCATAGTTTCAGGAGATTTCACTCATGCATATTTTTGATAGTAGATGGGACACATTGAGACACGACGGAGACATTTAGCAGTCACAGAATTATTTTTCTAGTATATCCTACCCTCCCAACACCTATTTCAGTAACAACATTATGATGGCAGTGTTCAAAGGCGATCGGTAACGTAAATGTTCAGAATTTTAGGATAATTACAGATTGCCTTTGGAAAACACTGGTTTCAACATGCTTTATTACATAGTGAGCCAAAACAGTTAAATATTCACAATCAGGAGACAGTTCAAACTTGTAAGTGGTTATTTTATACCTATCATGCTCACTTTGAACCCTCCCAATCTGTTTGCTAAAACTGCCTACCCAATACCAAACAACAACATATTTATAATTGAGCTTATCTATAGATCTAGAAATCTAAAAACGTTTCAAATATATTGTGTTTTTGATTTAACGTTGACCCATCTCCACAACGATCAGAACCGGAAGGCATTATCACCCAATCAACCTGCAAATTTGCCGAATCCTTCCTTTTTGTAAAAAGAGTGTGAATCTTTTACATATCAAATTTTGTATGTTACAATATTGCAAAATTTTGTATTTAAGAAAATGATATATGAACACTGAAGAATTTTGGGTAGTTCGATGTTCGATTTTGAATTTCTAAGAAGTTCGAAGTTCGACTGCGAACCTTAGAGATACTATTGCAGAGGTTCGAAGTTCGAGGCAACATATTTGCCTGGGTTCGTTCATAGTTCGGTTTGAACAAAACATGGGTTCGCACACCTCTACTAAAAAGGAGTCCCGTCCAGAAAAAACTATCCACGTTTTCTCTCTGTGGTAGGAAGAACACACCAGGCATTATATTTCAAATCGTATCAGGTGTAAATAGTCCTATTTTATATGTATGTTATTGTCAAGAAAATATAACAGTTGAATATAGACCTTTTGTGTTTAGATCTGCACTAGCTATTTTTCTATCCCAGGTCGTGGTTTCAAGGTCCCTATACAAGTTTTATTAAAAGAAATCACCAACGTTCTGTGTTATTTATACCCATTTTTGATAACTGATTTGAATCTTTTATATTTTTTATTTCCCCTTCTTCGTAAATTCAATTAAGCCATTGATGTTAGTTTCAACTATAGTAAAGGTATAATTTATTCGCTGAACTTTTAAAACTATATATATATATATATATATATATATATATATATATATATATATATATATATATATATATATATATATATATATATATATATATATATATATATATATATATTTTGTAACAGGATAAATTGGATAGCTAAACATCTAAGCTAATTTGGACGTAATTGTGGTTCCTCCCCTGCGTTGTGAAAAGAATTATTGGCGACAACTGTGATTAATTCTTCTGGATATCCCTCGTATGATGAATCGAATTTAGATCTTTCGTAAATTAGTTATATTTGTATTACCCCTGGTATATCGGGACGGCTTACACGCTTGCGTGCCGTGCCGTAGTTCGGAAAGGGTCCGCATGTGGAAGAGGATAGATGGCTGGAGACGTATGTGATGCGAGAGAGAGCGAAGGATGTAGCAGCACCTGTGTTTTCGAGCCGGAGATATGAATGTGCTGGAAGTTTCGAGGAGAGTTGGTTGGTCATTGTGCAAGTTAACACGTGGTTCGTTCTGGGAGGCAAGTTGGATATTAATTATCCCCCTTTGGTGGATTTAAATTGCGCTCAGAACACATCTACAGTCTTGTTGGGAATATCGGAAGTTGCGTAATTGACGTTGAAGGCTGTAGATAAACCCGTTAAGGGGATTTAAGGACCACATTGGTGTTGTCACGTGTGGAATTTCGTTTCCCTCTCTGGAGGTAAGAAATCATTCTCTCTCTTAACTGTAACACCTTTAGCATCCCGTTACTTGTTGTTTTTAGGGTTCAAGTGCAGGATAGATTTGTTTTCAAGTACAGGATAGATTTTGTTCAAGTACCGGATAATTGTTCAAGTACCGGAGGAAGTATTCCTTGTGTCGGCTGGAGTATTTCAAGTACCGGATAATTGTTCAAGTACCGGAGGAAGTATTTCTTGTACCGGCTGACATTATTGCATTGGGCGATATCTTTGGTGAATTCACGTCCCGTAAATTTGGAGTGGAAAAGTCTCGCATGGCTGAGCGAATTTTTATGTACCGAACAAAGTATATGGATATTGAATTAAATGGAGAATTGAATTAAGATCTCAGTGAGAAGGTCTTCCCTTTCGTCGTCGCATTGCTATCCGTGGTGGCATCATTCCCGTAGTTGCATTATTCCCGTGGTTGCGTCCCGTATCCCGAAAGGCCTTGATTTGGTTTGGAAATTGATGGTAATTAGATGGCCTAGAAGTCCAGGAATTCAAGTAAGAATTTTCCGTTTTGTGATAACGCATAAAGTGATAAGAGACATTCATGATAAGGTACATTTTTTAATATTCATCTGTGTTAAGTTTAATAAAATCAAACCGAATTTATTTATTTCAACTTCACTAAATGTGGTACAGATTTTTATAAGACCATTATTCATATAATTGCTTCACTTTTGATAGTACCATTAGTTGTCACATATTGTTAGCGTTAGTCAAGCTTTTTGATTACTTTTGGGACTTGATCTTCAATCAAGCCACTTACCGTACTTATCATATAATTAAGTAATAATTGGGGAAAATAATTTGTGAGCTTTGCGTGCACGAAAAGTGGAATTTTCCGTAGAACAACTATATTTGTAGTACCTTCATAAATATCCATTAAAGATCTTGTTATTTGGTAGTAAGCCATTTCTGTGATATTATAGAGACTTATTTATTTTTTATTTATTACTTTAGATCAGAATTTTAAAACAACATTTACTAGATTTCTGTATGCCAAGGAAGCGTAATAAAAGCCCATATTTTATCCTATTTTAGGTGTTTTGGTTTTGTGTGTTTGTGTTTTCTTTTTCAGGACTGTCGATAGATTGGATCAGTACCGTTATCTTTATTTGTGGGTCTATGAGACCATACCGTTCCGAAATTTAATTTGTGTTATCGTAAGTACATCTCCCTTGTAGCTTCCTGTGCTCGATTGTGGTTGGCTGTAGTTGCCAGTGTGATCCAAGAATTCTTGGTTGTGTTGGATCTGGGCAGGGAAGCATATTTTGTAACATCTTATTAGAATATCCGGGAGTAGAGGTTAAACAATCAAGTGGCGCCCCTAATTAAGATCTTATTTTAACCCACGCCCATCTCCACTGTATAAAAGCTGGCGGCCCTCTAACTTCCCGGTAACTTAGCTTATGCCAATGACAAATTTGATTTGTTGATAGGTTAGTAATTATTTGAGCATTTGTCATCTGGTATAAAAGGAAGCGCGGCGGGGTCATATAAATTTTGGCCCATGCCCACTTTGGCGTTATAATATATATATATATATATATATATATATATATATATATATATATATATATATATATATATATATATATTACAGAAAACTTTTCCAATCAAAATATCGTATAATTACTTATTGGTGTCCTATCTAAATAGATCTAACTGACTAGTTAATCTTTTTATGACTAAAATCTTATTTTACGTGAACAACTTATCTTATTTACTATTTTTGTTAACACAGTTAGATGTCTTTATGAAATATAAACAACATGGATCAAAATGTTAGTAAATTTGAATTCACTGTACCTTGTGCCTTCTGCTAGTGTCGAATGTTTGCTTGTTTTGCCAACTAACATCTCTTCACTGATCTCGTCTGGGCATTGTTTGCTTCTATATTTCGAATCTTGTTAAGTTTTTAACTACCCTAGGATAGCCTCACACTTTCTAGTTTTCGTGTATTTATTACTCTGACTAATTATACGCTATTTGTCTCTGATTTACCTTTAAAATATCTATTTTCCTCAGGTTTTCAACCAGTAATGACAAATAATGCTGTCCTTTCTTTCTTCTCTCAACAACCGTCTATCAAAATCTTTCCACCGCAATCTTGTTACATCCAAATAACTCCCGTTTTCGTGTTCTGTAATTTTTCTATTCGAATTTTTGTATCACTGTCATTCCCGACAAATATTTCTTCAGATTGTCGTTTAACTGTCATTTTGTGTATACGTTCTTAATATTAATTCTAAAACTTACTCCAAATATAACAACTTTGCTTAACTACAATTTCATACATTTACCATCTCTACTTATTCGTTCCTCAAAAATACTTCGAAATTTAACTTTACAGGCATTGAATGTTGCCAAAAGTAGCGAAGTTGCGGCCCCTTTAACTTGGTAGCGGCGCTTTAAACTCATTAAGTCGATAGCATAGTTTCAGGAGATTTCACTCATGCATATTTTTGATAGTAGATGGGACACATTGAGACACGACGGAGACATTTAGCAGTCACAGAATTATTTTTCTAGTATATCCTACCCTCCCAACACCTATTTCAGTAACAACATTATGATGGCAGTGTTCAAAGGCGATCGGTAACGTAAATGTTCAGAATTTTAGGATAATTACAGATTGCCTTTGGAAAACACTGGTTTCAACATGCTTTATTACATAGTGAGCCAAAACAGTTAAATATTCACAATCAGGAGACAGTTCAAACTTGTAAGTGGTTATTTTATACCTATCATGCTCACTTTGAACCCTCCCAATCTGTTTGCTAAAACTGCCTACCCAATACCAAACAACAACATATTTATAATTGAGCTTATCTATAGATCTAGAAATCTAAAAACGTTTCAAATATATTGTGTTTTTGATTTAACGTTGACCCATCTCCACAACGATCAGAACCGGAAGGCATTATCACCCAATCAACCTGCAAATTTGCCGAATCCTTCCTTTTTGTAAAAAGAGTGTGAATCTTTTACATATCAAATTTTGTATGTTACAATATTGCAAAATTTTGTATTTAAGAAAATGATATATGAACACTGAAGAATTTTGGGTAGTTCGATGTTCGATTTTGAATTTCTAAGAAGTTCGAAGTTCGACTGCGAACCTTAGAGATACTATTGCAGAGGTTCGAAGTTCGAGGCAACATATTTGCCTGGGTTCGTTCATAGTTCGGTTTGAACAAAACATGGGTTCGCACACCTCTACTAAAAAGGAGTCCCGTCCAGAAAAAACTATCCACGTTTTCTCTCTGTGGTAGGAAGAACACACCAGGCATTATATTTCAAATCGTATCAGGTGTAAATAGTCCTATTTTATATGTATGTTATTGTCAAGAAAATATAACAGTTGAATATAGACCTTTTGTGTTTAGATCTGCACTAGCTATTTTTCTATCCCAGGTCGTGGTTTCAAGGTCCCTATACAAGTTTTATTAAAAGAAATCACCAACGTTATGTGTTATTTATACCCATTTTTGATAACTGATTTGAATCTTTTATATTTTTTATTTCCCCTTCTTCGTAAATTCAATTAAGCCATTGATGTTAGTTTCAACTATAGTAAAGGTATAATTTATTCGCTGAACTTTTAAAACTATATATATATATATATATATATATATATATATATATATATATATATATATATATATATATATATATATATATATATATATATATATATATATATTACAGAAAACTTTTCCAATCAAAATATCGTATAATTACTTATTGGTGTCCTATCTAAATAGATCTAACTGACTAGTTAATCTTTTTATGACTAAAATCTTATTTTACGTGAACAACTTATCTTATTTACTATTTTTGTTAACACAGTTAGATGTCTTTATGAAATATAAACAACATGGATCAAAATGTTAGTAAATTTGAATTCACTGTACCTTGTGCCTTCTGCTAGTGTCGAATGTTTGCTTGTTTGGCCAACTAACATCTCTTCACTGATCTCGTCTGGGCATTGTTTGCTTCTATATTTCGAATCTTGTTAAGTTTTTAACTACCCTAGGATAGCCTCACACTTTCTAGTTTTCGTGTATTTATTACTCTGACTAATTATACGCTATTTGTCTCTGATTTACCTTTAAAATATCTATTTTCCTCAGGTTTTCAACCAGTAATGACAAATAATGCTGTCCTTTCTTTCTTCTCTCAACAACCGTCTATCAAAATCTTTCCACCGCAATCTTGTTACATCCAAATAACTCCCGTTTTCGTGTTCTGTAATTTTTCTATTCGAATTTTTGTATCACTGTCATTCCCGACAAATATTTCTTCAGATTGTCGTTTAACTGTCATTTTGTGTATACGTTCTTAATATTAATTCTAAAACTTACTCCAAATATAACAACTTTGCTTAACTACAATTTCATACATTTACCATCTCTACTTATTCTAATTTTTACAAGTTCTAAGCTCCATTGTATGTTTTATCATCACTGCACTTCTTATATTATCTTAATCTAATTATATATGCCTCACATCAATCACTAATTGAATTTAACACATAATTTTACACCATTTGTGTACAGGACATCCCAACTTTACCTGTTTCAAATATGCACCTGCTTATTACTTGAAATTTCTCTATGATCGTTATTTAATACATGTAACACACATATGTATGGTGTGTTCCTTTAATTATTTTTAATTTTAAATCTTACATTCTATTAGTAAAATACCCCGATCAGCTCATGGTACGTTTTTCTGTCTTTAAATGACAATAATTAAATTTTATTTGCTAATCGCGTTATTTATTTTGTTGTACTTTCTCAATTGAATAGTTATAGTGATAATGGTGTATGTTAGTATTTTATGTTTAGTGGATCTGGTTTTCAGAACAATATATATATATATATATATATATATATATATATATATATATATATATATATATATATATATATATAATAGTTTTATATTTTTAGGAGTTTGTAAATCAATAGATAGAATAGAAAAACTTCTTGATCGATTTATCTTGGTACTCAAAGAAGCAACCTTACAGTTGAACCACCATGACACTTATGGTTTATGCATACCACACATCAATTTCTAGTCATCATAATTTTCTTTAGACATCTGACTATTATTATTTATTATATGCTGAATAATCTGTTTTAAATAGCCTCAGGGTTCCAGTAGTAAGAACATGTGCCTCTGAGTCCGAACCCAAGGGTCTAGGGTTTAACTCCCAGTAGTGGATTTAACTTTTTAAGTACATATTGTAAAATCAATGGTCAACCAAGGCTGTGGCATTGGGTTTGAGCAACTTAAATGTATTCATGTTGCAC
The DNA here is from genome assembly GCA_964006375.1 of Tillus elongatus. Lineage (NCBI taxonomy): Eukaryota > Metazoa > Arthropoda > Insecta > Coleoptera > Cleridae > Tillus > Tillus elongatus. Next base: position 113,585,484 of record OZ023268.1, read on the forward strand.
CCTTTGGAGGGGGCGTAAATCCGTCGGTCCTGTATACCATGCGATGTTGGGCGCGTTAAATATCCCTACCCTCCTTACAAAAAGGCATGGATTTGGCCAAATTTCCAGGATAGTGAGGGAAAACTGCTCCCTGGCTTCGGTGATTGACCAGAGTTTTTATATTCAAACTCAATTTTTTTATAGCAGTCAGAAAATTTACGCATCGGTAAACATGGTCCATTACAACACATTTTTCCCCTTCATCAATTCTTGATATGTATTAAAATCCACATCTAATATTAGAGAGAATTTTTTACTATAGATGCGTCTCAAAACTTTTAATTTAAAGTCTTTGTTACTGTTACAATTCAGTTTATTTCGCTCAATTATTAATCTCTCTAACATATCATTCTCATGATCACCATTTAGAGCATTGAAGGGTTTCAGATCCATGCTCTGTTGCCAGCGGAAAATGATCTTCACATCCCCTCGTGTGCGTAACATTCACAAATGTGTCACATACTTATGGGGAGTTGGGTTGGTTAAGAATGGCTGATAGAAGAAAACTACATCTTGGAAAATTTGTTTTGGCCATGATTAATGGTCGCTCATCACCATCTTCTCTGAAGGAAATATTCTCCTCCAGAGGTGGGGCTCATGACGTCAATATTCAGTACCCATATCGGTTAACGATTCCGCGTGATCGGACAGCTATGTTCAAAAGGACTTTTATTTATAATGCTGTTGAACTTTATAATTTGTTACCTCGTGCATATTTGAGTCTCAGCGACAGTGCATTCAAGAACACATTTAAGAGGTATTTGCTCTCCCAGCAATATTAGTGGTATAGATAATGCGAACAATGTGAACAATATTAGTAGTACTAATAATACATTATTAATTTGTAAAGGCTAGTGCTACACATTGCACTATTGCATGAGGGAACCTTATGGTTGAGTAGATTAGCCAAGGGCTAGACTTCGCCGTGGGGTTCCACCTTAGCTTATAGCTTAAATTAGCTTGAGTTGTGTATTTTGATTCATTTGTAGTGATTTCTTGTTTTTTTTTATTGTATTTAATAAAGGCGATTAATAATAATAATAATAATAATAATAAATGCATAATCTATGACAAATATGTCAGATCTGGCAACCTTGTGCCGATATTCACCGCTATAAAGAGATTTGTGTCTTGATATAACCCAGTCTGCTGTCTTTAAGAAGGCAGTGGTAAAATGGATTGCACTTGCATACAAACACAAAGTTATTGTTTATATGCTTATCAGTGATAGTATATTGATGTATTATCACTATATGTTTTATACTGGACAGACTATAGTAAATTTAATTTGCAGCTGCTTGTTGTGAGTAGTTTTTGACAAACTATTCTTGTATTTATGTTACTTTTTAGGTGGTGCAGGAATCGGCAAGAATCATAGAACCTCTTCTCTGTCTAAGAAGAGTAGCTGTTGAGTTAGCGAAGAATGTGCTGAACGAGGGAGCGCCCCAAGCAGTTCCATTCCTAGATGCGCTATTAGGAGAATTATGGCTTAGGAGTGCTAGGATAGCTCGAGCTTCAGGGGTAAGAAATTAAGTTTTCTCCTAAAAGGTTGATATCAGTAGATTGTTTAAATTTTACTAGGTAGGTCACAAATTTTTTGAAAAGATAGGTCTAACATCTTAGCTCTTTTTGAATTGCAGTGGCGTCTTTCTAACTCTGGTAATGTAATCACAGTGAAGCTTACAAATCTTCTTTTATAATCTAAAATCATCACCTGAACATAATACAACTGGAGGTCATGAGTTTTGTCTGCTTATATAGCTCCTTAGTTAGAAATGTCTTATTTCTCCTACACATAATTTGAAAAAACCATCTTTGACGTAATATCTTAAGACTCAGCACTGGACCTTCCCCACATGTTTAGCCCGCAGTTAAACTGTCTCAACCAATGATCCTGTTATTATTTCAAACACATCTCTGAAGTACCTCATCTTGCAGAGCAGTGGTCTAAGTTTGTTGAGCACATATTGACTCTGCTCAACCCACCCTAAATGTCTGTTGAAGTATATGCCTAGATATTTCACGTTTTTCTTTAATTTAATTTCAATCCTAGTTAGTAATGAGTGGTTCCACTTTTGGTAAGTAGGTTACATTAGCATCTAACCAATGACATATGGGTTTAAAATCATTTTCAGCGATCCGTTTTGGCACTTGCCAGGTTTCTGCATTATAAATTGCAACCATATCATGAGCACAGTTGACATTTTGTCCCCTCAAAGTTAGAAACAATAACCTATTTATATACACGGAAAAGAAAACAGGACCAATCACTGTGCCTTGAGGAACACCATGTTATGTTCCTCGCTATGCTTTCTGTGTGGTGTAGGTTGGTTCGTGAAGTTAATTCGATAAAACATATAAAGAAAAAATTTGCTGTGTAAATGTAAGTGCAAAAACTCTAATAATGTTCTTATTGGTTTCAGAACTACCAACAAGCGTACACATATACTTTGAAAGCAGAAGGTTATGCACCTTCTAAACTATTTATAGAGAAAGCCGAGCTACATTGGTTGCGTGAGGAACATGAACTAGCCTTGACAACATTAAAGCGTGGTGTGGACTTAATATTACCTTCAGGATGTTCAACACAGGCTTTGAGTGGTTTAGGTCTTGAACAAAGGTAAGTAGTAATGCAATTATAAACAAGATTAACTGCTGAGGTATTAAGCTTCTTGGATTAACCATGAAAATATCCTGTTATATAACCAAGATATGCTTCTTTATTAAAATGTTTGTTGTAATTATGTATTTTTGCATTATAAGACATAGACGGAGAGCCAGAGGAGAAAAATTCTCTGAATTTACAAAAGCTGATTTCTTGATAGTTAACTAGGTACGCTGTTCACGTGCACATATTCAGGTCAGTCAAGCGAATCTTAGAACAGGTGCGCCAACAAAGATGTCGTTTTTACCGGGGTAATAAAATGAATTTACAAAAGCTGATAATTGTTATACAGATTCTATATTGTATAACAATAAAAGTTATGTCAGTCAGTCAGCTGCATACGGGAACAGAGCTGGTCAGCCAGTTCGAATGTATGTATAAAAAATAAATAATGTGCAATTTATTGATAAAGCTTGGAAAATTTGTTGTGGGTATATATTGATCTGTTAAACATTAAAAAAAAAATAGTCAGTCAACTGTTTTGTAGAACAACGCCCGTCAGTCAGCAAAAAAAATATATAAAAATTTCGTGCGCGGCGGCGGCGTTACAGGTGGCATGCTCGCTCTTCTGCTCCCATTATTATTATTTAAAATATCAGAAAACTATGTGAAATTATAAGTTGTAATTATAAATTAGTAATTTATTGTTTTATTAAAACATATAAGTATATTAATAACGTCAACAGACGATTTATTTCTTTATTTAATGTAGTTTAATGTCTTTTATCCAGACTTTTGCCAGTAGAAGGCCTTCGATGGTGGGGCAAATGCCCTATCTCCTTCAATGTCACCCAGGTAATAAAGGGAAGGTACAGGAAACCTAGCTATTGTGTACGAAAATTCGAGTTCTTATTTACGCTGTGCGCTTTTTAGTATAATCTTCAAAATATATTCCCATAAAATTTTATTTTCCAGAAGGATGTATATTTTCAGTCATAATTTAATTTTCATATACTCTATATATTGAAAATTTAATATAAATTTCATATTGCATAATTTTTTTTAAATTGGATAAAAGACATGAAACTATATTGAATAAAGAAATAAATTGTCTGTTAATGTTATTAATATACTTATATGTTTTAATAAAACGATAAATTACTAATTTATAATTACAACTTATAATTTCACATAGTTTTCTGATATTTTAAATAATAATAATGAGAGGAGAAGAGCGAGCATGCCGCCTGTAACGCCGCCGGCGCCGACGCGCACGAAATTTTTATATCTTTTTTCGCTGACTGACGGGCGTTGTTCTACAAAACAGTTGACTGACTATTTTTTTAATGTTTAACAGATCAATATATACCCACAAAAAAATTTCCAAGATTTTTAAATAAATTGCACATTATTTATTTTTCATACACACATTCGAACTGACTGACCAGCTCTGTTCCCGTATGCAGCTGACTGACTGACATAACTTTTATTGTTATACAATATAGAATCTGTATAACAATTATCAGCTTTTGTAAATTCATTGTATTACCCCGGTAAAAACATCTTTATTAGCGCAACCTGTGGCACCTGTGCTAAGATTCGCTTGACTGACCTGAATATGTGTACGTGCACAGCGTACCTAATTAACTATCAAAAAATCAGCTTTTGTAAATTCAGAGAATTTTTTCACCCCTGGCTCTTAGACTAACATTGAAGAAACTTAATTTATTTAAATTTTAGTATAATAACTTTTTGTCATCGAGGTGATTAACAGCTTGATGAAAAGCTTGAAGGTTACCTTACATTTATTTTACATCACATTTTTTATTAATAAATTTAAATGATTGCTTTAAAAAATTATGTGTTCTGACAGAAAACTCTGCGCGGAAGCTAAACTTTTGATAGCTTCATACAATGATGAAGTATCCAACGTAGATACTGAAGTGAATATCCAGCATTACAAGGAAGCTGTGGAAGTTTATAAGGAATGGGAGAAAAGTTTGGTAAGTAAATTTTTAAATAAAATGCATTACTTTGTATTTGACTAGTTTTTGCCCACAGCTTTATTTTCCCACTATACTCAAACGGCACACAAGATAAGTTTTAACCATGGATATACAATTAAAGAGGTATAGCAACAAGCAATGATTGCAGTGTATGTTGTCGCAAATTCTAACCTGAACTCCATCCACCATTTCCTCCAGGCTAATAGGCCGCAAGTAATTAAAGATAGAAATAGATGAACCGAATTTTAGGTGGCAGGTTAAACAACACTCAAACGTCGGATCGTTCTTTAGTAAAAGACTGCTGCAAGGCAAACACATTACACTTATTATCGGCAGTTTTCATATACAAGTAGAAAAACTCTGGGGACAGCAAGTGCGTTATGGAAGTGAATTTTCATTAAATGTTTTTAATTACAAATATCACACTAATGCGAGCAGGCATCCATTTGGTTACCGGTATAACCTATATAGTAGGAACAATGTACCATATTTTATCAAAATAATTATTTGAAAATGTACAAAAATTTTCCGAAAATAAACTTTAAATGTTTCTGAGACAACTGGTCTCCTAGCCAATGAACCTTAGGTTAATAGCAAATTGAGTTATTAAAATTTGAAACATTTAATGAAAATTCGCAATCAAAACGCCCTTGCTGCGTTCATACAAAAAAAATTCGAAAATAAAGTTATATGTTGGTTTCCTAACCAACAAAACTTACGTTAATAGCAAATTGAGTTATTGAAATTTGAAAGATTTAATGACAATTTGCTACCAAAACGCACTTACTATGTCCAGATTTTTTCTTACAAACATTCATCATATTTCGATAAAAAAATGCTAAAATGCAGTAACGGATTTGTTCTACGAAAATTAGCTAACAATTATAGACCGTTAAACCATAAACTTCACTAAACCTACAGCGAAAGCATCGACTTAACTAAACCGACAGCCAAAGCATCAGAGAAAGGGTCTATTTGAAATTAATTTTCTGTAAATATTTTAATAAAATGAAGGGCAATGACGGTTGAATCTGAAACTTAAGGGTTCGCAGAACACTCTTCTTGCAACATTTTCTTTTCACAATCCGTATTTATTTCACGTTCTTTGCCTAAACATTGCCAATTTCGACGTTTTAAATTGCGAGTTTGACGTTTTGAGGAAAACTCCAAAATTTGTTGTTTTAGCTGCCCGTAACTTTTTTGTCCTTAAACTTAGAGACCTAAATTTTGGTACATGGTTCACTCTTTATAATACCAATACACGTACCAAATTTGGTTGCCATCACTTTGTTATTTCCGGAAATATGATTTTTTTTGGAAAGAAAACAAAAAAAAACCTGGTCTGATTTTCCTGGCTAACGAACTTATCAAAGCCACTTGCAAAAGGAAGGTACTCACCAAATTTGATCAAGATCGGTCTATTATTTTTTTAGTTATAGGTGTGAGATATATATATATATATATATATATATATATATATATATATATATATATATATATATATATATATATATATATATATATATATATAAACACAGATCTCCCCATTAGTGAATGATATACCATTAACCGATAAACTCTATAGCCAACACTACTGCCAAAGCATCAGAGAAAGGGTCTATTTGAAATGAATTTTGTGGGAATATTTTAGTAAAATCAAGGACAATGACGATTGAAACTAAGACTTCAGGCTTTGTAAAACATTATTCTTGAGACATTTTCCTTCCATAGCTTATATTAGTTTCAGGTTCATTGCCTAAATATTACCAATTTTGACGTTTAAAATCGCGACTTTTGACGTTTTGAGGAAAACTCAAATTTATTTTTCTCTAAATGCCTGTAACTTTTTTGTCCTTTAACCTACAGAGCTAAATTTTGGTAGGTAACTTACCTATAATGATATAAACACGCGTACCAAATTTGGTTGCCCTTACTTTGTTAATTCCGGAGATATCTTTTTTTTTTTCTATAAATAAATCACAAAATTTTCCGGAAAACCCTCAGCGGATTTTCCTGGCTAACGAACTTATCCAAGCCACTTGCGAAAGGAAGGTACTCACCAAGTTTAATCAAAATCGGTCCATTATTTTTTTAGTTATAGGTGTGATATATATATATATATATATATATATATATATATATATATATATATATATATATATATATATATATATATATATGTATATATATATATATATATATATATATATATATATATATATATATATATATATATATATATATATATATATATATATATATATATATATATATGTATGTATGTATGTATGTATAATAGAGGTGTGCGAACCCATGTTTTGTTCGAACCGAACTATGAACGAACCTAAGCAAATATGTTGCCTCGAACTTCGAACCTCTGAAATAGTATGTCTAAGGTTCACAGTCGAACTTCGAACTTCTTAGAAATACAAAATCGAACATCGAACTACCCAAAATTTTTCAGTCTTCATATATCATTTCCTTAAATACAAAATTTTGGAATATTGTAATATTTACAAAAAAGAAGGGTTCGACAAATTTGCAGGTTGATTAGGTGAAAATGCCTTCCGGTGCTGATTGTGGAGATGGGTCAACGTTAAATCAAAAACAAAAAAGATTTTAAACTTTTTTAAATTTCTAGATCTATAGATAAGCTCAATTATAATCATGTTGTTGTTGGGTATTTGCTAGGCAGTTTTAGCAAACAGATTGAGAGAGTTCAAAGTGAGCATGATAGGTATAAAATAACCACTTACAAGTTTGAATTGTCTCCTGATTGTGAATATTTAAGTGTTTTGGCTCACTGTGAAATAAAGCATGTTGAAACCGGTGTTTTCCAAAGACAATCTACAATTATCCTCAAATTCTGAAAATTTACGTTACTGATCGCCTTCGAACAGCGCCATCATAATGTCGTTACTGAAATAGGTGCTGGGAGGCTAGGATATACAAGAAAAATAATTCTGTGATTGCTAAATGGCTCTGTCGTGTCTCAATGTGTCCCATCTACTGTCAAAAATATGCATGAGTGAAATCTTCTGAAATTACGCTATCGACTCAATGAGATTGATAACGAGTTTAAAGCGCCGCTACCGAGTTAAAGAGGCCGCAACTTCGCTACCTTTGGCAACATTCTATGCCTGTAAAGTGAAATTTCGAAGTATTTTTGAGCAACGAACTTCGAACTATTTTGAAGAATTACATATTTCGAACTTCGAACTACTTCAACATCGCTTGTGCGAACATATTTTCGAACCGAAGGTTCGGTTCGAGTTCGGGTTCGGTTCGGAATTTCGAAGCTTCGGACACCTCTAATATATAAACATATAAAGTCTGAAACCGACTTTGGATTTGGGTTCCAGGGGTCCTAAATAGCGCTCATTTGAAAAAAACTTTTCAAAATTCAAAAGTCGGGATCTCCTAATTAGTGATTTTTTTTTAAGAAAATTCACTAAAAGCAAAAGTTATTCTACTTGGTAAAAAGGAAGGCGTTCCTAGTATTCTGAACTATAGACAAATATCTTTATTAAGTGTGTTTCTATCTAAAGATATCTGTGTATCTATCCTTTTACCTATACATCAACTTTTCTAACTGCAGCTGGTGTCTTCAAACTGTTTGTAAATCTAAATTTCCTTATAAGAAAGTCGACAATAAAAGCAATTAATTTTGTTATTTTTAAGTTTAGGGTATTCCCATATACTTAGTAAATTTTATGAATTCTTCACAAGTATAATTATTCTGTTTTAGGTGTATTTAGCGCAATATTACGACAGAATCTTCCAGCAATATAACGAGGAAGAACGAGACGCAAAAAGTAGTGATATGCAATTACATATGATCAACTATTTTGGTAAATCATTGTTATATGGAACAACATATGTTTATCAGTCTATGCCCAGGTTATTATCGATCTGGTTCGATTATGGTACAAGATTGTTAGATGTTACTTCTAGTCCGGTTAGAGAGGAAAGAAAAGGATACTTGTTGAAGATGACAAAACTTATTGACTCTTTTTTGGAAAGGTTACCTTCCTTCATTTTTCTTACAGCATTGTCTCAGCTAGTTTCGAGGATTTGCCATCCTCAAAAAGAGGTAAATATACTGTTATGTTTCATACTGCAAATTTCTGAAGAAAATATATTTTTAATAGGTTTACATCGAATTGAAGTCGATCATTATAAAACTACTGCTTGAGTATCCTCAACAAACCTTATGGATGATTATTTCTGTGATAAAGTCCGATTATGCTGTGCGTTCCAAGAGATGTGCTGAAATTTTGAATGATCCTCGATTGAGAACAGGTCCAATGACTAAGTTGATAAGAGATTTTACAGCTTTGGCAGAAAAACTTATAGAATTGTGCAATAAAGAAATAGCTGGCGATGTCCACGTCACAAGTGTTAGTCTCTTACTTAGAACGCTACCAAGGTAAGCAAATGTTACTTTTATATTACTTTTTTTATTTATATTTTTATTTATTTATTTATTTACTTATTCAACGGATCAACCATTTACAATAATAATAAGAACATCTAAAACTACATTAGTCTTAAATAACCTATCTCAATATGAGAACATAACAAAAAAGCAAAACATAACCTGTACACCATATGTATGACAATTCAATCAATAACACCTCTCAAAATGCCTCTAATTGAACGGTCAGAATCATTAAACATATCCAAGAGCTCCGAATACTCATTTGCAGCTCTCGCTACTCTCGACATTGGACTGAAAAAGCCATAATTGGTTCGATGGAAGGGAACCACGAAAATCTCTCTTGCTCTCGTGCGATCCGGAATCCTTACAGAGACTAACTCAAGCAAAGAAGGACTATCAATTTTATTCACTAATAATTTATGCAGAAAACAAACATCACTGACAATCCTTCTACCACTGAGTGACTGCAAGTGCAGCCCATTCTGTAAGCACAAATTCACAAGAATCTATTTTGTATGGCCTCAATCTGATTGATGTAAATATTGTAATTCAGACTACACGAGAGCATTCCAACAAAGAGCGAAGCAGACCACAATACAACCTTCTCAAGCTATTGCATGAAAAATCCAGAGTTGATCTATGAATAAATCCTAACATTTTATATGCCTTAGATACTATGTATTCTATGTGATCCTTAAAAGATAATTCACTATCCAATACAATGCCCAAGTCTTTAATCATTTCCTTCCTCTGTAAAGCACTAGAGCCCATGAAGTACACAAAGTCAATGGGAAACTGAGCTCTAGTGAATGTAATGCAGACACACTTATCAACATTCAGAGTCGGAAGATTATCACCACATCACCGAGCAAAACGATTTAAGTCTTCCTGTAAAAGTAAAGCGTCCTGTCTGGAACAAACAATCTTGAAAATTTTGATATCATCGGCAAACATCAAAATCTGACTATGCTTAAGTGAATGTATGACATCATTGATAAAAAGATTAAAGAGGACTGGTCCACAATGTGAACCCTGAGGAACTCCTGAAGAAACAGTAATACTATCAGAAATGAAGTTTCTGATCTTTACACTCTAGGACAGTTGGCCTCAACAACAAAATAGACAAATGATTTTGGATACTAAAGGCACCAAGTGACAATAAACAATAACATAAATACCATTTCTACTTCAGATGCTCAAAATGATCACCATTTTTCTCAAGACGCAGTTGTACCTTCTTAACAATGCCTCAGCAGGCCATTCACATTTACAATCTTTTTATTTATTTATTTATACATACATCATGCATTAGCTTAAAAGCCAAATTAAGGATGGGCCAATACACAAAACATAATAACTAACAATAATCAAGCTAACAATACAAAAAAAGAGTAATAAATTAGATCGCTTTGAAAAACATTTTTATCTCTGATATGTTACATGAGAAGATATCTAGGCGGTCGTGCAGTACAGAGTAATCATTGCACATCTGGTAGATTGGAGACGATCACAGCAATCGTGTACGAGCAGTCGGGAGATAAAATCTTGTACATTATTATAGATATGCGTATAAAAAATGTCATATTCCCACATAAAATCTAGTCGATTAAGGTCCGGAGACTAGTATGGCCAGGTAATGCAACAGTTGGTGATAATTGTCTGTCCATTATGCAGAAATCCGTTGGACTACGGTTGCCAGTCAATCTGTGAAGATATATGTTATCTAAAAACATCATCTTTAAAATATTTTATTGGTATTTCTATGTGTCGTGGCAAATTGTTTAACATACTTCACAATCTTCTTGTAAAAAATCTTAAATACCTTTCTCCATTTAATTCGCCATAAAAGAAAAATGGACTCACCAGTGTACATCAGGTTCTATCACACCACAGATTGATGAAAAATATATAAGGCCAGATGTATTCTCACCATAATTGCAACCGCAGACCGGTTTCGCTCTAATTAGAGCTCGTAAGTAACATATACTAATTACAGCGAGAGCACACCTATAAAGTAAAACGGCTATGGTAGCCAGCCTCCTAAAATATTGCAAAATGTACAACAGGGTCGCCATCTTGGTGCAGAACCAGGTAGTATGTTGTCATGACAGCTCCAAATGACACAAAATCTTATAAAATACAACCAACTAAAAATTCTGCAAGTTGTCAGCCCTGGCCCATTTCTTCCCTAATATAGTTCTAATTAGAGCGAAACCAGTCTGCTTTTCTAATTATGGTGAGAATATGTCTAGCCTTACATACATTGTCCATATAGTTTTGTACTTTTGGCATGACATTATCTCTTAATAAATTTAGATATTTTTCTAAAGTCAAATTTCCTTTGATGAAGAATTGTCCAATTAAAAATCACAATAAAAGACAAATGTTGACCAGGTCGTTAAAAAACGCTACAGAAGACGATGCCACACTAAACATTCTTATTGACTATATAATTGATTAGTAATTATAAATTTCATAAGGGAACCCTGGTTTTATAATTTTTTCTCAAAATTTTCAATATCCCTCCCCACGAAAATTTGAAGAGCCTGTATGCAGAATAATTCGTATATTCTTATATATATATATATATATATATATATATATATATATATATATATATATATGTTTCAATTTTAACAAAAAAAAAGTTGGTTGTTACCAAGGTGACAATCTAAGCTGTCAAAAAATTTTAAGGTCACACAAATATGTCAAAAAGATAGTCCAACAACTTTTATTTAAAACAATTATATGCTATATCCGCATTCTTTCTGAGGCAAAAAACTCGTTTAATAACCACATCAAAAACAAAGTTCTCTCCAGCTTCAATGGCAGCAAACCCTTCTGGACTCTTGCTAAATCTATTGGGAATAATTTCTGCAAGAGCACGTTCCCACCTCTTGATTCAGGGGGATGAAATTGTTTCTACCATCCTGGGCAAGGCTGAACTTTTTGCCTCGTTGTTCACTGCCAATTCTACTCTAAACCCACCTCCAAATGTTCAACCACCAACAGTCCCCAGTGTCGCGCATAACATCTCTTCTCTTAATACCAGGAAAGCCTCTGGCCTTGACGAGATCCCAGCAATTGTTCTCAAAAAAAATGCGCACCAGAACTTGCTCCTGTCCTGACTCATCTGTTTCAGACATCTTACAATAGAGACATATTCCCTAGTAACTGGAAAACTGCTTGAGTACAACCTGTCCCTAAGAAAGAATCTAAAGGGCTTCCTAGCAACTACAGGCCTATTTCTCTCATTCAGTTGTCTCTAAAGTGATGGAAAATATATAAACACCGAATGATTAAAATTTCTTGAAAAACAGTCTAATCCACGACAGGCAGTATGGATTCTGTCAGCGCAGATCAACTGCCGCCCTCCTTTCCTGTTCACCCATTTTTGGAACAAGTCTATGGAACTACACGGTGAATCCCAGATTGTCGCTCTAAACATATCCAAAGCATTCGACCAAGTCTGGCATGCCAGCGCTGCTTAATAAACTTCCGCCCTATGGCCTACCACCAAAACTCTGTATCTGGACAGCAAATTTCCTCTCCAACCAGAGCATTTCTATTGTCGTGGATAATTCCTCTAAACTGTATCCAATTAACGCTGGAGTCCCTCAAGGTTCAGCTTTAGCCCCTACTTTGTTTCTTCTCCACATCAATGACCTCCTCTCTGGCACATCCAACCCAGTTCACAGTTACATGGACGACAGCACCCTCCACTCAAATATACAATATTCTAAACCTGTTTCTTTAGCCCAATTAGACGAGGATCGCAGACTCTTGGAGGTTTCTGTCTCTGTGGATCTCCAAAAAATATTAGACTGGGGAAGTAGAAATCTTGTACAATTCAACTCCACCAAATCTCAGTCTTGCTTTCTATCTCATAAGAGATACAGCAGCCCTAGACCCATCACAATGAACAACCAAGTTATTCAAAGTAATGAGTCATTTTCACTGTTGGCATTTCTGTGGATCAAAATCTTAATTGGCATCAACATGTCACATCAATTGCAGAAGCGGCTGCTAAGAAATTAGGTTTCCTCTTCCGGGTTCGCAAATACTTTTCACCAGCTAATCTCTATACCTTATATACTTCACAAATTAGGCCAAACCTCGAATACTGCTCCCACATCTGGGATGCCGCTGCGGCTTCTACACTCGCTATCCTGGACTCCATTCAGAAGAGAGCTATACATCTCATCGGTGACCCTACCCTCACCCAAAGGCTGCCATCCCTTGCCCACTGACGTCCCGTTGTTGACCTCTCTCTCTCTTTTATTGATATCTGCACGGGCACTGCTCAGAGGAGCTTTCTGCCATAGTTACTCCACCTGCTGCCCCCAACAGATCTACCAGGGGAACAGAGCGAATGCACCCTTCTACTGTCCAAGTCACCAGACATAGAACATCTTGTTATGCCCGCTCTTTTGTCCCAAGAATTTACAAGTTGTGGAATTCCTTGCCGGCACATGTTTTTGCTTCTCCTCCGAACCTCCAAACCTTCAAGTTCAGAATTAACAAGTTGCCTCTTTCCTCCTTGTCGACACCCACGGTACGGTAGTATTTAGGCTGTAAGCCCTCGTGGTGTGTTGTGGAAATTATATATATATATATATATATATATATATATATATATATATATATATATATATATATATATATATATATATATATTTAATTGTATTAGTTCTTTTCAAGTTATCCCCATTATTCAAAATATATAACTGACCTAGTAACTTGAAAACAAATACAAATCAGATAACATAAGATATTTTGTTTGTATTATTTAGGCTTAGCAGGGCAAATTGCAGACCAGCTTTTTCCTAACATCGATTTCTTGTCTGCTGGCCTACACTAACGAACAAACATCCCCTCGCTGTGTTATACATCGTTTACTTCTCCTTTAATAGATAGATCGTTTTCTACAGTTTCACTTTTAAAGTGCTTACTTGCAATTAACTCTTGTGATATATAATACATCCCTGAAATTTTACATATTCCTGCTGTCCCACCCTGTATATTTATTTATAGTAATAATTCAATCACAAATAAAGAAAGTTTGTGTGTGACAGTTTTCAAATAAAGTAACTAAATAGCTGCCAAAGAAATAATAATATTAGTAATTAAAAATGTTAAAAGGAATGGAATATGGTAGTCATAAAAAAATAGACTCAAGTTATATTGTGAGATGTACGACAGACGACAGCGTCGCCATCTCGGTGCGAAACCAGGTAGTATGTTGTCACGGCAGGCTCTAATAAACACAAAATGTTCTAAATAGAGACAACTGACGAACAATTTTTGTAAATTGTCAGCCGTGGTCCATTTATTCCCTAATACAGGGACAATGTTTGTAAGACTAGATGCATTCTAATTATGGTGAAGATCCATAAAGCCTTACATTCGAGGTTTCACGAATAACCTCAAATATGAATTTAAAATGTAATGTACTTTCAGAATGCTGTCGAAAGGCGACTTCAGTGAAATAATGGTTCCCACATATCGATTTAGAAAACTCGTGCTGCCGAATCCAGATTTTGAAAGCAGTGAACATAATCCATTTCCAAATCATTATGTTCATATAGTTGGTATCGATGATGAAGTCACAATATTAACCAGTCTACAGAGACCAAGAAAGATCAGTTTTAGGGGTTCTGATGGCAAAAGGTAAGGTGACTTTTCAACTATAAATTATTTCTTTGGTTATAGAGACTACCTAAAAACTAATGGTTTTACACAGCTTTACCCCCCCCCCTCCTCCTCCTTCTTCTTCTTCTTCTTCTTCTTCTTCTTCTTCTTCTTCTTCTTCTTCTTCTTCTTCTTCTTCTTCTTCTAGTGCCTTCTCCTATCTAAGATCGGCAACAATTTTGACGAATTCTTCTCTGTCTTGGGCCCTTTTCAGCAAAGTGTTTGAACCCAAGCCTGTCCAATCTCGTATGTTCTTAAGCCAGGAGCACTGCCTGCGTCCCAGTCCACGTTCTACCTTCGATCTTACCCTCTATCATGAGTTGTAGAAACTCATATATATTGTGTCTCATTACATGACCGAGATATGCAGTTTTTTGCTTTTTTATGATTTCGATGAGTTCACGTTCTCTGCCCATACGATGCAAAACCTCCAAATTTGTGGTGTGAGCAGTCCAAGGAACTCGCAACATTCGTTGATACACCCACATTTCGAATCCTTCGAGTCTGTTTAGACCGCCAGCCTTTAGCGTCCACGCCTCAACCCCATACAGAAGCGTGAAATATATGAAGCACAAAATTGTATCTAATTTGTATATCAAGTGACCTATCGCTTAACAGGCTTCACATTTTGAAGAAATTTGCCCTAGCCATTTCAATCCGAGCTCTGATTTCCAAATCTGGATTCAGATCTTCGCCGATCCAACTGCCCAAGTATTTAAACTTAGAGACCTTGGTTATCTGTGTGCCGCATACGTTTATATTGGTTGATTTGAATTCCGGTTTACCACTAATATCTTTGCTTTTGCAGTGTTGATTTTTAAGCCTAATAGAACTCGTTCGGCTGATTTCTTGTTAAGTAGCCGCTGCAAGCACTCAGGACTGTCTGCGATTATAACTGTGTCGTCGGCATATTGTAGATTATTTATCAAGGTTCCATTCACTTTTATGCCATCTTCTGCACCTTCAAGTGCGTTTTTGGAATACAATTTCGGAGTACATGTTAAACAGCATAGGGCTCAGTACACAGCCTTGTTTGACTCCACGTTTAATTGGTACAGTTTTTTTTCTGTTTTCAATCTGCACTGTCGCCACCTGGTGTTCATAGAGGTACTGAATGATTTTTAGATCTTGGGAGTCTAAGCCTTTACTTTCTAGTATGTTCAGCAGCGTGCTATGTTTGACACAATCTAATGCCTTAGCATAATCTATGAAACACAGGTATACTTCTTTTCGCCTATCTCGACACTTCTGCAGCAGGACCAATAACGCAAACAAAGCCTCTCTAGGTCCCAATCCCTCTCGAAAATCCATCTGCAGTTCGCTCAGATCCTGCTCGCATTTCCTATGTATTCGATTATGTAGGACCTATAGAAACAACTTTAATATCTGACTCATTAAGCTAATTAGTCGAAACTCATCACATCTTTTCGCGCCTGGTTTTTTAGGAATAGGGACAAATGTACATTTTAACCAGTCTTGAGGTATATATCCATTGTTATAGATGGTATTAAATAGTTTGATCAGGACTTTTAAGTTTTCTTCATTTATAAGTTTCAGGAATTCTGGACAAATGTTGTCTGGTCCAGCTGCTTTACCGTTTTTTTATTCCCTTCAAAGCCTTTTCTATTTCTGCAGTCATTATATTTGGTCCCATTTCTGTTTGACGTTGGTTACGAAAGGGGGGACCTTTGTCGTCGAAAAGATCAGAAATATAATTTGTCCACACTTCTTGCAGTTCTTGTGTGTCTAAGACTGTCTTGTTGTCTTGATTTACTATTTTTGTATATCTTGGGGATTTACGGTTTCCTGTAATTTCCTCAACTCTTTTGTGGATATTAAGTAGATCATGTTTTTGGTTCATCTCCTCTATTTCCTTACTTCTCTCCATCATCCGTGCTTTGGCATTTCTTTACCCCTGGTATCATAATTCTTGCTGTTTTCTGCTTTTTTTGTAATTTAAAAAAAAATCAATTGTTTTCAAAACAATTTTGATAAACCAAACACTATTTCGAGGAAACTGAGATTTGTTTGAGACTGCCAGATAGCAAAAAAGTCCTAAAATAATAAATGCACAAAAATAGTTAAATTATCTTTTTATATACTTCTACAGCTACACACAGATGTTAAAACCCAAAGACGATCTTCGTAAAGACTTTAGGCTGATGGAGTTTAATGATATCGTCAATCAATTCTTAGCAAGGGAACCCGAATCCAGACAAAGAAGATTAAACATTAGGCTCTATTCCGTGGTACCTCTAAATGAAGAATGTGGCCTAATAGAATGGGTACCAAATTTAGTTGGATTCAGACCTATATTAATGAACATCTATCAACAAAAGGGTAGGTACTCATATTTCACAGCAATGAAATGATATCGAAACAGTTTTTTTTCTTTTAAGGTCTAGGCATGAAGGGTAAAGAATTGAAAGAAGTCTGTTGCGTTCTGAAAGACCCGTTGGCTAAAAAGCGGGAAGTGTTCACAAATGTACTGTTACGTAGACATCCACCTGTCTTGGGAGAATGGTTTAGGAAAACGTTTCCTGATGCTCAGGTTTAAACAATTATTTTTTGTGTGACAGTTATAACAATAGATTTTTTTTAGAACTGGCTGACAGCAAGAACAGCATACATTCGTACAACTGCAGTAATGTCAATGGTTGGTTATATTCTTGGACTTGGTGATCGTCACGGTGAAAATATTTCATTAGATTCGCTCTGTGGAGATATAGTGCATGTAGACTTTAATTGCTTATTTAACAAAGGTATGTATAGTATTTTTGAAAGTTAAATTTTCATGACCAGTAACTAATAACATCTCTGTAGTACCTCAAGACACAAGATTGGGACCTTAAATATTACTTCTTAGTTTGTTAGAATTGCTAGTATTATTGTAATTATTAATACGATGTACACAGGGTGCCCCACATAAAAATGGGGGAAAAGTTGCGCAATGAGGAAGACTTGTAAGCAGCGTTCGCAAAAATGAATGATCTTTTTGGGTTTTAAATATTGGTTTTTATTTTTTTCTGAAATTAATCGAAAGGATATCAAAAACAAAAAGCAGTTTGTCATTGCTACTTTTTAAGCTCTACATGGTAGCGTTAACACATTTTGATTTTAACATTTGGTTTCTGAGAAACCATCAACTCAATTTTTTAAATACTGTCTTGTATTTTTAAAGTTAGATTTCGAAGCCTTTTTTATTCGGTTTTCAACAACATATGACACTTAATTGTTTTTTGAGTTTTGGCCTTTAAATTTATATTACTTTATAATTATGTTAAAACAGTCCTGCTTTACCAATGTTTAACTTGGGGATTTAATGAAAGACATTATCCAATGAAAGACAAAAACTACAGTAACTACGATAGTAAATAAATACGATCCTTGATTTTTAAATCTGACTCCGACGCTCCATTCTATTCGGCTTTCAATTCAGCAATACAATTTTGTTGAATTTTAGCCTACAATTTTCTTTTATGATTATTGATTTATGTTAATACGGCCCGGCTTTTTGCTAATTTTCAACTTACGAATTCAGTGGGATTAATTTCCCATTTGTAGATATTCTTAAAAACATATATATTTTCAATCCATACCTATTAATATTGATACAATGTATTTTGCACAAAGCAGGCATTGGTTACAAAAACCTTAGAAACTTATTAACTGTCAGAATAATGTAACAACATTTATTGTTTTGAGAGCACTAGTTTGAACATGGAGGGTGTTTTTTCTAACAAAAATAAGTTTAGTATGTTACGTTGTTACATCTTGTGACAAAGAAATTCAATTGAAACCGGGTATGTATTTTACCCCGTATCCTGGAAAACAGCAACCTTGAAAGTCCATATTCAAACGGTTAGGGCAAAGCTTAAAGCAATATGGTTCTTTCAAAAAGTCAGTCAACAAACGGGAGAGACCTGCTGTTAACAGTGAAGATTTTAATAATGTCCTCTCGGTTGTTGAGAATCCTGGAACTTCTACAAGCACAATTGAAAAAACTACTGTCATATCAAAATTCACAGTACACAGGATGTTATCGAAAGAGAAGTTCCATCCATACAAATTTCATATTTGTCAAGGACTTTGGCCTAGTGATGAAGACAGGCGTAGAATATTTTGTGAGTGGTATACAGTGTGATGCTGATGCCCAATTTCTAGCGAAATAATCTGGACGGATGAAAGCACAGTAATCAACAATGGTATTTTTAAGCGTCGTAATACACATTATTGGTCCCGAGATAATCCTCACCTACTAAAATCTTCTAGGCATCAGTATCGGTTTGGATTTAACATGTGGGTTAGAATTTTTTGGTGCAAACGTAATAGGTCCTTCTATTTATAAAGAGAACCTCAACTCTGAATGTTATTTCCATCTGCTTAGAAATAATGTTGCGAATTATTTAGAAGAGATATCTCTGGCAAGAACCTCCAGTTGTTGGTTTCAACACGACGGCGCCCTTGCCCATAATTCAAGAGATGTAAATGCCTACTTATCTGAACAATTTTCTAATAAATTAAGTTCTACACCCTCAACAATATCCTGCCCGGCAGGATCTCCAGATATTACTCCTTTGGACTTTTTTCTTTGGGGGGTATGTTAAAAACAGGGCTAGTGTTCTGGATGAGATGGTGACCAGATTCTACCATTGCTTAGAAGCAAATTGTTTAAATTTTGAACACTTGCTGTAATTGTAAGTTTATTTTTAGTTTAATTGTTCACTTTGTACTTTTTGATTTACCATATTACTTCATTTTCATATTGATTAAAAACATAACATTTTCAAGAATGTCTATCATTGGAGAATGTCTTTTGTTAAATCCCCAAGTTGAACATTGGTAAAGCAGGGCCCTCTTAACATAATTTTAAAATAATAACGATTTGTAGGCCAAAACTGAACAAAACAATTAAGTATCATATGTTGTTAAAAAAAGAGTTAAAAAAAGGCTTCAAAGTCCAACTTTGAAAATCCAGGACCGTATTAAAAAAAAGGGTCGGGACGCAGCAAGTGCGTTATGGTAGTGAATTTTTATTAAATGCTTGAAACTTGAATAACTCAATTTTCTATAAACTTAGAAAGTTGTAGTAAGGCCTTTCCCAAGGCAACATATCCACCAAATTTCATTAAAATAACTTTGTAATTTTCGGGGAAAAACATTTCTTTCAAAAGAAAATTCAAAATCTGAATATCTCAACTTTTTATAAACCTAGAAAGTTGAATTTTGGTATGTAGTAAGGTCTTTCCCAAGGCAATATATCCACCAAATTTTTTTTTAAAAAGCTTTGTAATTTTCGGAGAACAAATTTTTTTTCAAAAGGAAACTGAAAATTTTCCCGGAAAACCTTGTCCGATTTCCCTGGCTAACGAACTCATCCAAGCCATCCAAGCTCATTTGACAAAATTTTTGCAAAGTCTCACCATTGATACCTTTCTATTAGTGATTTTTTTAAAAATAAAAATTCACTAAAATTAAGTTGATGGTTTCTCAGAAACCAAATGTTGAAATTAAAATGTGTTCTACCCTGTAGAGCTTAAAAAGTGGCAATGACAAACTGCTTTTTGTTGTTCGATATATTTTCAATTAAATTCAGAAAAAAATAAAACAAATTTAAAAAATCAGTTTTTTCAAAACATAAGAAACTCAAAAAGATAATTGATTTTTGCGAACGTTGCTTACCTCCTCATTGCGCAACTTTTTTATATTTTGACCAACCTTTTATCTTTTACGGTTTTCAAGATCCCATAGGCACGTACTTATTCGTTTCTTTGTTCTGTAAGATTATATAATACACCATACAAAGATGCTTACTCTTGTGATTGTACAAACGTACAGTTTTAGAAACAGATTTTTTTATCGTTCTTCTGTCCAAAATATCACTGAAGTCAGTTCTGAAATATTATCCTGACGTTGAACAAACTTAATTTTTTTAAACATAGTCATTACTTTAAATTTCAGGTGAATCTTTCGAATGGCCTGAAAGGGTACCTTTCCGTTTGACTCAGAATATGGTTGCCGCAATGGGACCACTGGGAGTTGAAGGAATCTTCAGGAAATCGTGTGCTTGTACTTTGAAAGTTCTCAGAGAAAATTCTACAACACTGATGTCGACAGTGACTCCCTTTGTTTACGATCCATTGGTACACTGGCCGCGAAATGCACCATCTTCTCATGCACATAATGCTGAAAGGACCAACGAACAGGTATAAAGGCTTGTAGTATTAATGTAGTATTAATTAGTTCCCAATTTCATTCATTATATACAGTGTCCCAGATTCGCTTCTCTATACAGGGATCTCGACTACTATTATACCTACAGCAAACGTTAAATGGGAAAAGTTTTAGAGGAAGCCTACTGCATTCAATATCAGGCTTCAGGTTTACGATTGGTGAATTGGTTTAGGAAATATCGCCGAAAAACCGAAAATGGAGGATTTCGTTTTTTGCTAGTACATTCGAAATTGACATTATTCGGACACTTTTTAAGACGAATAAGATGGCGTGTATGACATGCCTCTATCGTATTTTGTTATCCAGCAACCCGCCTCAACTTTCATTTTTCTTATGGCCACCATATTGGATTTTTTGATTTTTGGAAAGACCATAAAATTTCTAGTTTAGTGGTGTCTCACAAGTGCATCAAAGATTTGAGTATTATCAAAATATCACACTTCGTAAAGTTAGGTCTTAGTTTTTTCTAAGGAGGCTATGTTTTATTTGTCAGAAAATTGGGTTTTTATAAGTTACACATTTTTTCCATCTAAGGAGGCTCTGACTTTGACATTAAATAATTCAAAGTGTCAAAGTTGTGTTTTAATAAGTAGTAAGCTTTTCTCGCATTAAAACCATAAATCTAACACAAAATCATCGAAAACTGTTGAAAATGACCGGTATTCCCTATTCAAATGAAGAAAAGTTCGACATGTTAGCGGTGTACTTGCAGTCACCGCCGATATTTTTTTTTTTTTTTTTGTTCCCTCAGGGCTCGTCCGCGGCCTTGCCGCCCCGATAGCACCGCAACCCTTGGTTGATTGTGCATACCCCTAGTCTTACTCCACCCATTCCAAAATCACTGTGCCTTGAACTAGTCTGCACAGCGATTGGTAGGGTGAAGTTTTATATTGCTCTGTCTCCGGTCTAGAGTGACCGTAGATCAGTTGTCTTTTCCGGTCCAGAGCTATACACTCGCACAAGATGTGCTGGGCTGATTCCTCCCCCTCGCCGCAGAGTCTGCATGCGAGGTCCCCTTCGAACCGCCCCATTTTATGTAGGTGTTTCTTGACGGCCATGTGTCCCGTCAAGAGACCTGTTGTGTTTCTGAGCTGTCCTCTGCTAAGGTTTAGCAGCTCCACAGCTCTCTTTGAACTGGGTCCGTCAATTATTGACTTCCCATGTCTGAGCCCTGGACAGTCCGCCCAGTACACCTTGTGTTGGTTTCTGACCCAGGACTTAATGGCTCCCCTGGCAGTGCTCTTTAACACGCCCAGAGCCGGTTCTGGTCCCATAAATGGTTCTGCTGACCCCCTCTTTGCGAGACTGTCAGCTTCTTCATTGCCTTTGACCCCCGAGTGACCCGGCACCCAGATGAGGGTCACCTCATTCTGCCCAGCCAGGTCGCTCGTCTCGTCTCGGCACTCACTCACCAGCCAGGAATTTACCCGTGGGCTACTTAGTGCCTTAAGGGCTGCCTGGCTGTCTGTGGCTATGAGGATCCGCTTGTTGGTGTAGCCCCTCCTCTTGTTCTCCTGCACACAGTGCAGGATGGCGTACATCTCGGCCTGAAACACCGTTGCATGGGCTCCGAGGGAAATACTGTGACTTACCCTCGGTCCTTCCGAGTAAACACCTGCCCCCGTCCCACGCTCCCCGCCAGATCCGTCCGTGAACCAGACGAGCGCGTCCCGTGGTATGCCCGGTGTCTCCTCCCGCCATGCCCCGCGATCAGGGATTTCCACTGTGAAGTTGTTTTCCCTGCACATTCGCGGGCTCGCGAAGTCTGACCTCATTTCAAGCATGGGTTCCTTCACGATCTCCTGAATTTTGCAGTGGCCCCTGAAGCCTGGGTTGATCTTCAGTCTACCATTGCAGGCTAGTCTGTATAGTCCTAGCCTGGCCTCTCCCATAATAACGAAGTGTAGGGGGGGTAGATCCAGCAACACCTCCATGGCGGCTGTTGGGGTTGAAGACATGGCCCCTGTGATGCCTAGGCAAGCCATCCTTTGGATCTTGCCTAGTTTTTGTTTGGCACTGGATTGTGTCACCTTAGGCCACCAGACCAGTGCCGCATATGTTAACGATGGTCTGACCACCCTTGTGTACAGCCAGTGGGCCATACTAGGTCTTAGTCCCCACGTTTTTCCATATAGCCGCCTAGTGACGGCTAAGGTCATGACTGCCTTACGCAGTATTTTTCCAATGTGACCATTCCAGGTTAGCTTAGAGTCCAATACGACCCCAAGATATTTTACCTCCCTGGCCATTGGAACGCTCCTACCGTATAGAGTGAGAGTTCTGTGGCTTTCACACTTCCTCCTCCTCGTAAACGGCACGACGGTTGCTTTCTCGGGGCTCACCCCGAGCCCTTGATCAACCGTCCACCCTTCCACCACTTTCAGTGCAGTCTGCATACGCTCCCACACTGCCTGTGTGACCTTTCCTCGGACTATGATGACAATGTCGTCCGCATAGCCCTGTACCTCATACCCCCCTCCCGAGAGCCTCCCCAGCAGGCCGTCCACGACTAGACACCAGAGCAAGGGAGACAGAACGCTCCCCTGCGGACACCCCGCCGCGACCCCCGCCAGCAGAGTCCCTCCCGCGAGTGAGGTGAACACCGCCCTGTCCCTGAGCATGGAACCGATCCACCTGCAGCAGGTCTCCTCTATTCCACGCTCCCGGGCAGCTGCCAGAACCGATCCGAACGAGGTGTTGCTAAAGGCCCCCTCTATGTCTAGGAAGGCCCCCAGCGCCACCTCCTTGTTCTCCAGCGTATTCTCCAGTTTCAGCACCAGTTGGTGCAGTGCTGTTTCTGTTGAGAATCCTGCTCTGTATGCATATTGTCCGCAGTGTAGAGGATATGCTTCCAGTACACCGCCCCTAATGTGCCGGTCGAGCAGTTTTTCCACTGTTTTCAGCAAGAAGGACATGAGACTTATTGGCCTCAGGGACTTTGCCTGGTCTGTTGGACGCCCAGGTTTAGGAATAAATACAACCCTGGCCAGTCTCCATGCCCTCGGAATGTACCCCAGAGCCAGGCTGGCCCTCATAATGAGGGTAAGCACCGGCGCCAGTATATCTATCCCCTGTTGGAGCATGATGGGCATTATTCCATCAAATCCTGGCGATTTGTATGGCTTAAAGCTGTTAATGGCCCATCTGATTTTGCTCCAGGTAACCACCTCTTTAGCGACTGTCCAGTCTACTCTAGATGCCCGCCTATAAGGCGCCTCTATTTCTGAGTGTTCCCAGTCTGGAGGTGATTGGTTTATTATGTTACAGCCGGGGAAGTGCGTCTGGAGTAAAATTTCCATAGTTTCCTCCCCCGAGCTTGTAAAGCCTCCCGTGGGTGTTCTAAGGGAGCCTATGTTAGTCTGAGGGCCCTTAGACAGGATCTTGTGTAGTCGAGCACTCTCGGACGTGTTTTCCACTTCTTCGCAGTGCCTCCTCCACGACTCCTTCTTGGCGTCCCTCAGTCTTTTGTTATAGGTCGATAGGGCCTGTCTATATTCATCCCATGCTCCCGACCTTTTGGCCGCGTTAAACAGCTTACGAACCTGCGTCCTCCTTTGCCTGAGGTCCTCGTTCCACCATGGGACGTTCCTGGTGGACACCCTCATTTTCAGGGGGCAGTTGGCGTTATAGGCCGAGGTAATTGCGTCTCGCAATTGGACTGCTGCAATCTCGAGGTCTATTGAATCCCTTATGGCCCTCTCAACCCCCCGCAGTTCCACAGCTAGGTCTGCCCTGTAGGCTTCCCAGTCCGCCTTGCGGGGGTCCCGGTACCATACCGTTTCTCTTTCGACTTTGGCGATTTCAAACCGGATGTATCTGTGGTCTGAGCTACTCACTTCCCCAGACACAGCCCAGCTTTTAACAAAGTCACCCAGAAACTGGGTGGAAACTGTTAGGTCTAAAACTTCCTCACGCCGTGTTGTGACGAATGTCGGTTTATTACCTCTATTCAATATGTCTAAATTAAATTTCATACAGAATTGTAAAAGTGCCTCACCCCTAGAGTTTGTGTCCGAGCTACCCCACAACTCATGGTGCGCATTCGCATCCATGCCGATGATGGTCTGCCATCCACCTGCTCTGCTACCCACCATCAGCTGCTCCAATTCGTTGGGTGGAGGAGGGTCCGTGCTGTCCCCTGGCAGATAGGCTGACGCGACAGTAATGTCCCTCAGCCCATCCGCTCCTCCACATCGGATTTTGATCGTTGCCAGGTCCCTGGAACAGAAATTCATTAGAGGGAGAAACTCTATCCCTTCCCTGACAAAAATGCAGGCCCTCGGATTCTCGCTGGACCTGCTGTAGATGAGCTTTCCATTAGCTCCGCCGAGTCCCTTGATCTCTCCTTTGTAGGAGTACGGTTCCTGGATGAGGGCCACATCCGTGTTCCTCAGAGCCATTAGTAGTCCGGCCGTGGCTGCCCTACTGTGTTGGAGGTTGACCTGAAGGAACCCAAGTCCCATTAACCCTTAATTGCTTCCCCAGTGGGCGGAAGCTAACCCTTCCCATGCCCCAGAATGCCTTGAAGGAGGTTCCTTCAAGGGCTCTGTAAGATGTCGGGTCGATCGAGAAGGCGAGCGTCTGTCCTTTCTCCTCTGCCTTCCTGCTTAGAACCGACCAGTGTTGCGTCCCCAGTTCAGGGTTCTGGATCTTAAGTCTGCTGATCACCGTCTCCTGCGGGACGGTGTCAGGGATCCGTACGAGGACCTTGCGTCTCTTTGGGAGTTCCTTGGGCTCGACGGCTGTCAAGTCCGCCCCCTCCCAAATCTGACCGAGGCCCCCGATCGTTTTCCGCAGCCAGTCTCGCGACTGCGGGCCGGCACAGGTTATCCAGAGGATGCCCCCCGTCAGGCGCGTCCGGTGGAACTGAGGCGGGCTCTCCCCTTCCTGAAGAGAGTCCACTGCAGCTACCACCGCAGCCTGGATCAGGTCCGCCTTCCCCTGGTCTAGCGTGACCTCAGGATGGCGTCTGTCAACCACCGCCATCCCGAGGCCCTCCGCAGCCTCCCTGTAAGAGCCAGTCTGCGCCGGTGTTCCGGCCTTAGTTCCTTTGGGAGGTCTGTCTGTAGTAGGCGTGCTAGAGCCAGAGCGCGGCGTCTTCCGACTCGCACTCTCCTCTTGCGCCTTTACAGGAACCCTGGCCCTTTTGGAACGTCTGTCTGTAGTGGGCGTGCTAGAGTTCGAGCGCGTCCTCTTCTGACCCGCACTCCCCTCTTGCGCCTTTACAGGTTTCTCGACCGTCCAGGTCCCGGCCGCCATTTTTTGCGCCCTCCGGAGCTTCTTTCTTTGCGCCCCGGAAAGACGCTTGGACTGCCGGGGCAGTCCCTCTACTCTAACAGTAGAGTCCTCACTGGTGGAGGAGCCCCCGGAGTCCGCGGAGCTCGCCGCCCTCCGGTGGGACCCAGCCTCCAGCTTGGGTGTCGGGGACAGGTCTCTGGCCGAAGCTACCCCCTGATCCCCCGTATCTACGCCGGTCGTGGGACCTCCAGAGTCCGCTGCCGCACCCTGGCTCGTCTCCGTTTCCGGGATAGACTCAAGGCTCAAGTCTGTAGCCGGAGCCACTCCTCGAGCCTCATTGGTTTTGGTTTTATATGTATTTATAATCTTCATGTTGTTCCCACGAGAATGGGGGAAATACTGTCCACACCATCAGAACCCCCTGTGTGGTGCAAGGCGGGTTACTCTGGAGGGTTGCCTGGTACTCCAGAGGTTCCGTTCACGACACCATCGCCCTGGTGCCATCCATCCATAGGCACGGGTCACGTGACACCGTAGATTGGGGGAGTTTAGTTCGACCTCCTTGTCTAGATCCGTCATGTTTAGTTATTAGCAGGGTCACCTCGTGCAGGATGCGGATTTTTACCGCGCATGACGGTCTTGGGGAAAGCTTCATCGGGAGTTTATGTTGTTATTTCCACTTCCTCAGCTTGCCCCCTGGAGTCCTTTGGCCCGCGACTCCTTAACCCCCACCGCCGATATTACCTCAGCAAGATATTTGGAGATGTACCCTGAACGACGGCAGCCTCATACAACCCAATTCAGAAAAATCTTAGTTAATTTAATTAACCATGGAGCCTTCGAACAATCTAGATGCGGATACAATATTGAAAATGAAAATCGCAACAGAAACATTTTACAAGCTGTCAACGAAACCCCTAGTGCATCGGTAAGAACTGTAGAACGGGAAATTCGTGTATCAAAATCAACGGTACACACAGTGTTAAAAAAGAACAGGTACCATCCATACAAACCCACAATAGTTCAACGACTTAAGGAAACTGATTTTCAAAGACGAATGCGCTTCTGTGAATGGTATACTAGAAAGTGTAATGAAAACCACGATTTTGTTAATCATGTCTTGTGGTCCAATGAGAGTAGGTTTACGAATTGTGGAGTTTTTTTTTTTTTTTTTTAGTAAGCACAACACTCATCATTGGGCTGTGGAAAACCCTAACGTTTGGTGTGGGATTATTGGTAATTTAATCTAACTTACCTTTTTTTAATTGGGCACTTATAGGACCATTCTTGTTTGACTACAACCTAAACGGACAGAGGTACCTAGAGCTTTTGCGAAACCAGGTTGTGCCGGCTTTACGAGCTACTCTAACCGAAGATGAGCTTAGAAGAACCTGGTTTCAGCAGGATGGATGTCCGGCTTATAACCACCATTCAAGTCAGAACATCTTAAGAGAGCAGTTTGATGAAAGAATTATTTCCTTAAATGGTCAAATATCTTGGCCTCCTAGATCCCCTGATCTTTCACCCTTGGATTTCTACCTCTGGGGGTCACAGAAAGAATGAGGTATATGAATTTGATCCTCCTGCGACCATAGAAATCCTGACACAAAGAGTTTTGGACATATTTAGAAATTGTATTAACAGAAATACACTTGTTAGGGTTGTATGAAAAACAGTTACCAATTATCAAAAATGTCTCAATGCAAATGGATGTCATTTTGCAAATCTGTCAATTAATAACCAGTTACGAACTTAATTAGATTTTACTTATTAATTTTAAATAGTTATTTACGTTCATGATCTATTGAAAATTCGATGTGTTTATTACATTACTTATTAATGTTATTTTTTGACAAATAAAACATGGCCTCCTTAGAAAAAAATAAGACCTAACTTTACGAAGTGTGATATTTCGATGATACTCAAATCTTCTATGCACTTCGGAGACGCCATTAGACTGGAAATTTTACGCTCTTTTCAAAAATCGAAAAATCCAATATGGCGGCCATAAGAAAAATGAAAATTGAGGTGGGTTGCTGGATCACAAAAGACAATATAGGCATGCCATCTTATTCGTCTTAAAAAAGTGACCCAATAATGGCACACTTTGACAGCTGTCAATTTAACTGTTTCTGATTTACTGGCGAAAAACGAAATCCGCCGTTTTTGTTTTTTCAGCGATATTTCCAAAACCAATCGTAAACCTGAAGCCTGATATTAAATGTATTAGGCTTTCTCTAAAACTTTCCCCATTTAATCTTTACTGTAGGTATAATAGGAGCCGAGATCCTTGTATAGAGAAGCGAATCTGGGACACATTGTATATGTTTAAAAAAAAAAACTAATTATGTATAGAATTTTTTGAAGTGGGAAATCTGATATGTAAAAATACAGGAAAAATATATGATCTTAATATACTTTTTTGTACAACTGTCAAAAAAACTTGGTATTTTACAACCGGCATTTTTCCATCTATCGATGCCCAAATATTTTCGTTTTTTTTTTTTCACTGTAAAAAAATTATCAACTAGTCATAATAATTCAAACTTACAGGTGTACAAAAAATGTTGTTTGTAAAATTCGTGTTTCGGACACTTTAGAGAGACTTTTTGGCCTCGCCCTGCGGTAATGGCCAAAAATTAACACTCTTATATGCCATTCGAAAAGCACTCATTTTACGCACTTTATACAAAAATAACTATTTTTTTCAGGTATAAAACTCAAATCTAAAATTACTTAGCTAAAGTTAAGCATTGAGGGACAAGGCCAGTTCCTGGGTGTGTGACCAGTTTGAGCTCTTATTCTGGTCTTTTTTAATTATTATTTTTATACATTTCAACAACACACCACGAGGGCTTACAGCCTAAAAACTATCGTACTGTAGGTGTCGACAAGGAGGAGAGTGGCAAACTGTTAATTTGGGACTTGAAGGTTTGGAGGTTCGGAGGAGAAGGAAAAACATGTGCCGGCAAGGAATTCCACAACTTCCACGGGACAAAATAGCGGGCATAACAAGATATTCTATGTCTGGTGGCCTGGACAGTAAAAGGGTGCATTCGCTCTGTTTACCTGGTAGATCTGTTAGGGGCAGCAGGTGGAGGAACTATGGAAGAAAGCTCCTTTGAGCAGTGCCCGTGCAGATATCTATAAAAGAGAGCGAGGCACCAACGGCACGTCGGTGGGCAAGGGATGGCAGGCTTTGGGTGAGGGTAGGGTCACCGATGAGACATATAGCTCTCTTCTGAATGGAGTCCAGGATAGCGAGTGTAGAAGCGGCAGCGGCACCCCAGATGTGGGAGCAGTATTCGAGGTGTGGCGTTAATTGTGAAGTATATAGGGTATAGAGATTAGCTGGTGAAAAGTATTTGCGAGCCCGGAAGAGGAAACTTAATTTCTTAGCAGCCGCTTCTGCAATGTAAGATGTTGGTGCCAATTGAGATTTCAATCCACAGATCCGGTTGGAGAGAAATTTGCTGTCCAGGTACAGAGTTTTGGTGGTAGGCCATAGGCCGGAAGTTTATTAAGCAGCTATGTGTGCCAGACCTGGTCGAATGCTTTGGATATGTCTAGAGCGACAATCTGGTTCCATAGACTTGTTCCAAGAATGGGTAACAAAGGAAAGGAGGCCGTCAGTTGATCTGCGCTGACGGAACCCATACTGCCTGTAGTGGATTAGACTGTTTTTCAAGAAATTTTAGTAATTCGGTGTTTATATATTTTTCCATCACTTTAGAGATGACTGAAAGGAGAGAAATAGGACTGTAGTTGCTAGGAAGTGCTTTGGATCCTTTCTTGGGGAATGGTTCTACTCTACCAGTTTTCCAGTTACTAGGGAATATGCATCTATTGTAAGATATCTGAAACAGACAAGTCAGGATAGAAGCCTGGTGAAATTTATAGTTTGCAAACTGTGCCTCTAATAACCACAGCAGGGGGGTGACAAACCTAAAAAAAGTTATTCTACAGCTTGTAATTTTATGATTTTCCTTGTATTTGATATAATCATCACACCGTTTATAATTTTTCTTTTAGGCTGTTGAACACATTAAAAATATCGAATTACGTCTTCAAGGGATTATGAAATCAAGAACAAGAAATTTTTCAATACCAGTTTCCCTTTCTGTTGAGGGACAAGCCAATAATTTGATCAACGAAGCAATGAGTGTGGATAATTTGTGTCAAATGTATATAGGATGGGGGCCATACCTTTAAACATTCCAACAAGTCAGTTTGAAGGACCACTCTGGTTTAGTTTGCAAGATAAATAGTTTTAGTTTGCTTTAAGGCATTGTTAAGAAGTTGTAAATACAGATTTTATATGTTAAAAATGCTTGCGTCTTTTACTGTATTTTTTATTTATTTCTTTATTTTACTTATTTTTATTTTATTTAATAAACACACAAATATTACACAAGTTTTACAAAGTAGGTACATACACCTATGTCACATAAGTATGCAATGGTCTATGACATTATAACCTATTTATTTGATATTGCGTTACTCCAATATAACTTGTTAATATTGATTTAAAGAACAACAAATACAACAGCATTGAAAACTATCTCATAAGCTTCTTGACTTAATCAGCAAAAAAATAAATGAAAAAATATGTTTTTACACTGAAGCAAACATCATCCCCTCCAATCCTGTCCAATAGTCACATATTGTAACAAAAGACACCAAATTGAAACACTCCAGTTGAAAACCTGTATGCCTTACCATAGCCCAACTTCACACCACATCTGTTCCACCAGTTTTCTAACACATTCAATCTAATGACTCTTCACTCATTTTCACACTACTTACACACTCCCGACTCCATAATGTCACCACCCACCTTTTGTTGCCCTATCTTTCTCTCGCATTCTCCCTCTATCTTTTCCTATAGCTTGCTAAATACTTCAAACTCCCAAAATCATCCACTCAACCTATAAAATGTATCTGCTATGTCAGTGCAAATATTTATCCATCATTCCAAGTCATATACCCCACTACATCATTTTATAATAATCTTTAAAATAAAACAATTATGAGCAACATAAGTTAACACTTTCTTAAATTTGTATTTATTTCTAATAGTGTTAACAGCATCTGGGATTTGTTGTAAAACTCTGGGCCAAAAAATGATATATATCGTTGATATACCGTTTTTCTGTGATAAGATGAAACAGATTTGTTGCTTATAGCTCTAGTAACATAAGAGTGTTGTCAAGCACTAGATAATTTTCTATTTTTGTGTATGATGTCAATGGTAGTCAAAATATACAGCCCCTTGATGTCCAATATATCTTTCTCATAAAGCAACTCTGTGGAAAATGAAAAATGTTTTTTAAGCATGATGCTTAGAATAAAATTCTGTTTAACTTGAAGAGGTGACAATGCTGTACCGTAAGCAGAACTCTAACATGTTATACCATATCTTACAGTCGACTCGACAAGTGCCCTATAAACTGTGAATAAAGTATCATGATTTAAGATATGTCTTATATCATAAAAATTATAATAAAATGCATATTTTTAGGTTCTTTTTTTCTATATGACACTGCTATTTTACGTGCTGGTCAAGCTCCACTCTGAAATACCTTAAGCTATCAACATTAGTTATAATTTTATTATCATTGATAACGATGTTTCTCCAGGAAAGAGGCAGACCCACAACTGGATGACACTATTTTCTTTTTCCAAAAATTTACATGTTTGCACAAATTCGCAAATTTGAAGACTGTAGTATAACACTCGAATAACTGACGTAAGTCTAAGAAATTGATTATTGAGACAGTGTTGTCATAAAACTAAAAATGCTATGAACTTATTATACATTGTGCCCACCAACGTCAACTGGCACATAAGTCATAACATCTGCCAGGCCCTGTGACACAGTATGTGCCTTGATCATCTCTGAACATTTATGCGCCATGAAGCGGCGTATATGCCATCAATACCATATATTTACACATAGACATTCAGTAGCGGTCCTGGCAGACCCGATTTATTGGTATCCCTAGATTTTTTTTAATGAATTTTCTTTAAAAAATTCACTGAAGGAGATCATGACTTTGGAAAAAAATTCTCCAAATGAGTGCAAACTAGGCCCCATAGAACACATATCCGGGATCAGTTTCAATTATATATATATATATATATATATATATATATATATATATATATATATATATATATATATATATATATATATATATATATATATACACACAGTGTGGCCCATTTAAGATGGAAACACCCCTGTAACTTTGTATTTGTAATTCGATTTTGATGAACAACACCAAAAGATACACGATGCAAAACTCTATAAATGCAGTGATAATTGTCCTCAATGTCACCTGACCAAGGCCTACTAATGCATTTTTTCGATGTCAAAAAATTGGAGAAAGTGTTAGGGCCGTTTTCAGGAAGAAAATAAGTATGTCACTGCATTTGACATACTTCTAAACAGATATGTACCAAATTTCATCACAAAAGAATTATTAACCATTTCAGAAAAGTTTATTTGTGTGATTTTCTTATATGGAAACACTGTGTAACTTTTATATTTATAAGGTGATTCTTTTTATCCAGATTTCAAAAGATAGAAAATAAAGAAATCTATAGATCCTGTGAAAATTGTTTGCTATGCCATTTAATCACGGCCTACTAAAACTATTTCATATGTCACAGCATTTATTAACTTTTTTCTTCAACTCTAGAGATGTTATTGACTATAGTTAGTAATAATAGAGCTTTTTTCATAAAATTTGGTAGTTTTGGAGAATGACAAATCCAGTGGCGTACATATTTAAAAATTAAATGCAGAGTACAAGCCAATGACGGTATTGTAAAAGGGCAAAACTGGTTGCAGAGAAGAAAATAAGGAATTGTAAAGCCAGAAAAGAAGCCCTTACTCTATATTTAGTAGGCAACAAATTTACTAAGTAAGGGCAACAACAATGAATAAAAAACAAGTTATTCCCGTTTGAAACTTGTCATCGTTTAGTTCATAATGTTTGGACACCTTGTATATGTTAGTCAATGTTTCACAAGTGCGTCATAAAACTATCAGGTAAATTTCATTTAAAAAAAGCAAATACATGTTGAGAATGTAAACTTTGGAACTACATTTTCACAAAATAAATATTCCAAAATTCGTAAAGTTTAAGTGATGTAAATCTTAACGAAATTGGTTTTCATTTGGTTTTAGAAACTAAAAATGAGGTAATATACTCATTTGAAAAATGCAACTTTGTAACAGTTTTTGACACCTGTCCATGACAAAAACAATTTTAAAATGTTGCACGAATGGGCTTCTATCCACCCAAAAACTCTGTATATCTATAATCTTTCGTATCGAATAACCTGTATACATATATACAGACTTGGGATAAATTGAATGGGACACCTGTATATTGTTTCAGATTATAATAGAACTTGCTTTTCCAAATTCGTCCTACTTGGTTTAGTATCGCTATCTGAAAGAAAAAAATCAGAAAAGATACAGCGCTTCACATTTACTAAACAATTTTACTAGTGTAAATTAATAACAAATTAAGAATCTGCCGTTTGCCTCCTGGCAACATGTAAGTCTGCTAATAAATTCCTGAGTTACCTTTTTTAAGAGATCTCTACGAATTAATTCTCTGTTAAATTCTGTAAAGTACTTAGTTATCTAACGTAATTGAGGTAACCTCAAAGGAAAAAACCTAAGGTCTGGCAAACGAGCATGCCGCTCTATGAATCATCTACGTATAATCTACCGATTTGGAAGGGTTTTTTTTTTAACATGCCTTGTTTTACTGTTGTGCGATAAAAATAAACAAAACTGCAAATAATTCTTATAATATTTATTCTTTAGGTCCTTCAACTACAATTTTGATTCTTACATAGTTCTGAAATGTCTCTTGCAAATCTCTTTGGACACTTTCAGTTATTTGTCTAATTTTTCCATCAGCAGCACCAGCTACTAATTTAGCCTTTTTAAGCGTTGGACACCTCACTATAACCACAGTTTTTATGACACCTGAAAAATAAAATAAGTCATTTGAGATAAATTTTTTGAATACAACTTTTGCATTTTTAACATTTTTTTGTAGTGATTTTCAAGCCTTGATTTTACTAATGACGAGATTGTGACTGTTGCTTTTTTTTAATTTCTTTATATGAGCGTCAACTAGGACCCATAGACCCGACATTAGAAGCTTATGACCTTCTAGTCCGAATTCGAAAGAGAAAATATGGGTTTGGCCATAAGCGGTTATGCGGAAGCAAAGTAAATTACTTTGAAGTACATGGTACTTCCGGTTATACCGGAAGTACCATGTACTATCACTATTTTAAATGGAACACCCTATATATTATTGCAGTTTTAGATTCCGCACCGAATTCCAGAATACATTTAATAAAGACACCATATGTCAAAAATGTGACGTTTTCAAGTTATTTCTATTTTTTCAAAAATTTGAAAAATGTCACTACCATGTTTGTTAACACATATCTCCACTATTAGACAAGATCGGAGGAGATTCTACCTTAGTGAATAAGCTAAAAAAGCTTAGTTCTAACGAAGCGGTGGATAATATTTTCAAGAACTTATACATAGCGTTCTATACTAGGCTTCCAACTTGAACAACTTCTTTCATTCATAACTTGAATATTTCAAATAGAACACCCTAATTTTTTAGCTCATCTTATTGGCTATTTAAATCTCTTTGAAATTTGTTAACACTTCCCTATACCTATCTCTTACCATTTCTAAGATATATCGATTTTTCTGTTATATTTTGTGGCATACATCAGATATCTGGTCATACGTAGTTGCCTTTGACCGAAAATGTCAAAAACAGGGTGAAATTCAACTGACACTTGCTAGGCGGTTTCATTGTAGCTGCTTGTTGTGAATTTTTTGTTATCAAAATTGCTAAAATAATATGGATAACAATACTTTTTAATTTCGTTATTCTGCAGATGATGTTTTCAATTTGTTTTCAATATATGGTGAATGTAACAGAATAGTTGAGAGAACAGTTCGAACATTTAACAACAGATTCCCTCATTAAGCCCCAATGAATAGAACAAAATTCAGCAGAATTAAAAGTAAGCGGTAAAGTCATGGAATAATACCAACACGACACGCTGTTAAACATTTCAAAATTGAAAACAATGAAATGAATGAAATTATAGTTCTTGCATATTTTGAAGCATATCCACAAAGTTTGTTAAGGAGTGGGTTTCAAGATTTGGGTTTTTCTATCCGGGCAATACACAGAATATTGCGAAAGCACAATATGCATAATTTCTCACTTCAGCTTGTACAAGAGCTCCACCCTAGTGACTACCAACAAAGGACAAACTTCTGTGAAGATTTATTAATAAAGACTCAAAGATCCTTCATTTTTGAAAAAAAAATAGTATGGATAGACGAGTCTAGGTTTGATAGAGAGGGTATTGTCAATCACAAGAACGAGCTGTATTGGGCTAGAGAGAACCTGCATTTAACGAGATATCGAAATTTTCAAAACAAATTCAGTGTCAATGTTTTCTCCTTTAATTTGTGAAAATGTTGTGTTATTACATCTATGATGGAAACTGAAATTCTGAGAGGTATTTGTTGGAGGTTCTTAGAAACATAGTAACAGATTTTATTGAAAATCTGCCAGTCAATACATAATTAAGTTGCTGGTATCAACTAGATGGGGCTCTCTCTCATTGCTCGAGTGAAGTATATCAGGAACTAAATAGGATGCTTGAAGACTGATGGATAGGCCGCAACAGTACCTGCAGATGGCCGCCAAGATCACCAGATCTAACACAGTGTGATTTTTATCTCTGGGGCAGAATAAAGAGTAAAGTCTATGCTACTCCAGTGAGGACACGCAATGAACTTATTTAACGGAACGTCGTGGCCTTTCAAGGACTGATCTACAAGAAATAAGTAAAGCAACTTCACTAAGTAAATTCGAGAAGTTTTAAATGTCTCGGCAGGAACAGAAGACACATTGGAAATTTCCTATAAGCTTCTACCTACCTATGATTTCTTTTTACGTTTGCTATTTATTATTTTTGTTAAAAAATTATAAAATTAATGTTCTTGTTCGTGTTGTTTGTTTTTTTACTAATGCCTATTTACTTTACAACCACAGCAAAATTTGTTGAAATTAATGCATAAGACAAAGCCATATTTAAAAAAGGTGAGGATTTTAGGTAAGTGAAGATTTTAGATAACTAAACATTGAATGAAAGGGTTCTCTCCAGACAATAAATTTATTTAAAATTTACTTCCCGACGCGTTTCGACACTCTAAGAGGTCATATCAAATTTGATCAATTCTTGAAAAAATTGAAATTGAAACTATACAAAAGGTTCAATAGGCCAAAACATCATCCATTGTACCAGGGGCTCTGCATCACTACATCTGAATGGGCAATGGATACCTCCTTAAAATCCTGTTTACCGCGCGCAGAACCTCTATATTCTCCGCAGGTCCCGTAACTTTCTTAGGGGTTGCTCCAAAGGAATTTTTATTGTTTACCTTGTTCTTGCTTATGCATTGAGGGTGATTGTAGGCATGCAGAAGGGGTAGGAGCACCCCCCACGACGAATCAGCGAACCAAGATTTTCAATTTATGTATAAATTGTTCTCCTTTCATTTTTTTGTTTTGTTCCAAGAATGATTTTGAGGTTGATTTGTTTGTCAGTCTTACATGGTAAGCTTCAATATTTTATCATTTTCAAAAGGTATGGATACAGGAACCGTAAATAGGTGTTGGAAAGGGTCTGGGTGCAGCAAGTATGTTAGAGTAGAAAATTTTCGTAAAAATATTTTAAATCCGATAGCTCAATAAATTTCCCATTAAGCTAGAATCTTCAATCTTAAATCATAGTAACACCTATTTAAATGCACCGAGGGTACTAAACTAAAAAAAATATATAACAATGAGCTTCGCGGATAACTACAAATTCGTTTTAAAAAACCTTTTTTCTTATTTATTGTTTGCAAAAACTGGATGGGTTGACCAAAACAAACCATACAAGCAATTAATAAGGAAGATACCTGGCATATTTATAATTTGACAGGTACATTCTCTTTGTAAATAATTAAAGTGGGTATCGGTTTTAGAGTCCCAGTTAGTGTTTATTTGAAAACATTTATATGTAAATAATTAAAGTGGGTACTATATTAAAGAAAAATAACATAATAAGCTTCGCGGATAACTACAAATTTGTTTTAAAAAACCTTTTTGCTTATTGTTTGCAAAAACTAGATGGGTTGGCTAAAACAAAACCATCCAAGCAATTAATAAGGAAAACTACCTGCCATATTTATAATTTGACAGGTACATTCCCTTTGTAAATAATTATTTTTTTTTCTGAAAAACTTGTATCTTTAATGAAATTTGTAACACAATTTTTTTAAAGACACTTTCACTGCTTACATATTATATCTAAGACCAAATTTTAATTTTTTAGCTGCATATAAAATATAAATGTTTTCAAATAAACGCTAACTGGGACTCTAAAACCGATCTCCAAGGTCCATTTGAATTTAAAGAGTTAGTTTTAGTTTTACTAATACTGTACAATTCTTAGGAAAATTCACTACTATAACGCACTTGCTGCGCCCCCAAATTCTATTAATTTTTTGACTTAGTGGGTGATCGACTACAGAATGCTACTAAATGCTAGTAAATTTTGAAGGGAATTCATCTTTATTAAATTTAATACCGCCAAACCATGCACAAACATTACAACGGCAATTGCACTTGCTAAAATCATAACCTCGACTAAAGGGGATTCA
Source organism: Tillus elongatus (assembly GCA_964006375.1). Taxonomy (NCBI): domain Eukaryota; kingdom Metazoa; phylum Arthropoda; class Insecta; order Coleoptera; family Cleridae; genus Tillus; species Tillus elongatus. The sequence goes on from OZ023268.1 coordinate 113,623,523, forward strand.
GCAAATTATTAATACCAACATGGGACGTGAGCAAATCCTTACCTCGAGTAAAGGGGATTGGCTACACCAATATGCATGCAGGGTTAGTAAAGTGGCAATGAAATTAAACGATTTGCCTTGGATACTGTTTAGTAGAATTGCGATAGCGAGGCCTTCAAGGAATAATATTTGTTTTTTAAATATATATATATATATATATATATATATATATATATATATATATATATATATATATATATATATATATTTATATCAACAACACACCATGAGGGCCCACAGCCTAAATACTATCACACCGTGGGTGTCGACAAGGAGGAAAGAGGCAACTTGTTAATTCTGGACTTGAAGCTTTGGACGTTAGGAGGAGAACGAAAAACACGTGCCGGCAAGGAATTCCACAACTTGGAAGCCCTCGGGACAAAAGAAAGGGCATAACAAGATGTTCTATGTCTGGTGACCTGGACAGTAAAAGGGTGCATTCGCTTTGTTCCCCTGGTAGATCTGTTGGGGGCAGCAGGTGGAGGAACTATGGAAAAAAACTCTTCTGAGCAGTGCTCGTGCAGATATCTATAAAGGAGAGAGAGGTCACCAATGGCACGTCGGTGGGCAAGGGATGGCAGCCTTTGGGTGAGGGTAGGGTCACTGATGAGATGTATAGCTCTCTTCTGAATGGAGTCCAGGATAGCAAGTGTAGAAGCGGCAGCGGCAATCCAGATGTGGGAGCAGTATTCAAGGTTTGGCCTTATTTGTGAAGTATATAAGGTATAGAGATTAGCTGGTGAAAAGTATTTGCGAGCCCAGAAGAGGAAACCTAATTTTTTAGTAGCTGCTTCTGCACTTGATGTGACATGTTGGTGCCAATTTAGATTTCGATCCACAGAATTGCCAACAAGTGAAAAGGACTCATTACTTTGAATAACTTGGTTGTTTGTTGTGATGGGTCTAGGGCTGGTGTATCTCTTATGAGATAGAAAGCAAGACAGATTTGGTGGAGTTGAATTGTACAAGATTTCTACTTCCCCAGTCTAATATTTTTTGGAGATCCACAGAGACAGAACCCTCCATGAGTCTGCGATCCTCATCTAATTGGGCTAAAGAGACAGGCTAGAATATTGTATATTTGAGTGAAGGGTGCTGTCATCCATGTAACTGTGAACTGGGTTGGATGTGCTAGAGAAGACGTCATTGATGTGGAGAAGAAACAAAGTAGGGGCTAAAGCTGAACCTTTAGGGACTCCTGCATTAATTGGACACAGTTTAGAGGAATGGCCATCCACAACAACAGAAATGCTCCGGTCGGAGAGGAAATTTGCTGTCCAGGTACAGAGTTTTGGTGGTAGGCATAGGCCGGAAGTTTATTAAGCAGCGCTGCAGGACAAACTTGGTCGAATGCTTTGGATATGTCTAGAGCGACAATCTGGGATTCACCGTGTAGTTCCATCGACTTGTTCCAAGAATCGGTGACAAAGGGAAGGAGGTCAGCAGTTGATCTGCGCTGACGGAATCCATACTGCCTGTCGTGGATTAAACTGTGTTTTTCAAGAAATTTTAGTAATTCAGTGTTTATATACTTTTCCATCACTTTAGAGACGACTGAAAGGTTAGAAATAGGCCTGTAGTTGCTAGGAAGCGCTTCGAATCCTTTCTTGGGGACGGGTTTTCCAGTTACTAGGGAATATGCCTCTATTGTAAGATGCCTGAAACAGACGAGTCAGGACAGGAGCAAGTTCTGGTGCGCATTTTTTTTAGAACATTTGCTGGGATCTCGTCAAGGCCAGAGGCTTTCCTGGTATCAAGAGAAGAGAGCATTTTTCATACCTTTGTAGTTTTGAAAATGATATGCGTCATTTTAGGCACAACATTGGAGACTGTGTTGGTGGTTGAATATTTGGAGGTGGGTTGAGAGTAGAATTGCCGGCGAACAACGATGCAAAAAATTCAGCCTTGCTCAGGGCGGTAGAAACAATTTGATCCCCTGAAAGAAGAGGTGGAAACGTGCTCTTGCAGAAATTATTCCCAATAGATTTAGCAGGAGTCCAGAAGGGTTTGCTGCCGTTGGCGCTTGAGAGGACTTTGTTTTTGATGTGGCTATTAAACGAGTTTTTTGCCTCAGAAAGAATGCGGAAATAGCGGTTTCTTGCGTCGTTAAATGCTTGACGGTTTTCTCGACTGGGATTGTGCAGAAGCGTTTTGTGAGCTTTGACCTTTTCAATTCTGGCCTTGTCACCGGATTTAGAGAACAGGCGCTTTTGAGTGGCTGAAGAGGTTTTCTGTGTATGTGGAATACGTATGTGTGGACGTGTATGTTTTGGGGTTTCGTAAACCTATAAAGTCTGGTTTCTACAGCTGTACTGTATGTATGGAATGGTTTGACCAAGTTAGGGCTACAACAAATAATGAAATATATTCACTTACCATTGTCACTTATATCGAAATATTCAATAGAAGCTTTTAATTGATATGGAATTTCTTGGGGTAAGAAATCTAACAACTTTGCCTGTACACTATTCACAATCAAAGTTTCAGCAGTCTGATCTGTCCAAATATGCTCCGGAAATACCCATTTGCCTGGTTTCGCACTGTTTACAAGGTAATTTCTCAGTTCTCCGAGACCATCCCCTAAAAGTCAATAAGTAAAAACAGCGAAAAACTTGTTTTATAAACTGTTAACATATGTTAATATCTTAAGCATGCAATGATACTAAGATACCAAAGATGAACTTAGTCTGGCGTTTTCACAGATATTAAAATAATTCTCTAAGCTAGCAATGTGTATTTAGTTAATCATTTTTTGATTCTTAAAGTGTAACAAATGGTTCTGGTGACGTTCTTTGCTATTGAAATCTTAAGCAGTTTTTACCACACTACAAAATTTACACTACTAAAGTATATTTTCAAACTTATGAGATAGTTAAAAAAATCAAAATACAATCAGCGTTTCTGTTTAGACCATTTTCGAAAATACTTTCCTGGACTGACTTCGAGAATACCCCACACTTATATTTAAACGTTGAACAAGAAAAATTCGACGGCGCATGTCCTAGCCGCCATGTCCATAAACGTCATTTTCTTTAAAATCAAAATGTCGGACTATCTCATTTCGACGGGTCAGTAGTAGTAGTAGCAGTGGTGGGGAGGCCAACGCCAAGCAAGTAGGCCACAATGGGCCCTTTTTGCCAACCCCAGCAACCATGCTCTACTCTTCCTCAGTTCCGTCGCCAAACCGCCTCGACCTCGAAATGAAGGCCGTGACGGTCTTCAATTGGACGGTACTTACCTGATTCCTCTGCAGAGCCCTTGATCCGAACAATTCTGCTCGAAGACTCCCAAAAGCCTCACATTCACACAGGTAGTGGTAGGACGTTTCTTCATCCTCGCCGCATTGCTGGCAAATGGGATCCCTCTCTACGCCTATCAATGTGAGGTGTCTTCTAAGGGCGAAGTGGCCTGTCAGCACCCCGAAGATACGGCGAAGCGTAGGTCGACTCCTTCCGAGTAGCTAGACAGCTTTATCTCTGTCCGGCCCCTCCACGAAGTCCCTCGCCTGCCTGCAGCTACCAACCGACCCCCAGTGCCTCTCCATTGCTTCCTCGGTCCACCTGTCTAAGGCGACAGAGACTGTCTTCCTACTTATGCCTATCGCAGGCTCCGGGTGTCACAGAACGGCCGCCGGGAACCGAGTCTTGCGAGATTATTCGCCACCTCATTCCCTGCTACGCCACAGTGTCCCGGAACCCACACCAGTGGCACCTCCTTCATCCTGGCTAGCTCTCTGAGGGCGTCAGCGCACTCCTGAACCAGTGGTGACTTGATTCTGGCCGCGCAGACTGCCCGGAGGACCGTCTGGCTATCCGAGCAGATGCACACACATTTCTCGGGACTCATCTTCACATCCTGTCTATTGGCCACAGACAGGATAGCATACGCCTCTGTTTTGAATGCCGTGGTGTATGCGCCAAGAGCATAGCTCTCGCGCACCCCCAGGCCCTCAATGTATATTCCTGCCCCGGAGGATTGTTGGTCCTCCAGCCGCGATCCGTCGGTGAAACAGACCAGGCTTGCGGGCTGGAATGCAACCTCATTTTCCCTCCACTGATCCTTACTGGGGATCCTGAGGGTGTATGGCCTAGTCAACCTAATATCGTCCTCGGCATCCCTCACCTTTATGGCGGAAATCGGAATTTCCCTTTCCACCTCCTTGGCGACTCTTTCATGCCCTATTACTGCTCCCTCTCCGCACCAGTTACCTGAGTCCCGGATTCTAAGATGCGACGCCATAGCCTCCCTTCTGATACAGATGGGAAGCGGTGGCAGTATCAACAGGATCTCTAGCGGGGCTGAGGGTGTCGTCCTCATAGCACCTGTGATACCCAGGAGTGCCAGCCTTTGGAGTTTGGCCAGCTTCCTGTTGGTAGTTTGGTTCACACCAGACCAACGGCCCATAGATCGACGGGTCAAGTCAGCTACAATTTTGAAATTTTTATTTTTAAATCCAGATCCTTCATCTTGGATTGCATCACCGCAGGTTATACCCCCGTGATTAGGTATCCAGCCGCTATGTATGCGCACTTGTCACTGTGACGTCGCACGCCAGTGGTGATGCTGGCAGGGTCGACAATGCACATAGATTCCCCCATCTCTACCTACCGATATATACAGGTGTCCAGATAAGGGTACGGAACAGCTGTATCTTAACAATGTTACAGCCTAGAGGTTTGGGAAAACATCCTTATGAGCAAAGTAAGAAAGAGAAATGGCTGGAAATTATTTTGAAGTTTGTAACTCGAGCGCTAGTGGGCGTAACTGCTGTGAAGAAACGTAAAATTCATGCTATCTCGGAGAATTGGGTGATGAGCTATACTAAGTGAAGATTGTAACCTGTGATGAGCACTGATAAGTACACTTGGAGAACCCAAATCACCACAACACATCTTTTTAAAGTTTTAAAAATTATTTGGAAGTTTGTAACTCGAGCGCTAGTGGGCGTAACTGCTGTGAAGAAATGTAAAATTCATGCTATCGCAGAGAATTGGGCGATGAGCTATACTAAATGAAGATTGTAACCTGCACTGATAAGTACACTTGGAGAACCCAAATCACCACAACACATCTTTTTAAGGACCTGACAATCGTTTCAATAACAAAGTTAGTGTCATCGGAGGATGAAAACTTATAAACTACTTACTACTAAACATCACCTTTTATACTGAGTCTTAGGTAAACATCGATACAGAGAGGGAGACAAAATCGCAAGCAGATTTTCTGTGTATTGTACTTTAATTGCCGAACAAGGTTTTTGAACTTCCATTATAACTTTACCTGACAGGTCTCGGAATATTTATCTGCATCAAAGACAGAGCGCAAACAAAGGGCTATAAATCAGTGGCGGCGCTCGATTTAAGGAACTTTTGTTTTTTATTACCTTAGAAATATAAGTACTCTCATATGCATCTAGCTTCGCCGGTTGTCTAACATTTTTGATAAGTTTCAGATTTTCTTTATCTATGTGGTGGTTACTATCCCAAATATTTGTCTACACTACTGTCATGACTTGTCTACACTACTGTATCTCAGCTGTGCCACATGTTCCCTTCTAATCTCAATGGTTCTCTTAGTCTGCCCAACGTATTTAAGATTGCAATCTTTACAACTTACCTCATAGATACCTGACATTTCAGTGGCTTTATCGTTATCTTTCGTATTACCTAACAAATTTTTTTAATTATTTTTTTGTCGAAAAAGTTATTACAAAGATGAGCTATAACTTTGTAAACATCATTTGAGAGCTTGGGTAATACCACATCATTTTGCTTTGCGAGATTTTTTCATGTCTGTCATAATAAGGAGTGGGAGGCCAATGCAATTTTTAATATTCACATTTTAATATCTCCTAACCATTCAACGGATTCTATATTTTTGATCTCGTTTGAAACAGCATTTTATGGTCTTTTAAAAAATACCTTTTGTTGGGACTGTTTAGTTTTAAACAAATACACTAGAGGGTGTTCTATGCAGTGATTACACATTTTTGTGATTCTTAAAAAAGAATGAAATAAAACGGTACTATTTATTTGACAAACCATTAGGGGGCTTAGAATCACTTGAATTTTAATGAAAATACCATCCCGATATTTTCATACATTCTCGATTTATACGAGAAAATGTTAAAAATTTGAATACCACAATCGGATCCAGTTACCTTTATGGGAAAAACAAACTATCTAGTCCTGGTAACTGCTAGATTGAAAAGATCACGGATTTGGCAACTGTCAAAAGTTACTTCTCAGAAGCTTGGATTCACTTCTTTGTAGCAGTTACGCCCACTAGCCGTTGAGCTAGAAACTACAAATTTCCAGCCACTTCTCTTGCTTACTTTACTCATTAGATTTTTTCCCAAACCTCTACATTGTCGAGATACAGCCACTCCATCCCATTATCCAGACACCCTGTATATATATATATAATGAATATATCTAAACCTGTTACTAACTGGTAGTCACTTATAATGAAAAATAAGCTGAATGAACTACACTTCTTAAAATAATTATTAAAATTCTCACCTGTTAAGGCAGATACCATAAAAATGTTACTAAAATATGCCCACCCCTTAATTTTTTCATCTACATATTTCAATGGTTTACCTCCAGGGATAGGTTTGCCATCCAGACAGTTGTCTGTCAGTTGCCTTGTCAAATCTAATAAGGTTCTTTTAGAAGTTAGTATGTCAATCTGCAAAAAGAACAGTCCCACCATTTAATTAGTTTATTAAAAAACATTATTGCGTAAATGACATAATAACTATTTAACAATAACAGCAATGAAAAGAAGTCTTATGTGTGACAAAAATACTTAATTATTAAAGCTACTTTAAATTTTTTCAATATTCAATTTTTCAATATTCATCAATTTACAAACACTAAAATTACAAACACTAAAAAAATATTGAATACAGAAGAAAATAAACAGAGCACCTAAGTTTAATAACTTGTATCTGCTGAATAAAAAAATACAATATGTCAACAAAAAAAAAACTAGTATAAAATATGATGTTACGCTATCGTATTATAGTATTACCCCATCCCCTTGCCCTGACCCACCCCCCACACACACAGGCGACACGACATCTATCTCCGACCCCTCTCCTTCACCCATCCCAGCAACACAAGAATTCATCCTCATCCCTCTTTCTTTCCCATGTTCCCGGACTATGCACATATGGAACACACAATACAAACACACACGTGCACACACACACGTGCACACACCCGCGAGCTGTGTCAACTAACAAGTAAAAAGTATACAAACTATTTTAACAAATAAAAAATAATATAACTTCATAGACAAAAAACAATCAGGTTAATTTTAATTTTGTTTATATTTTTGCAAAACTATCTAACACGTTTTCTGCCATTTGAAAATTGAAAACCAGTGCTACAACATTTGACATCACATGCACCGTATTGGGATCGGTCAGGAGACCGAGTGCCGGGAGTGTATGGAGAATGACGAAACAGCAGAGCACGTGCTGTGTTCCTGTCCGGCAGCGGATAGGACTAGACACCTGCTCTTTGGCAAGGTAAAGCTTGCTCCAGAGGATCTGGATCAACTTTCGCCCGCAAAGGTTATCGACCTCTGTAGGAGGCTGGATTTGTTAGGCGAAATATAGACATTAGGCGTGAGCCACAATAGACCTTATGGTCGCGGTGGAGGGACCGATATGGACCACTCACAATCTAACCTAACCTACAACATTTGATAGCTGATCCATGGAGTATAATATCCTTAGATTTCTCTATGTTTCTAATTTTTTGGAAACATTTTAGTAAAATGAAGGACAATGCCGGTTGAAACTAAGACTTCAGGGTTTGGAAAACATTCTTCTTGAGACATTTTCTTTCCATAGCCCGTATTAGATTCAAGTTCTTTGCCTAAATGTTGCCAATTTTGACGTTTTAAATTGTCACTTTGACGTTTTGAGGAAAATCCCAATTTATTTTTCTTTAAATGCCCATCACTTTTTTGTCTTTTGGCCTACAGCGCTAAATTTTAGTAGGTAATTTACCTATAGCGATATAAAACGACGTACCAAATTTGGTTGCCCTTACTTTGTCATTTCCGGATCTAAAGAAAACACAAAATTTTCCGGGAAAACCTAGGCCCATTTTTCTGGCTAACGAACTTATCCAAGCCACTTACAAAAAGAAGGTATTCACCAAATTTTGTCAAAATTGGCCCATTATTTTTTGAGTTATCGGTGTGATACATACATACATATATATATATATATATATATATATATATATATATATATATATATATATATATATATATATATATATATATATATATATATATATATGTAGACATATAAAAATCGAAACTGACCCCGGATATGTGTTCTAGTGGGCCTAATTAGCGCTCATTTGAAGAAATTTTTTCAAAAATCGGGATCTCCTCATTAGTGAATTTTTTTAAAGAAAATTCACTATTACATATCCGGGGTCAGTTTCAATTTATCTATATATATATATATATATATATATATATATATATATATATATATATATATATATATATATATATATATATATATATACGTTTTTTTGGCCCAAAAAGAACAAGAAATAACAGAAAAAGTACTCTGAAAATGTTAGTTTTTTTCTTAAAATGTCAAAGTTGCGAATTGAAACGTCAATATTGGCAACTTTAAGGCAAAGAACCTGAAATGAATACAGCTTATGTAGAAAAAATGTCACAAGAAGTATGTTTTACAAAATCTTAAGTTTCACCTTCAATCGTCATTGTCCTTCATTTTACTAAAATATTTCCATATTTCCAAATAGACCCTTTATCTGATGCTTTGGCAGTAGTTTTAGTAATAGGGTTTATGGTTTAATACTCTACATTTTTAGCAAATTTTGGTAGAAAAAATTACTTAATAAGAAGGTCACGACTTTTGGCTTTCGGAAAGATTTTTTCAAATGAGCGTGAAGAAGGCTCCCTAGCACCCATTTCCGGGCTTAATTTAAGTTTTTATCCGACTACATATACAGGTTGATTCGCAACGCAATAGACACAGAATGTGTACGTGTAGAGGACCTCAAAACATGCCCATTTTTTATATAAAATTTTTCTGTGACGCCCATGGTTAGTGAGATATTGACTTCGGAAGATTCTTTAATAATTACAATAAACAGCTGTATTGCAGCAATGCCCTAACATACAACAACCAGATTTGGTAGATGGTTTTCTTTTACCAACATCCCTATTTGACAAAAATTTGAGGTATATATAAATTCAAAAAGGAGTGAATTAGGGGTGGGTCACCCTTTCAATGAATTGATTTTTTAAAACCATAACCTAATTAAAAGTTAAAGTCCATCAATTTTATAGCAAATTAAATTTTCTAACTTTTTTCTCCTCTTGACAATTTTTCGATAAACGGGAGTTTCAAAAACCACCCGTTTTTGAGAAAATTGAGATATTTAGAGTTGAGATCAAAACAAAATTATGTCCCTTGAAGACTTTGAAATTTAACAAACGCTATTAAAAACTAATACATAAAAAAACACTAAAGATATTGTTCAAAATAACTTCCATTTTCTCTCACATATAACTGCACCCTTCGTCGAAAATTAAAGTCGACTCTCTTAAGTAACTGGATGTCACTTTTAATAATGGTCCACTTATTATTGATGCGACTCCATAAATCCTCCGCAGTTTGAACTGGTGTCAAATACACAGATTCTTTTAAAGCCCGTCCAGAGAAAAAGCAGAGCTGTCAATATTTGAAGTAATTTACTTGAAAATGTATTTGAAGTATTTATTTTACTTGAAATACTTTACTTGAAGTACTTTTCTGAATAGATATTTGTACTTGTATTTGAAGTATTTGTATAAAAATACTTGAATATTTACTTGATTTTGTCAAATAATTTACTTCAAATACTTTTAACAGCACTTCAAATATCACAATATACTTCAAGTACATTTACAATACTTCAAGTACCTACTGTACTTGAAGTAATTTTGGTTGCTTCAAGTAAATTGTTTTAATGATATTTGCAAATAACTTATTTGAAGTAAAATTATTTTTTTCAATTATATTTTACTTGTCAAAACTTGTAAGATACGAGTCGGCCCACCCAGGTGCAGCATACGGCGCAGTCCGCAGTAGTGTTGCGTAGCCGAAATAATATGCGTCCGTAGCCGAAATAATATGCGTCGTGTCCCGTCCGTTTGTGCTAATTGTTTGACTAATTAAATTTTAAGGTAAGTTGAGAGCTGTAGTAGTATCAACAGTGGTGAGTTTTGAGTTGTGAGTGGTCGTAATTCGTAATTCGGTAATTTCACCATAAAAATTACGTCGATTCGTAATATTACGCGTTTACAACAAGTAATCATCTACCTCTACGTAGAAATTGGTATATTGGGAATTGCTACCTATCAAATAATAAAAAAAGTTGTAGAATTATGTATTTAAATTGACCACCATGCTGACAAATAAGTACATGTTCTTAACCTAAAAATAACATGAAAACAACTTTGGAACTAGTTCGTAGCTTTAGCTTTCGTGGATGTTCTGTAGCTTTTGGTTTCATCTTACCATACAAAAAGCAACAACAAGCAACAATTTTAAGTTACAAGTAAGTTATTTTATCAAAACATTGAAATGAACTATCATGTATGATGTATTTAGCCCATAGCCCATTGGTCGATGTTTTACTCAATTTTACATTTACCTACCCCTCATTAATAAAGGAAATTACCGGCAAAAATCGATGCTTGCAATTTACAACACTAAAGTTAACAAAAAAAAAGACCATTATAATATTTACATCTAAAATAACATTATTATAATTTTTCTAAATCATAAAATTATTTAATAAGATTTACTTGCAAGGTTCAAACGCAGTGTTAACTTTTCAAATTATCGGCTGATATGCGTTCTGTAGTCGGTCATCAACGATTAACCTTGTAGCAGTAGCAGTACATCATTTTTTTTGTACTGCTGAAAATATCTGGTTTATATCCAGAGCTAGGACTTATTAGTACTATTGTGGATTATAAGGTAATCCTTAAACAAATGTTCCCAAGATCTTTAGCATTGAAAAATCTGCAGCGCGCTGGCGAACGACTATGCATACCAGCATTACCAGCCTTGTGTTCCCTTATATTTTTGTATTAGCCTTTTTATTTGGCTACTGAGTTTGCTATAAGACTACACGGTTAGAAAAGAATATTGTATTATAATGACGGTTTTATTACAATTTTTTATTACAGATTTTAATTTATTTAAAGATTAAAAAAATGATTTGTTTGATTCGCGTCTTAATTTTGTAGATATTTGCAACTAAAGATAGAATGGTGTATGAAATAATCATATGGTATCTTTATCTTTAGATTTTATAACGCCAAATATAGAATTACAAAAAAATCCAAATCAAATAAGAAATGTGAAAAAAATTGCTTAAACTTTCTTATCACATGAATTCTTTAGAATAGAGATATTTATATAAAATACTAGATATTTATAAAAGGCCGGTGTTTATTATACTAATTTGATATTTATATCAAATTTGAAAAATTTGCAATTTTTTTTATAATTATAGATATTGAAGGATGTTAAACACTATTTCAGAAAGAATATGGCGGATGAAATATTATCTGAAAGTAAAGAAGATTCCATATCTTCTCTAGTTTCCATAGATGTTTCTGATGTAGAAGATCCGACATATACACCGGAATGGGAGGCCAGGGAGGCATCAGAAGATAAAAGAAACATCCCAGATTATTTTAATGTAAAATCCATAAGGGTACAGAAGCAAGTAACATCTTCATCTTCATCATTTTCGGCGGTTGGTGCAAATAAGAACACTAGTTATTTACCACAGTCAACAACACCACTAACACAAAAAATGAAGTCAAAAATAGAAAAATGTCCATACCTAGATGGCAAATTTTTCAAAGTAACTAGTTCCCTTGAAAATAAAATACAGGCAGATTGTCAGTTATGCCTTCCTGCAAAAGTGTCAGTAAAAGGTGCTTTAGGTGTATCAACAAACTTTTTAAAACACCTCAAAAATGCTCATGGCAACATAAACGCAATGCAGTCATACTCGTCATACAAGGTGCTTAAAAGGCAACATCATGAATTGTTCGAGGACCAGGGTACTTCAACAGAAGAGATATTGAAACAAGGACAAGCGCAAGGGCAACAAAAAAAGCAGAAGAAAATTACGGACAGTTTTTCAAACAATACGATAGCAAAGGTAGAACAACATGCTTTTGAAAAGAGGGTTATATATTTTATAGTAAATACAATGTCTGCGGTATCCATTATTGATAATCCATCATTTGTTCGTCTTTTTGATGGTATGGGGGTTAATTTGTTTTCAAGAAACACGGCAATGAAGAAAATTGACGTCATGTATAGAGAAGTGGTGGCAAAAATTAAAAATGATTTAGCTCAAGCCGATTATGTATGCACAACTGCAGACATATGGTCCTCTAAAAGAAGAAGTTTCTTTGGTCTTACGTGTCACTGGTTAAACAAAAATTTTGAGAGGTATTCTGCAGCTTTGTCCTGCAGGAGGATTGTGGGTAGTCACACTCATGATAAGATCGCCGAATTCCTCGAGGAAATTCATACAAAATTTAACTTAAATGGGAAACTAGTTGCTACAGTATCCGACAATGGTTCGAATTTTGTAAAAGCCTTTAAGGAATTTGGAGTAAACGCATCATTCTTTCAAAGAGAGGACGAAGGAACCGAAGAAAATATAGCAGATGAGCCAGAAGATGATACTGTTGAATTTATTGAAATACCGGATTACTCTCTAGAACTACCCAACCATGTAAGATGTGCTAGCCATACATTGAATTTGATCGCCACGACAGATGTAAACAATGCAATTCAAAAAAATGTTAATCTGAGAACTAGACACACGAATGTTATCGCTAAATGCAACGTCTTATGGAAAATGGCAGGTCGACCTAAAAGTTACGAAATCATTCAAAATATATTAGGTCATACTTTAAGTTATCCTGGTGCCACACGGTGGAACTCTTTTTACGACGCTGTGTCTCAAATTTTAAGAGACAAAGATAAATTACCAACACTTTTTAAAGAACTCAATATAGAAAATCAAATGCTGAAGGAAAATGAGGTACAATATTTAAATGATTATTGTGAAATACTTAAACCTCTTGCGAATGCCTTAGATATATTACAAGGTGATAAAACCACATTCTATGGATTTCTATTACCTACATTAGGATCCCTTTACAAAAAATTTGAAAGATTAAAGTCAGAGAAGTTAAACACAACTGGGTCGACTGGTATACAAATTATCTTAGAAGCATGTCGAACAGCACTTCTTAAACGATTTTCAAAGTTTTTTGATTTAACAAGTTCAGAAGCAAGAGATGCTATTGTAGCAACGTTTAGTGTACCTCAATTTAAATTAAGATGGATTAAAAATTTTGATGGTATTTATAACCTATCCGAGCTTAATGAAATGGTTCCCAAAATTGTGCTCGAAATGACAGAGAAACTAAATTTTTCTGAGAAAATAATAGATACAGAATACCAAACAAAAGCGACAGAAATTGATGAGTTCTTTGAACTGGAATATACTAAACCCAGTTCAAATTTAAAAAGTAAATTAGAGCTCGAAATATTACAATACATAAACGACCCAGGTATAGAAATTCAATCTTTAGATAGGTATCCCACAATAAAAGAATTATTTTTCAAATATAATACATGCCTTCCATCATCCGCACCTGTGGAACGTTTGTTTTCTTTTGCACAAATAATTAATGCACCTCGAAGACATGCTTTATCCGATTTACATTTTGAACAACTTGTTATTCTAAAATCGAATTGGATGCAATATTCAGATTCAGCATAGTTTATGTTCAACATTTTGTAATATTTATGCTGGTGTTTATTTTATGTTAATATTAGTTAACTGAAATGGTTATTTTATTTATGTATTTTTTAATAATAAATAATTATTTTTTCTGTTTTTATTTTAATTCTTTTATTTCAATTACCTTATTTTAAATATTTAATGTTTTGATTAAACATTTAAATTTAGTGATACTGCTCTTTAATTTGCATTAGGTATGTGTATTTAAAGCAATACTTTTTCTAATCGATACTCAAATAAATAATAATTATCTGAAACTTTCTTTACATATTCTAATACTTCGAATATTTCTACGTACTTGAAGTATTTCGATACTTCAAGTATTTCTATGTAATTGAAATATTTCGATACTTCAAGTATTTCTACGTACTTGAAATATTTCGATACTTCAATTAACAGTTATTTACTGCAAGTAAATTACTTAGCAATAATTGAAGTATATTTCATATGTACTTGAAACTTGAAGTACTTTTTTTTTTTAATTGTACTTGTACTTGAAGTACTTCTTAAAAATGTAAATACTTGGTAATTGAACTTGAAGTACTTTTAATAAATATTTTGACAGCTCTGAGAAAAAGTCACATTTATTCAAGTCTGGTGATCGTACTGGCCAATGTTGAGGACAAGTAATTCCACAACCTATCCATCGATTTGGAAACTGTTGGTCTAAATCCATCAACATTTGTAGTGAAATGTGGTGGCGCCCCATCATGCATGAACCACATTTCGATGTGCAGTTGTAGGGCAACTCCTCCAGTAGCTCAGGAAGAACATTTTCCAAGAAAAGCAAATATGTTGTGTTGTTTAAGTGGTTTGGTAAAATAAACGGCCCAACCAAATGTCCTCCAAGAATACCTCCCCACACATTTATTTTAAATTCTTTTTGGAAATGGTGGGTTACTGCAGCATGTAGATTTACATCCAAATATTCGTGGCAGTTGTGCACATTCTTAATAGCTTTCCTTGTAAAGCTAGCTTCATCTGCAAAAAAAATTGTCTTGGGAAAATCAATGTTCCGATGTAAGATGAAATTACAGAAAAAGTCTTGCCTCTAAATCCTACGGTAGCAGTTCTTGCACTTTTTGAAGGTGATAGGGATGCAGCAGATTGCGTCGGATAATTCTATGGATCGTCGGCTGTGTTATATGAAACTGCCTGGAGAGTCGTCTGGTGCTGGTTTGAGGCTCAATTTCAATACTGTCTACAAGACCCTCCTCAGTTCATGCGTTCATTGCATGAACACGCCCTCCAGCATTTTGCTTATCAAAAAGGAACGAGTTTCCTGAGCTCTACGTTCAACATTGACAAACGTTTGACGATGTGGTATATTACGATTAAGAAATCTTCTTCAATATACCTCTACACTTCTGCGGAAATTACCCTCACAAAACCCTAATACCATAACCATGTCAACTTCATTAACCGAGAATTTTCCAGCCATTTTGAGCAAAAAATTATTATCACAAAAGAAAACAAGAAACAAGACAAAAATTATTGTAAAACTTAGTTTAAGTAATGACAGATTTGACAACAACTGTAACCTAGCAAGATGTGACTTGCAGAGCGCCCAAGGTATCCCCTATGACACTTTAATGTTTAATAACATCTTCAAGGGACATTTTTGTTTTGATCTCAACCCTAAAAATCTCAATTTTCTCAAAAACGGGCAGTTTGTCGAAAAATTATTTTGCTATAAAACTGATGGACTTTAACTTTTAATTAGGATAGGGTTAAAAAAAAATCAAATCACTAAAATGGTGACCCACCCCTAATCCACCCCTTCTTGAGTTTATATCTACTTCAAATTTTTGTCAAATAAGGATGTTGATACAAGAAAACTATGGTAGATAGGTTTGGTTGTTATATGTTAGGAGACTCCTGCAATACAGCTGTTTCTTGTAATTATTAAAGAATCTTCCAAGGTCAATATCTCACCAACCATGAGCGTCAAGGGAAAAATGTTATATAAAAAACGATGTTGATAAAAGAAAACTATGGTAGATAGGTTTGGTTGTTCTATGTTAGGAGACTCCTGCAATACAGCTGTTTCTTGTAATTATTAAAGAATCTTCCAAGGTCAATATCTCACCAACCATGAGCGTCAAGGGAAAAATGTTATATAAAAAACGATGTTGATAAAAGAAAACTATGGTAGATAGGTTTGGTTGTTCTATGTTAGGAGACTCCTGCAATACAGCTGTTTCTTGTAATTATTAAAGAATCTTCCAAGGTCAATATCTCACCAACCATGAGCGTCAAGGGAAAAATGTTATATAAAAAACGATGTTGATAAAAGAAAACTATGGTAGGTAGGTTTGGTTGTTATATGTTAGGAGACTCCTGCAATACAGCTGTTTCTTGTAATTATTAAAGAATCTTCCAAGGTCAATATCTCACCAACCATGAGCGTCAAGGGAAAAATGTTATATAAAAATCGATGTTGATAAAAGAAAACTATGGTAGATAGGTTTGGTTGTTCTATGTTAGGAGACTCCTGCAATACAGCTGTTTCTTGTAATTATTAAAGAATCTTCCAAGGTCAATATCTCACCAACCATGAGCGTCAAGGGAAAAATGTTATATAAAAAACGATATTGATAAAAGAAAACTATGGTAGATAGGTTTGGTTGTTCTATGTTAGGAGACTCCTGCAATACAGCTGTTTCTTGTAAATATTAAAGAATCTTCCAAGGTCAATATCTCACCAACCATGAGCGTCAAGGGAAAAATGTTATATAAAAAACGATGTTGATAAAAGAAAACTATGGTAGATAGGCTTGGTTGTTCTATGTTAGGAGACTCCTGCAATACAGCTGTTTCTTGTAAATATTAAAGAATCTTCCAAGGTCAATATCTCACCAACCATGAGCGTCAAGGGAAAAATGTTATATAAAAAACGATGTTGATAAAAGAAAACTATGGTAGATAGGCTTGGTTGTTCTATGTTAGGAGACTCCTGCAATACAGCTGTTTCTTGTAAATATTAAAGAATCTTCCAAGGTCAATATCTCACCAACCATGAGCGTCAAGGGAAAAATGTTATATAAAAAACGATGTTGATAAAAGAAAACTATGGTAGATAGGTTTGGTTGTTCTATGTTAGGAGACTCCTGCAATACAGCTGTTTCTTGTAATTATTAAAGAATCTTCCAAGGTCAATATCTCACCAACCATGAGCGTCAAGGGAAAAATGTTATATAAAAAACGATGTTGATAAAAGAAAACTATGGTAGATAGGCTTGGTTGTTCTATGTTAGGAGACTCCTGCAATACAGCTGTTTCTTGTAATTATTAAAGAATCTTCCAAGGTCAATATCTCACCAACCATGAGCGTCAAGGGAAAAATGTTATATAAAAAACGATGTTGATAAAAGAAAACTATGGTAGATAGGCTTGGTTGTTCTATGTTAGGAGACTCCTGCAATACAGCTGTTTCTTGTAAATATTAAAGAATCTTCCAAGGTCAATATCTCACCAACCATGAGCGTCAAGGGAAAAATGTTATATAAAAAACGATGTTGATAAAAGAAAACTATGGTAGATAGGCTTGGTTGTTCTATGTTAGGAGACTCCTGCAATACAGCTGTTTCTTGTAAATATTAAAGAATCTTCCAAGGTCAATATCTCACCAACCATGAGCGTCAAGGGAAAAATGTTATATAAAAAACGATGTTGATAAAAGAAAACTATGGTAGATAGGCTTGGTTGTTCTATGTTAGGAGACTCCTGCAATACAGCTGTTTCTTGTAAATATTAAAGAATCTTCCAAGGTCAATATCTCACCAACCATGAGCGTCAAGGGAAAAATGTTATATAAAAAACGATGTTGATAAAAGAAAACTATGGTAGATAGGTTTGGTTGTTCTATGTTAGGAGACTCCTGCAATACAGCTGTTTCTTGTAATTATTAAAGAATCTTCCAAGGTCAATATCTCACCAACCATGAGCGTCAAGGGAAAAATGTTATATAAAAAACGATGTTGATAAAAGAAAACTATGGTAGATAGGCTTGGTTGTTCTATGTTAGGAGACTCCTGCAATACAGCTGTTTCTTGTAAATATTAAAGAATCTTCCAAGGTCAATATCTCACCAACCATGAGCGTCAAGGGAAAAATGTTATATAAAAAACGATGTTGATAAAAGAAAACTATGGTAGATAGGCTTGGTTGTTCTATGTTAGGAGACTCCTGCAATACAGCTGTTTCTTGTAAATATTAAAGAATCTTCCAAGGTCAATATCTCACCAACCATGAGCGTCAAGGGAAAAATGTTATATAAAAAACGATGTTGATAAAAGAAAACTATGGTAGATAGGCTTGGTTGTTCTATGTTAGGAGACTCCTGCAATACAGCTGTTTCTTGTAAATATTAAAGAATCTTCCAAGGTCAATATCTCACCAACCATGAGCGTCAAGGGAAAAATGTTATATAAAAAACGATGTTGATAAAAGAAAACTATGGTAGATAGGTTTGGTTGTTCTATGTTAGGAGACTCCTGCAATACAGCTGTTTCTTGTAATTATTAAAGAATCTTCCAAGGTCAATATCTCACCAACCATGAGCGTCAAGGGAAAAATGTTATATAAAAAACGATGTTGATAAAAGAAAACTATGGTAGATAGGTTTGGTTGTTCTATGTTAGGAGACTCCTGCAATACAGCTGTTTCTTGTAATTATTAAAGAATCTTCCAAGGTCAATATCTCACCAACCATGAGCGTCAAGGGAAAAATGTTATATAAAAAACGATGTTGATAAAAGAAAACTATGGTAGATAGGTTTGGTTGTTATATGTTAGGAGACTCCTGCAATACAGCTGTTTCTTGTAATTATTAAAGAATCTTCCAAGGTCAATATCTCACCAACCATGAGCGTCAAGGGAAAAATGTTATATAAAAAACGATGTTGATAAAAGAAAACTATGGTAGATAGGTTTGGTTGTTATATGTTAGGAGACTCCTGCAATACAGCTGTTTCTTGTAATTATTAAAGAATCTTCCAAGGTCAATATCTCACCAACCATGAGCGTCAAGGGAAAAATGTTATATAAAAAACGATGTTGATAAAAGAAAACTATGGTAGATAGGTTTGGTTGTTCTATGTTAGGAGACTCCTGCAATACAGCTGTTTCTTGTAATTATTAAAGAATCTTCCAAGGTCAATATCTCACCAACCATGAGCGTCAAGGGAAAAATGTTATATAAAAAACGATGTTGATAAAAGAAAACTATGGTAGATAGGTTTGGTTGTTCTATGTTAGGAGACTCCTGCAATACAGCTGTTTCTTGTAAATATTAAAGAATCTTCCAAGGTCAATATCTCACCAACCATGAGCGTCAAGGGAAAAATGTTATATAAAAAACGATGTTGATAAAAGAAAACTATGGTAGATAGGCTTGGTTGTTCTATGTTAGGAGACTCCTGCAATACAGCTGTTTCTTGTAAATATTAAAGAATCTTCCAAGGTCAATATCTCACCAACCATGAGCGTCAAGGGAAAAATGTTATATAAAAAACGATGTTGATAAAAGAAAACTATGGTAGATAGGCTTGGTTGTTCTATGTTAGGAGACTCCTGCAATACAGCTGTTTGTTGTAATTATTAAAGAATCTTCCAAGGTCAATATCTCACCAACCATGAGCGTCAAGGGAAAAATGTTATATAAAAAACGATGTTGATAAAAGAAAACTATGGTAGATAGGCTTGGTTGTTCTATGTTAGGAGACTCCTGCAATACAGCTGTTTCTTGTAATTATTAAAGAATCTTCCAAGGTCAATATCTCACCAACCATGAGCGTCAAGGGAAAAATGTTATATAAAAAACGATGTTGATAAAAGAAAACTATGGTAGATAGGCTTGGTTGTTCTATGTTAGGAGACTCCTGCAATACAGCTGTTTCTTGTAATTATTAAAGAATCTTCCAAGGTCAATATCTCACCAACCATGAGCGTCAAGGGAAAAATGTTATATAAAAAACGATGTTGATAAAAGAAAACTATGGTAGATAGGCTTGGTTGTTCTATGTTAGGAGACTCCTGCAATACAGCTGTTTCTTGTAAATATTAAAGAATCTTCCAAGGTCAATATCTCACCAACCATGAGCGTCAAGGGAAAAATGTTATATAAAAAACGATGTTGATAAAAGAAAACTATGGTAGATAGGTTTGGTTGTTCTATGTTAGGAGACTCCTGCAATACAGCTGTTTCTTGTAATTATTAAAGAATCTTCCAAGGTCAATATCTCACCAACCATGAGCGTCAAGGGAAAAATGTTATATAAAAAACGATGTTGATAAAAGAAAACTATGGTAGATAGGCTTGGTTGTTCTATGTTAGGAGACTCCTGCAATACAGCTGTTTGTTGTAATTATTAAAGAATCTTCCAAGGTCAATATCTCACCAACCATGAGCGTCAAGGGAAAAATGTTATATAAAAAACGATGTTGATAAAAGAAAACTATGGTAGATAGGCTTGGTTGTTCTATGTTAGGAGACTCCTGCAATACAGCTGTTTCTTGTAAATATTAAAGAATCTTCCAAGGTCAATATCTCACCAACCATGAGCGTCAAGGGAAAAATGTTATATAAAAAACGATGTTGATAAAAGAAAACTATGGTAGATAGGTTTGGTTGTTCTATGTTAGGAGACTCCTGCAATACAGCTGTTTCTTGTAAATATTAAAGAATCTTCCAAGGTCAATATCTCACCAACCATGAGCGTCAAGGGAAAAATGTTATATAAAAAACGATATTGATAAAAGAAAACTATGGTAGATAGGTTTGGTTGTTATATGTTAGGAGACTCCTGCAATACAGCTGTTTCTTGTAATTATTAAAGAATCTTCCAAGGTCAATATCTCACCAACCATGAGCGTCAAGGGAAAAATGTTATATAAAAAACGATGTTGATAAAAGAAAACTATGGTAGATAGGTTTGGTTGTTCTATGTTAGGAGACTCCTGCAATACAGCTGTTTCTTGTAATTATTAAAGAATCTTCCAAGGTCAATATCTCACCAACCATGAGCGTCAAGGGAAAAATGTTATATAAAAAACGATGTTGATAAAAGAAAACTATGGTAGATAGGTTTGGTTGTTATATGTTAGGAGACTCCTGCAATACAGCTGTTTCTTGTAATTATTAAAGAATCTTCCAAGGTCAATATCTCACCAACCATGAGCGTCAAGGGAAAAATGTTATATAAAAAACGATGTTGATAAAAGAAAACTATGGTAGATAGGTTTGGTTGTTCTATGTTAGGAGACTCCTGCAATACAGCTGTTTCTTGTAATTATTAAAGAATCTTCCAAGGTCAATATCTCACCAACCATGAGCGTCAAGGGAAAAATGTTATATAAAAAACGATGTTGATAAAAGAAAACTATGGTAGATAGGTTTGGTTGTTATATGTTAGGAGACTCCTGCAATACAGCTGTTTCTTGTAATTATTAAAGAATCTTCCAAGGTCAATATCTCACCAACCATGAGCGTCAAGGGAAAAATGTTATATAAAAAACGATGTTGATAAAAGAAAACTATGGTAGATAGGTTTGGTTGTTCTATGTTAGGAGACTCCTGCAATACAGCTGTTTCTTGTAATTATTAAAGAATCTTCCAAGGTCAATATCTCACCAACCATGAGCGTCAAGGGAAAAATGTTATATAAAAAACGATGTTGATAAAAGAAAACTATGGTAGATAGGTTTGGTTGTTCTATGTTAGGAGACTCCTGCAATACAGCTGTTTCTTGTAATTATTAAAGAATCTTCCAAGGTCAATATCTCACCAACCATGAGCGTCAAGGGAAAAATGTTATATAAAAAACGATGTTGATAAAAGAAAACTATGGTAGATAGGTTTGGTTGTTCTATGTTAGGAGACTCCTGCAATACAGCTGTTTCTTGTAATTATTAAAGAATCTTCCAAGGTCAATATCTCACCAACCATGAGCGTCAAGGGAAAAATGTTATATAAAAAACGATGTTGATAAAAGAAAACTATGGTAGATAGGTTTGGTTGTTCTATGTTAGGAGACTCCTGCAATACAGCTGTTTCTTGTAATTATTAAAGAATCTTCCAAGGTCAATATCTCACCAACCATGAGCGTCAAGGGAAAAATGTTATATAAAAAACGATGTTGATAAAAGAAAACTATGGTAGATAGGTTTGGTTGTTATATGTTAGGAGACTCCTGCAATACAGCTGTTTCTTGTAATTATTAAAGAATCTTCCAAGGTCAATATCTCACCAACCATGAGCGTCAAGGGAAAAATGTTATATAAAAAACGATGTTGATAAAAGAAAACTATGGTAGATAGGTTTGGTTGTTCTATGTTAGGAGACTCCTGCAATACAGCTGTTTCTTGTAATTATTAAAGAATCTTCCAAGGTCAATATCTCACCAACCATGAGCGTCAAGGGAAAAATGTTATATAAAAAACGATGTTGATAAAAGAAAACTATGGTAGATAGGTTTGGTTGTTATATGTTAGGAGACTCCTGCAATACAGCTGTTTCTTGTAATTATTAAAGAATCTTCCAAGGTCAATATCTCACCAACCATGAGCGTCAAGGGAAAAATGTTATATAAAAAACGATGTTGATAAAAGAAAACTATGGTAGATAGGTTTGGTTGTTATATGTTAGGAGACTCCTGCAATACAGCTGTTTCTTGTAATTATTAAAGAATCTTCCAAGGTCAATATCTCACCAACCATGAGCGTCAAGGGAAAAATGTTATATAAAAAACGATGTTGATAAAAGAAAACTATGGTAGATAGGTTTGGTTGTTCTATGTTAGGAGACTCCTGCAATACAGCTGTTTCTTGTAATTATTAAAGAATCTTCCAAGGTCAATATCTCACCAACCATGAGCGTCAAGGGAAAAATGTTATATAAAAAACGATGTTGATAAAAGAAAACTATGGTAGATAGGTTTGGTTGTTATATGTTAGGAGACTCCTGCAATACAGCTGTTTCTTGTAATTATTAAAGAATCTTCCAAGGTCAATATCTCACCAACCATGAGCGTCAAGGGAAAAATGTTATATAAAAAACGATGTTGATAAAAGAAAACTATGGTAGATAGGTTTGGTTGTTCTATGTTAGGAGACTCCTGCAATACAGCTGTTTCTTGTAATTATTAAAGAATCTTCCAAGGTCAATATCTCACCAACCATGAGCGTCAAGGGAAAAATGTTATATAAAAAACGATGTTGATAAAAGAAAACTATGGTAGATAGGTTTGGTTGTTATATGTTAGGAGACTCCTGCAATACAGCTGTTTCTTGTAATTATTAAAGAATCTTCCAAGGTCAATATCTCACCAACCATGAGCGTCAAGGGAAAAATGTTATATAAAAAACGATGTTGATAAAAGAAAACTATGGTAGATAGGTTTGGTTGTTCTATGTTAGGAGACTCCTGCAATACAGCTGTTTCTTGTAATTATTAAAGAATCTTCCAAGGTCAATATCTCACCAACCATGAGCGTCAAGGGAAAAATGTTATATAAAAAACGATGTTGATAAAAGAAAACTATGGTAGATAGGTTTGGTTGTTCTATGTTAGGAGACTCCTGCAATACAGCTGTTTCTTGTAATTATTAAAGAATCTTCCAAGGTCAATATCTCACCAACCATGAGCGTCAAGGGAAAAATGTTATATAAAAAACGATGTTGATAAAAGAAAACTATGGTAGATAGGTTTGGTTGTTCTATGTTAGGAGACTCCTGCAATACAGCTGTTTCTTGTAATTATTAAAGAATCTTCCAAGGTCAATATCTCACCAACCATGAGCGTCAAGGGAAAAATGTTATATAAAAAACGATGTTGATAAAAGAAAACTATGGTAGATAGGTTTGGTTGTTATATGTTAGGAGACTCCTGCAATACAGCTGTTTCTTGTAATTATTAAAGAATCTTCCAAGGTCAATATCTCACCAACCATGAGCGTCAAGGGAAAAATGTTATATAAAAAACGATGTTGATAAAAGAAAACTATGGTAGATAGGTTTGGTTGTTCTATGTTAGGAGACTCCTGCAATACAGCTGTTTCTTGTAATTATTAAAGAATCTTCCAAGGTCAATATCTCACCAACCATGAGCGTCAAGGGAAAAATGTTATATAAAAAACGATGTTGATAAAAGAAAACTATGGTAGATAGGTTTGGTTGTTCTATGTTAGGAGACTCCTGCAATACAGCTGTTTCTTGTAATTATTAAAGAATCTTCCAAGGTCAATATCTCACCAACCATGAGCGTCAAGGGAAAAATGTTATATAAAAAACGATGTTGATAAAAGAAAACTATGGTAGATAGGTTTGGTTGTTATATGTTAGGAGACTCCTGCAATACAGCTGTTTCTTGTAATTATTAAAGAATCTTCCAAGGTCAATATCTCACCAACCATGAGCGTCAAGGGAAAAATGTTATATAAAAAACGATGTTGATAAAAGAAAACTATGGTAGATAGGTTTGGTTGTTCTATGTTAGGAGACTCCTGCAATACAGCTGTTTGTTGTAATTATTAAAGAATCTTCCAAGGTCAATATCTCACTAACCATGAGCGTCAAGGGAAAAATGTTATATAAAAAATCGGCATGTTTTGAGGTCCTCTACATGCACACATTCTGTGTCCATTGGGTTGTGAATCATCCTGTATACTGTAACCCTGTAACAGGGGGACACATTTCTACAGTAAACCTCAATATATCCGTTATTATACAAGATATGAGAAAAAATTATATAGGTTAATTATAGGGTGCCTTGAGCT
This sequence comes from Tillus elongatus, assembly GCA_964006375.1. NCBI lineage: Eukaryota > Metazoa > Arthropoda > Insecta > Coleoptera > Cleridae > Tillus > Tillus elongatus. The sequence continues at coordinate 113,648,235 of OZ023268.1, forward strand.
GCATCTTATAACATTATTTTGGCAATAATAAGTGGTCTATAAGCTGCAAATTTTGATAATTTTTTTTCTTTAGTCGAAAACCCCTTATTGCATTTTTGCATTTTCGATATAATTATAATGCATGTTTGTATGGTAAAAAATTGGATAGCGTTCATCGTTTCTGAGTTATTTCAATTGTTTTGCACCTTTTACCTTTTTGGGACATATCAAAAATTATACTGCGTTTTTACCGAAGTTATTTTGATTAAATATGGTACATTGTTTCTAATATACAGAGTATAGTTGATACTACCAAATCTGATACTGGCTTTCATTTTTAAAAAAATACAAATTTGCTATTAAAAACATTTAAATGAAAATTCACTACCATAACGCACGTCCTGCATCCAGACTTTTTTTAATTAGCTGCCTTTTTAACACTACACTCACCTTATTAAGAACCAGAAAACTTGGTTTTTGCTTGACCATCTCTAATAGTTTAATAATTTTTATATCTAATTTATCTCTAGTCCAAGTATTGCTCACATCATGTAGAACACCGATTAAATCAGCTGAAGATAGAGAATTTTTTCCATCTTTCATAAAAGACCTTCCTAAATCAAATCTGAAACAACAAATTGCATCTATGAAATTTTCTGAATGAGAAACTACCGCAAATAGTACACAAAATTTTTAGTATTTAAAAAGCACGCTTGCAATCCATAAAGCACTTTTTCATAGTTGGTAGGGTAAATGTGCCAGTTAACCGATTACCGCCAGTCGTCGACCATTTCCTAATAAAGCGTGTAATAATAGCAAAAATAAACCTAACATATGATCGTTGACTACACTCCCGTTTTCGACTATACGTTCTGTGCATATGGTTTAAACCACAGGGCACTCTAGCAATGAATAGCGCAATTAGAACCTTTCAAATAGCTGCTACTCAAGGTAGTTCTAACTTTTGTTATTCAAATTAAATTATATTTCAACGACACACCACGATGGCTTACAGCCTAAATACTATCGTACCGTGGCAACTTGTTAATTCTGGACTTGAAGGTTTGGAGGTTCGGAAGAGAAGGAAAAACATGTGCCGGCAAGGAATTCCACAACTTCGAAGTCCTCGGGACAAAAGAGCGGGCATAACAAGATGTTCCACGTCTGGTGACCTGGACAGTAAAAGGGTGCATTCGCTCTGTTTCCCTGGTAGATCTGTTGGGGGCAGCAGGTGGAGGAACTATGGAAGAATGCTCCTCTGAGCAGTGGCAGTGCAGATATCTATAAAAGAGAGAGAGAGAGAGGTCACCAACGGCACGTCAGTGGGCAAGGGATGGCAGCCTTTGGGTGAGTGTAGGCTCACCGATGAGATAGCTCTCTTCTGAATGGAGTCCAGGATAGCGAGTGTAGAAGCGGCAGCCGCACCCCAGATGTGGGACCATTATTCAAGGTTTGGCCTTATTTGTGAAGTATATAAGGTATAGAGATTAGCTAGTGAATAGTATTTGCGAGCCCGGAAGAGGAAACCTAATTTCTTCGCAGCCACTTCTGCAATTGATGTGACATGTTGGTGCTAATTGAGATTTCGATCCAGAGAAATGCCAACAAGTGAAAAGGACTCATTACTTTGAATAAATTGGTTGTTCATTCCGACGGGTCTAGGGCTGGTGTATCTCTTATGCGATAGAAAGCAAGACTGAGATTTGGTGGAGTTGAATTGTACAATATTTCTACTTCCCGAGTCTAATTTTTTTTTTGGAGATTCACACAGACAGAACCCTCCATGAGTCTGCGATCCTCATCTAATTGGGCTAAAGAGACAGGCTTAGAATATTGTATATTTGAGTGGAGAGTGCTGTTGTCCGCGTAACTGTGAACTGGGTTGGATGTGCTATAAAGGAGGTCATTGATGTGGAAATAAAACAAAGTAGTGGCTAAAGCTGGGGTTGCGGTGCTATCGGGGCGGCAAGGCCGCGGACGAGCCCTGAGGGAACAAAAAAAAAGGGGGGGCTAAAGCTGAACCTTGAGACAGAAATTCTCTGGTTGGAGAGGAAATTTGCTGTCCAGGTACAGAGTTTTGGTGGTAGGCCATGGGCCGCAAGTTTATTAAGCAGCGCTGCATGCCAGACCTGGTCGAATGCTTTGGATATGTCTAGAGCGACAATCTGGGATTCACTGTGTAGTTCCATAGACTTGTTCCAAAAATGGGTGACAAAGGAAAGGAGGTTGGCAGTTGATCTGCGCTGACAGAATCCATACTGCCTGTCGTAGATCAGGCTGTGTTTTTCAAGAAATTTTAGTAATTCGGTGTTTATATATTTTTCCATCACTTTAGAGACGACTGAAAGGAGAGAAATAGGCCTGTAGTTGCTGGGAAGTGCTTTGGATCCTTTCTTGGGGACGGGTTGTACTCCAGCAGTTTTCCAGTTACTAGGGAATATGCCTCTATTGTAAGATGCCTGAAACAGACGAGTAAGGACAGGAGCAAGTTCTGGTGCGCATTTTTTGAAAACAATTGCTGGGATCTCGTCAAAGCCAGAGGCTTTCCTAGTATTAAGAGAGGAGAGCATCTTTCGTACCTTTTTAGTTTTGAAAATGATATCCATCGACATCATTTTATGTGCGACATTGGGGACTGTTGGTGGTTGAACATTTGGAGGTGGGTTGAGAGCAGAATTTCCGGTGAACAACGAGGCAAAAAGTTCAGCCTTGCCCAGGGCGGTAGAAACAATTTCATCCCCCTGAAACAAGAGGTGGGAACGTGCTCTTGCAGAAATTATTCCCAATAGATTTAGCAAGAGTCCAGAAGGGTTTCCTGCTGTTGGAGCTTGAGAGGACCTTGTTTTTGATTTGGTTATTAAACGAGTTTTTTGCCTCAGAAAGAATGCAGACATAGCGGTTTCTTGCGTCGTTGAATGCTTGATGGTTTTCTTGACTGGGATTGTGTAGAAGCGTTTTGTGAGCTTTGACCTTTTCAAGTCTGGCCTTGTCACAGGATTTAGAGAACCAGGGCTTTTGAGTGGCTGAAGAGGAGGAGGTCATAAATTTTAATTGGCCCTATCTTTTTACACTTGATCTCACTCGTGATTGCATGGTCGCCAGGGCAAAAGGGAACAAAATAAACTTTTCTTGAGAAAGACACTGCTGTTAAACATTCTGGATGCACTTTCTTTTCATTTTATGAAGGCTACCGAAATTACTTAAGTTTCTCAGTTGATTTTTGATTGCAAAGCGAGTTTGTGTGTTTACAGTCTAATTTCTATTAAATTCGATATACATACAGCATGTCACTGAAATGGAAAAGACTAGTTTTAACCACAAAGCAAAAACTTGAAATCATCATTATTGATCTCCTGTAATTTTTTCATTGAACTTCTATTATTTTGGTGAGTGTGTGTAGGTAGGTATATATATATATATATATATATATATATATATATATATATATATATATATATATATATATATATATATATATATATATATATATATATATATATATATATATATATATTATTATTATTATGTCTGTATTATCCGTGTTGTCAATCCCCCCCATTAGCCCGGATAAGCGAGAGTATACTGTACATAAAATGTTACGGATATTTTGCAAAAAAGGACACATACAGCTTGCTGACAAAGTTTTTCACAAAGCATGCTTGGAACCACACCTGTATGCATAAACCACCAAAAAAATGTTGTGGTTTGAACCCTGAAGAAAGTTGAGACCCGTAGTGAATTGGGGTACTGGGTGGGAAGTGGGAAAGAATATTAAAAGGAACTATAAATGCAAAATGTAAAAAATCAGATTATAAGAAGCCCAAGGGAAGAAAAAACTCCTACCAACCACCACCAATTTCTCCCTGAAAGACCCCTGTTTCCTCAATTGTTAGGAAATAATATAAAACAACTTCGCAATGCATCCCTGCAGAAGTCCAGGGGAGAAAAACCCTACCAACACCGCCCTCCACCCCCTCAGGTTAGGTCAGGTCATAACTTTCTTCTAGTTGAAGCCACATTTCTTTTGTGTTTATGCAGAAAGATGATCATGAATTCATCTGAAAAATTACCAATGTCACTTCTTAGGGAAGTTTTTTCTCTTTAAAATAAATATGTAGCATGATCGTCTATGTAAAACGTTTTGTAACCTACCTGTTTTTCTCTTGTGCCGTAACAATCCCAGGAGTATCGACGAAGATAATTTGTGAATCATGTTCAGTAAAAATAGCCAACGCTTTATTTTTAGTGGTATGTACCTTCGCTGAAGCAGCACATACCTGAAATTGCAAAGCTATAAATTATACTCTATAACTAACCTATAATTTTGTCTTTATACCTTTCTATCCATTAAACTATTAATAAATGTGCTTTTTCCTGCATTTGGCATTCCAATTACAGCCACTTTAAGAATCTTTTGTTCACTTTCACTGCATGTTATGTTTGAATTGTCTATAGTATCATGATTAACAGAAACAGAACAAAAAGGGGCCCAGCACTGTAGCACTTTTTTGTTACCAGATACAACACGTAAAAATAGTTTCGGAAACATTTTGATTTGGATAACTTAAATAAGAATTAACAGAAAAATTAAATCAAGTTGCTGACATGTTGTATTAATTGTAAATTGTTGCCTTACTTTATTAACATTCTTATGCTGTACTTTATTTTTATTTAAAAATAATAAAGGTTATGTTATAGTATTATAGGTTAACAGTTATCTTCTTTTTCTTCATTTATTGGGTCTGTTTCTTGTAACAATTCACCAGCTCATTAGAGGTGAGATTATAAACTGTTTGGATCTTGACCATGTTTTGGCTTTGTTTTCTCTCTTCTGATTTATAGTTACTCATTTCTAGATGGCAATACCAAAGATCGGATGCTGAAGGTTTCAGAGTTCAGACATAGGTGTAAAATATTAAAGGTAATGTATGTTTTGTCAAATGAATTTAAGTTACTACCATAAAAAAAATTTCTCTGTGATTCATTGGTTTCTTATGTTGATCTTTGAGTGCCTAAATTGACTTGAATAATTAATTTCGAATTCTAACTGTTCTGTATTTGTAACCATAAGTTATATAAAATATTTATTCTTGTATTATGTATTAGAATTCCTACTGCTGCCAAAAATGATTATTATCATATTTTTATAAATCCTTTTGTCCAAGACTACACTGAAATCCGGTAGACCGCTTGTAAAATTCACTCGATAGCCTTGGACGCTTAACAAACGTAGGTAGGTATGTCAATTTTAAGCGGGAGACTGTACCTGTTTGAAGCATACAATATGGTAAATACTGTCAAATATTGACCAACTAATCTGCGAAATCATCGATAATAAAAATGATGGACCTATAGTAACTTATCTATTGGTACCGTTCTCCTTTTGGGTAAAGGTTTACTTTCGGGGCGCGTGTTCCATTTTAATAAAATTTTGTAATTAGATGTGTTTTAGGGTGTAGATGATGAAAATCACAATAAAAATTAGGGCAAAAGCTAACTTTTGGATTATTTAGACATTTTTGTAGGAAAAACGTATGTACTCACTTTTGCGGCATGTTTTTGTCATAGTTTGCACATTTTCGGGGGTCGTTCGTTTTATATGAAGCTAAAGAAGGGTATAATCCACTATTCTAATTCATTTTCTCATAGATAGCGCACCCCTTAACTGTTTATGTGTCTCTGAAAATTACCCTTCTTTTCATAGTACGAGTTGAAATTGACATCTGACATTAAGTTAGTTTTATATGTCAAATGTCAATTTCAACTTATACGATGAAAAGAAGGTTAGTTTTCAGAGACACAAAATCAGTTAAGGGGGTGCACTAACTATGTGAAAATTCATTAGACTAGTTGAATACATCCTTCTTTAGCTTAATATAAAACGAACGACCCCCGAAAATGTGTAAAACATGCCGCAAAAGTGAGTACAACTTACATTTTTCCTACAAAAATGTCCAAATAACTCCAAACGTTGGCTTATGCCCTCATTTTTATTGTGATTTTCGTCATATACACCCTAAAAGACGTCTATATACAAAATTTCAAAAAAATCCAACACGCGCCCAGAAAGTAAACCTTTCCCTCATTTTGTAGCCTGGTTTGGATAATTGTAAAAAAAAATTGACGTCCGTGGTTCTGAATTTAACACAACCAACTCAAACGTTTACCACCACATCCCCCACCCGCCCCCCTTAGAGCTAGCCAAAGAACAAGGGGTTTAATGCTGTTTTTGTGTGCTGTGGAGTCTCTATCGCATCTTGTGCAGGATCCGCCTTTGCCTGTTATGCTTGCAAGTAGCTTTTGCTGACGAAATTCAGCAGGGTCGTCTAAGTTAAAAGAGCTGTCAAGTCGCATGCGGTCACTTGGTACATTTTTGCTCCCTTGGACGTTAGCAATGATATGTATCATAGATATATAAAGAATATATAAGTCTATGATATGTATATATTTAACAAAATAGTTGGCTGGGGCGATATACCTACTTATTTGTCATGTTATATTCAATATTTGAGTGGGAAATTGACATTTTAAAATAGTTGTTTGCACATGAAATATTTCAATAAACTGAATAAAATTTTGGTGTAATAATGGAGAGCGCAGGAATTAGGGAAGACGAAAAACTGCCTTTGGATAATGATACGCAATTAATAATCAACAAAAGAAAAGAAGTTAATGAAATTCAAAATGAATTAAACATATTAATGGGTCGATTGAATGGCTTTGTAGATGAAAATAAGGAATACTCTCAAGATGGTAAGCGGAACGTATTATAACTTCTACTGAAATAAACTTCTTTGTAGAGACCATAAACCCACATAGTTATCTTATTAATTTTGTAGATAGCGAATCCGAATTTGAAGAAAGGGAAGATGATTCCGCAGAAAAAATGCCACTGTAAGTAGACTGATTTGCCGGTATAGTTTCATTATTATTAGATTAAAATGTAAGAAACCTAAGTACTTAACATTTTTGAAGCATTATATTATTTTTAATAAATGCCTGTTATTGTTTAGATCAAATGCAGCTCTTTTAGATGAACTATATATTGCGGACGAACTAAATCCACCAGAAATCAATTGGAAGTTCGTGCTGCCAATTTTTCAAAAACAATTGTCCGATTTGGCTAAACTGCAAGACTTAAATTCCATGGTTCATTCAGTTGTACAAAAAATTAGAAATGTAACTCAGAAGCCAAAACCAGTAGAAGGTATATATCTCTCTCACAATCATTGATCTAACCGAATAGGCCGGCAGGAAACTAACGTTTACCCTGACTACATTTATGCAACCCGCAATACGTACGTATCTTCATTTATGTGAAAGCAATCAAGTGTATTACAATAATAATTTAACACAATAAAAGTATTGATAACGCAACGTTAATAAATAAATATCTCTAATAACAGTTTACATATAATTAAGTATATTTTCTCCCATAGGTGCAGTCCGTTTTCAAAATATCACTTAATAATTCAGTACCTACATATTGAAGAAAAACGCTGATGCCGTAGCATTGGCATGCGGGCCTTCTAAACAAACTTCTATCATTTAATTATCCTCTCCCTCTGATTCTGCTTATCAGATCATACCTGCAACAGAGGAAGTACCAGGTCAAACATCTGGGAGCCAGATCTAGAACGTACCCAGCCACGGCTGGTCTTCCGCGGGGTTCTGCTATCTCCCCATTGCTGTACAATATATTTGTCGCAGACATTCCGACAGACCCCCCTTAACGTGATATACGCACTGTACGCAGACGACACTACCATCCTCAGCAGCTCCACTCAGCCGAGGATAATAACCGAACGACTTCCGCCGTAGTCGAGCTGCAATCATGGTATAGAAAATCCCCTCTAGCCATAAACCCCGATAAATGTTCAGCTGTCCTATTTTCCAAGAAGAGACACACACCTCACGATCACGTTTCATTAGACAACCGTCTAATCCCCTGGCAAGATTCCGCCAAATACCTCGGGGTTTTCCTTGGCAAACACTTAACATGGCGCCCCCATGTCGATCACGCTCGAAAAAAAGCCTCGATGTTCATCTCGAAGCTGTTCCCACTTCTAAATAGAAACTCCAAATTGTCCATTGTCCAATTGTCCGTGTACAAAGTCATTATCAGGCCAGATTTGCCCTATGCATCACCTGCATGGGCCACCGCGGCCGCTACACACATCAAGACCCTTCAAATCATCCAGAACAAAATTCTGAGGATGGTTACCGGAGCGCCATGGTTTGTCCGAAACAGTCAGATTCACTCTGATCTGGAAATGCCTTCGATACTTGAGTTTATAAGTCAATTATCCACTACCCAGTTCGCAAAAGCCGCTTCTCACCCAAATGCTCTTCTTCGTAGTGCTACCGACTACGACGAGCAACTTCCACATAAGCATAAGCGTCCAAAGCTTATACTTACCCGCTAAACGCCCCCGCGGCAAAAACAGAATGGAAACATTCATACTCAAAAAGTCATTGTGTGTAAATCTATCCGACGGAGGTATGGACTAAGGTCCGGTACTCCCAAGGAGGGGGTTTTAGTAAGTACAGTCTCACAGTACCTCTATATCCCACGGAACCTACGGGGCCGTGAATGGGGTCTGCATGAGCATTTCCCCCTCCTGCATCAAAAAAATAAATAAATGCCGTAGCATTATGTTTGAACAAGTTAAGTGCCTATAAACATTCCACCTTAGATAAGGCCCTAATCTAAGCGTTCCACTATTCGGAGTGGGCGTTAAAGTGCCGGTTTCCATAACGCGAAACATCCATACCCTGATTACAAAACATGGCATCGGTTCGGTAAAATCTCCAGGTTAAGAAAATGAAATTAGTTCCTGGAAATACCATGACTATTTTTTATTTAATGTATTTATTTAGTAAATTTACCTATATACTAAAACTAAAACCTAATCTAATTACATCTACATACCTACTAAATTATAAGTTGATTTGTAATTTTCGGTTACTGTTTTTTGAGTACAACAACATAAGGCAATTTTATTTTGTGATTTTGAAATGCGAATCACCGCAAGCAAAAGAGTGACAAATAAATTTCGATAGTTTTAGTAAACAGAAATTATGTTTTCTTATTAACATTTAACTTATTACAGGCAGCATTTATAAATAGTCATTTCTTGTATATGGTTTTTAAGTATATGGTTAGGCAATGAATTAAAAATTGATGTGTATTTTTTTTCAAAATTTTTATTTAACCATTTCGTTTTCAAGAATGTGGTATATCAGACATACCACTAAGCTAGGGAATTATTTTTTTATGTTAAGACCTTTTGTCAGAAAGACATAATCCGACATCACAAGTATTACAAGCCCATCTGGATCTCCTTTGATGGTCTCTGGTACGACACAGACCACATCATCCAGAATTTCCGTAAACTGGCATATGTAGAGACTGGTCCCATCTCTTCTCAAGTGGTACGACTGGCTTATAATTATTCACATTTTTCTGCTCTAAACTTGGTCTTTCTATCTTTAAAGCTTCACTCCCGGCACCGACCAATCGTACTATTACTGCTTAGCGAAACGCCTTCAGACTCATGCCACTTCTGTCTCCGCGGCGCTGCTGAAAAATGTTGAACCAGTTTACTATATTGACATCAATCAAATGCCTGAATATGCGTGGCCACCATTTTCTACTCTTTCGGTCAATTTCGTATGTTTTCTTCAGCGTGTCTGCTTTGTCGACAAACCCAAATTCCGGTGGTAATTTTTCACAATTTTGGGACAAGTAACATTTTCCCTTTCACCATTCTTCTTCTTCCTTATTACATGGTCAGTTTCAGAAGGATTTTTACGATTGGAGGCTAGGAGAACTATTATTTTATCCATGCATTTCACGCAGGATATGCCGTCACATTCCGTGACTCGCCAGTCAAAATCACCACACTTCAACTGTTTATCATCTCTCTTCTCTTAATACCAGGAAAGCCTCTGGCCTTCACGAGATCCCAGCAATTGTTCTAAAAAAAATGCACCTCAGAACTTGCTCCTGTCCTGACTCGTCTGTTTCAGACATCTTACAATAGAGGCATATTCCCTAGTAACTGGAAAACTGTTCGAGTACAACCCGTCCCAAGAAAGAATCGAAAGCGCTTCCTAGCAACTACAGGCCTATTTATCTCCTTTCAGTCGTCTCTAAAGTGATGGAAAAGTATATAAACACCGAATTACTAAAATTTCTTGAAGAACACAGTCCAATCCACGACAGGCAGTATGGATTCCGCCAGCGCAGTTCAACGGCCGACCTCCTTTCCTTTGTCACCCATTTTTGGAACAAGTCTATGGAACTACACGGTGAATCACAGATTGTCGCTCTAGACATATCCAAAGCATTCGACTAGGTCTGTCACGCAGCGCTGCTTAATAAACTTCTGGCCTATGGCCTACCACCAAAACTCTGTAGCAAATTTCCTCTCCAACCAGAGCATTTCTGTTGTCGTGGATGGCCATTCCTCTAAACTGTATCCAATTAATGCAGGAGTCCCTCAAGGTTCAGCTTTAGCCCCTACTTTGTTTCTTCTCCACATCAATGACCTCATCTCTAGCACATCCAACCCAGTTCACAGTTACACGGACGACATCACCCTCCACTCAAATATACAATATTCTAAGCCTGTCTCTTTAGCCCAATTAGATGAGGATCGCAGACTCATGGAGGGTTCTGTCTCTGTGTATCTCCAAAAAATATTAGATCTGCGGAAGTAGAAATCTTGTACAATTCAACTCCACCAAATCTTAGTCTTGCAATCTATCTCATAAGAGATACACCAGCCCTAGACCCACCACAATGAACAACCAAGTTATTCAAAGTAATGGGTCCTTTTCACTTGTTGGCATTTCAGTGGATAGAAATCTCAACTGGCACAAACGTGTCACATCAATTGCAGAAGCGGCTGGTAAGAAATTAGGTTTCCTCTTCCGGGCTCGCAAATACTTTTCACCAGCTAATCTCTATACCTTATATGCTTCACAAATAAGGCCAAACTTCGAATACTGCTCCCACATCTGGGGTGCCGCTGCCGCTGCTACACTCGCTATCCTGGACTCTATTCAGAAGAGAGCTCTACGTCTCATCGGTGACCCTACACTTACCCAAAGGCTGCCATTCTTTGCCCACCGACGTGCCGTTGGTGACCTGTCTTTCTTTTATAGATATCTGCACGGGTACTGCTCAGAGGAGCTTTCTTCAATAGTTCCTTCACCTGCTGCCCCCAACAGATCTACCAGGGGAATAGAGTGAATGCACTCTTTTACTGTCCAGGTCACCAGACATAGAATATCTTGTTATGCCCGCTCTTTTGTCCCGAGGACTTCCAAGTTGTGGAACTACTTGCCGGCACCGGTTTTTCCTTCTCCTCCAAACCTTCAAGTCCAGAAGTAACAAGTTGCCTCTTTTCTCCTTGTCAACACCCCCAGTACGATAGTATTCAGGCTGTGAGCCCTCGTGGTGTGTTGTTGAAAAAAAAAACACAAACCTATCACCTCACTACCCGAAATTTTGGAAATCCATTTCTCTCTGTAAGTGAAGATTAGGTATATTTAACGTGCCCAGCATCGCATGGTACACGGAACCGACGACTTTGTGCCCCCCAAAACGTGCACTGGTGCCTAAACACAATGGTGCCTAAACACAATGCCACAATCTTGGTAGATGTTAGTTTTGGACTATGCACTAGGGTCAAATGGCCCAAAATCCACACTGGGCTTTAAACCTACAGCCTTTATTATTAAATTTTCATCTCCTAGGCAACATGATAAACTGACTAATAAATATTTCTTATCCGAAATATGCCTCGAAGGTGAATGTTGCAAATTTCGAACATTTATTGTGAACTGATAAAACACAAATCTCTTTATTCCCTAGTAGTGCTTTACTCCTATGACATTTTGCACGAAACACTCCATTCTTAGAATTTTCTTAGTAGTATTCTGATCATGTAACGAGTTGTTCTGTGTTTATGTGGAAATCTCTTTGCAAGCACAGGACATTTTCTGTTAATAATTGGATTATACTCCTCGTAAATAAAAGTTAAATTCAAAAGTCGTCGCATATTTTACTTATGTCGGAAGATGACGTTTAAAATGTTCATCTCATAGGTAACCTGATAAACTGACTAATAATTATTTCTTATCGCAAATAATGTTTAAATATTTTCAAATCGGTGGGACTTAGGTATAGGGAATCCTGATACCAATCGAAAGAACAATAAAAAGTACATGAACTAACGTTATAAAATATAGGGTGTTCTATTTAAAATAAGAGAGTTAGTAGGTTTTAAAGTTCTCACGATTGGCCGGTCTATTTCGGACATTGTGTCTAACTTGTACTAGCTATAGTAAATTCCAAATATTTTCTGACATTTCAGAAGTTGTTTAAAATTTCAACTCTTCAGGTTTAAAAATTAAAGTGATACAGGTGTGTAAATGTGATAATGTTTTTTAAGACATTTTTGAAAAAAGTCAAATATCTCGAAAATGCTTGAGAAAAATGACATAACATGTGAAACCTACCATAAAGACGAACAATCTAGATCCGTAATAAAAAACACCATCTTCCATTTGAAATAAGAAAGTTGACGTGTACTTCCGGTATAACCGGAAGTCCCATACTAACGTCTATATTTTCAGTGAACTGGAAATTTCGAGAAATCCACGTGCGTGAATTTTCAGACTTAAAGTTTGAGCCGTACTCCAGAAACGGCTATAATAGGGAAGGTCTACGTGGGGCAGCCTGTATAGGATAAGTTTGATAGGCCACTAGAATACGACACGCCACTGGTGACAAGTAATATTTTAGAAACATAGCGATTGTAATTATGTACAATTTTGCTCTTAGAATTTTTTCAATATCTTATTGCATGGTAGGGGAGTTATGCTCCGACGCGTCTTAGGTGCTACACCCTGTATATAAACATAAAATTTTTAACGGACCTTGGTTTCGGGTTCGAGGAACCCAAATTCCCGCTTGTTTGAAATTTTTTTTGAGAAATCCCACCATTGATTAGCGAATTTAAAAAAAATAAAAATTCGCTAAAAAAAGTAATGAGAGTGTTTATTCAAACACCTTTGAATAAAAAAAAATTATTTAAATTTTTTACCAGAAGAGAAGAATCAAGAGGGGAAAAGCTGATGATCGCTAATTAAATTAAGAATACGTAAATGCTGCAGGTTGTTTACCTCTTTAAATGTGCTCATGTGTTTTAGTATTGTTTTAACCAATCCACAAAGTCGAAATATTTTTAATAATAGGACAAATTACTGTATAATCTATAACCTTACTAATCGGTCTTTTTTTGTAGATTCTGATTCTGGAATGTCTAAAGAATCATCACCCAGGTAATCGCCAGTTTTTGTGCCTCCTTTGTAATTTTGTAGCTAATTACCTATGTTGTATAGTCCTTGTCTTTGTTAAATTTAAGTGATTTTGTAATATAAATGAAAATATACAGTATAATATTAATCTAACCATGAAAAGTTATTTTACACTTTTTTTTTAATACACAATCTATATATTTTGCGCTGGTAACAGGAAGACCACTAAATTTACAAAGAGAAGATATACGCACAGCATTTTTTTTTTGATACAGGAGGGGGAGATGCCTCATGCAGACCTCATTCACGACACCATAGTGCCGTAGGATATCGAGGTACTGTGAGACTCGTACTCTTAGTACACCTACTCACTAAAACTCCCTTCCTGGGAGTACCGGACCTTGGTCCATACCTCCGTCGGAAAGAATACACACAATGACTTTTTGGGTATGAATGTTTCCATTCTGTTTTTGCCGCGGGGCGTTAGCGGGTAAGTATAAGCTTTGGACGCTTATGCTTATGTGAAAGTTACTCGTCGTAGTCGGTGGCACTACGAAGAAAAGCATTTGGGTGAGAAGCGGCTTTGAATCTGACTGTTTCGGACAAACCATCGCGCTCCGGTAACCATTCTCAGAATTTTGTTCTGGCTGATTTGAAGGGTCTTGATGTGTGTTACGGCCGCGGTGGCCCATGCAGGTGATGCATAGGTCAAGGCTGGCCGGATAATGACTTTGTACATGAGCAAATTATTGTTCATGGACAATTTGGAATTTCTATGTAGAAGTGGGAACAGCTTCGAGATGAACGTCGAGGCTTTTTTTCGGGCGTGATCGACATGGAGGCGCCATGTTAAGTGTTTGTCGAGGAAAACCCCGAGGTATTTGGCGGAATCTTGCCAGGGAATTAGACGGTTTTCTAACGAGACGTGTTCGTGAGGTGTGTCTCCTCTTGGAAAATAGGACAGCTGAACATTTATCGGGGTTTATGGCTAGAGGGGATTTTCTATACCATGATTGCAGCTCGACTACGGCGGAAGTCGTTCGGTTATTATCCTCGGCTGAGTGGAGCTGCTGAGGATGGTAGTGTCGTCTGCGTACAGTGCGTATATCACGTTAAGGGGGGTCTGTCGGAATGTCTGCGACAAATATATTGTACAGCAATGGGGAGATAGCAGAACCCCGCGGAAGACCAGCCGTGGCTGGGTACGTTCTAGATCTGGCTCCCAGATGTTTGACCTGGTACTTCCTCTGTTGTAGGTATGACCTGATTAGCAGAATCAGAGGGAGAGGATAATTGAATGATAGAAGTTTGTTTAGGAGGCCCGCATGCCAAACCCTACCAAAGTCTCTAGCAATGTCAAGAAATATTGCACCAGTTGACTTGTTTTTATTAAATCCTTCGTTGATGTTTTCCACCACACGAAGGACTTGGTCAGTGGTGGAGTGCTGGTGTCTGAAGCCGAATTGCTCATCCGGGAGGATATGATTTTCTGAGGTGAAAGAAGCTAGCCTTTTCTGAATCAGTTTTTCGGCGATTTTGCCGATGACTGGTAGCAGGCTAATGGGCCTGTAGTTCTGAGGGAACAGCATTGAGCCATTAAATGTAGTCTAATCTAGTGACGGTTGTCGGACTTTATATTGGCATCGCCATATTTTCTCTATTATGTTTGATAGTCTGATACGTATTTAGCGTAGGTGCGGCTGATTGTAATAGTTGTAGAGTTTTTATTAAATCTTAATGTTGTTTTCTTTAAAAAAATCATTTATTATCTTAATTGTTTTAGTGTTAGTTCGGTTAGAATTTGTTGGCTGTGAATTGGTGTTATGTGATTTTCAATAAGTTTTTTATATATGTCCTTATTTTGTTGTGGGCGATTTTTACAGTTAAACAGCATATGTGTTATGTCTCCTTCTTCTCCACAATCACAGTTTGGTGTAAGTTGCATTTCAATGCTAACATTGCAGACATGGAGAACAGGATATTTCTCTATGATTGCATCACAGAGAAATGTCTTCTGTATGATTTCACCATAGAGAAATGTTTTTTCTATGGGTTGCCCGTTTTTTTTTTTTTTTTGGTCCCTCAGCGCTCGTCCGCGGCCTTGCCGCCCCGATAGCACCGCAACCCTTGGTTGATTGTGCATACCCCTAGTCTTACTCCACCCATTCCAAAATCACTGTGCCTTGAACTAGTCTGCCCAGCGATTGGTAGGGTGAAGTTTTATATTGCTCTGTCTCCGGTCTAGTGACCGTAGATCAGTTGTCTTTTCCGGTCCAGAGCTATACACTCGCACAAGATGTGCTGGGCTGATTCCTCCCCCTCGCCGCAGAGTCTGCATGCGAGGTCCCCTTCGAACCGCCCCATTTTATGTAGGTGTTTCTTGACGGCCATGTGTCCCGTCAAGAGACCTGTTGTGTTTCTGAGCTATCCTCTGCTAAGGTTTAGCAGCTCCACAGCTCTCTTTGAACTGGGTCCGTCAATTATTGACTTCCCATGTCTGAGCCCTGGACAGTCCGCCCAGTACACCTTGTGTTGGTTTCTGACCCAGGACTTAATGGCTCCCCTGGCAGTGCTCTTTGACACGCCCAGAGCCGGTTCTGGTCCCATAAATGGTTCTGCTGACCCTCTCTTCGCGAGACTGTCAGCTTCTTCATTGCCTTTGACCCCCGAGTGACCCGGCACCCAGATGAGGGTCACCTCATTCTGCCCAGCCAGGTCGCTCGTCTCGTCTCGGCACTCACTCACCAGCCAGGAATTTACCCGTGGGCTACTTAGTGCCTTAAGGGCTGCCTGGCTGTCTGTGGCTATGAGGCTCCGCTTGTTGGTGTAGCCCCTCCTCTTGTTCTCCCGCACACAGTGCAGGATGGCGTACATCTCGGCCTGAAACACCGTGCTCAGCACTTTGATCACTCAAAGATTTATTTAAAATGCTTTCTCACTTACAACCAAAGAGGTACAACCTCTTTGCTTACAATTACAACTTACAACTAAAGCAAATGCAGTCAATATATATTTTAAATGTTTATTTCTCAATCTACAAACTTATATATAAAAATACTATATCACTTAATACTAAATAACAACATATGGAACAAAATATTAATCTATAAGTCTTCAATTTCAGTATTCCAATCAACAACTATCTATATTAGTTTTTATCACAATAATTTCTCCTACGCTCGTTTATGGCATTCTGGTAACGATCCACGGCAATTTCCCAGTCTTCTTGAAACGACAATAATCATAAGCTAGTTTTCCCAGCATTGTAACTATCAGAGTAGCCAAAACAATGTTCAATAGATCTAGGGCTTGGATGGAGTATTCGGATGGTGTTCGACAGAATGAACTTCGAGACAATTCAATTATCTACACAGAAAAATAAAATAAAATGTTAAATATTATAGTGTGTCGCATCTTAATAATATTTATTACATTGTGATGTCCGAAACGATAAGGGATATAAATAATTAAAGATTTTAATATAACATTGTGAGATGTACTACAGGACCGCCATCTCGGTGCGGAACCAGGTAGATGTTGTCACGACAGCTTTTAAGATTTCAACACATTTGTCATTGATGAACGAAAGGGTCGCCCTCCTGATGCAGAACCAGGTAGTATGTTGTCACGACAGCTCCAAATAACACAAAATGTTATAAAATAGCGACTGTGTACAACCAACTGACAATTTTGTAAATTGTCAGTTTTGGTCCATTTCTTCCCTAATAAAGGGACAATGTATGTAAGGCTAGATGTATTCTCACCATAATTAGTACTGCAAACCGGTTTCGCTCTAATTATAGCTCGTCAGTACGATATACCAATTACAGCGAGAATACGCCTATAAAGTAATATGGCTATGGTAGCCAGCCTCCTAGCACATTGTAAGATGTACGACAGGGTCGCTATCTCGGTGAGGAAACAGGTTGTATGTTGTCACGACAGCTTCAAATTACACAAAATGTTATAAAATAGAGATTGGGTACAACCAACTACAAATTTTGTAAATTGTCAGCCCTGGCCCATTTATTCCCTAATAAAGGGACAATATATGTAAGCGGCTAGATGTATTTTCACCATAATTAAAACCGCAGACCGGTTTCGTTCTAATTGGAGCTCATCGGTACGGTATACTAATTACAGCGAGAACACACCTATAAAGTAATACAGCTATGGTAGCCAGCCTCCTAAAACCTTGTGAGATGTACGTGACAACATACTACCTGGTTCCGCGCCGAGATGGCGACTCTGTCGTACATCTCACAATGTTCTAGAAGGTTGGCTACCATAGCCGTATTATTTTATAGGTGTTCTGGCTGTAATTAGTATACCGTACTGACTGAAATCGGTCTGCGGTTCTAATATTATGGTGAGATTACATCTAATCTTACAGTTTAATATAGTCTCAGCAGATAAATCAAAACGTAATGCTTAATTATTAAGTCAAGCAATGTCAGACACGGCCAGTTTATATATGGGCAACCGGTTTGGTTTCCAGACTGGTTTGGTTTCCAGTCCGGTTCTAATTAGAAAATTCGTAAATTGACAGAACACCCGGGTGAACTTGTGTATTACATAGCTATCACCAAATGTAATTGGGTGGTTTACGTGCCTTTTGCTTTTCTTCAAAACAAAGGTTTCTTTCAAATGTAAACTCTAATTATTATTGTTTCTAAATTCTAAGAAATTATTTAATCAGGTACGGTTTTTAAAATCGGCAATCATCGAGCAGCAGAACGTGTATTCAACAAACCACCCAATTTATCTTGAAACTAATATTTAAGTTTACGACCTTCAAGGGAGGTCTTGCCTAAATTTATTTGGAACACTAAAACCGAGCATCTGAGAACAAATTTCCAAAATTTTACTATATATTCAGCCTTAGTGTATACCGAGAGACAACCACGTCACAATCATTTTAAAAGGACTGTTAAATTAACTCTAGTTTAGGGAGTCTTATGCTAAGAATAAAACCCCGCATCTAGTTGGCTTTAATACAAAATCAAATTTAAACGGATAACATTTTAACAGCACAATAAATTTTAAATACATCCTTTAATTTCAAAGGTTTCCGTATGATTAAAATTATACTAACACTCTTAATTCCAATAATATAAATTCTAAAGTTATTTAACAGAATTATGTGATAGATTTTCGCCAAATCTTAGAACGGCCTAAATGTTACGCAAAATTGATACCGGTGAAAATTAAATTGGTTTCGCCCCTAGTATAATTTCCCCATAAATTTAATAATCGACTCTTTCTCAGCTTAATTTTAGACCTCAATTTTTTATCTAACAGTCCCTTAGGTTCCTAACTAAAAAACCTTTATGGCTTCCAGCCCTATCTTATCTTCAGTATAATTTTACAACAATTTCCCGTCTACTAAAATCCCTTAACACAACATCTACAATTTTAGTATGATTCCAATTCACTCTAATTATATTCTAGTCCCTACGGCTCAATCATCCCTACTATTTCTATCTTACAGCCTATGGCCCAAAATATATCAATACAAATGTATAGATGTATAAAAGTTACTTCAGTACCCGAGACAGCTAACCTCTCAAATAAAAGACAATTTAAGCAATAGTTTAAACCTGAAACGGACTCACCAAAATCTGAGGCACTAAGCTCGCCTTGTACCATGCTTCATCGGCCCCCACACCGGACGTTCGACCACATTGGTCTGCGGATAACCGCCCTTTTTTTAAAACACTCCCAATTCACTCCCTGAAATCTCACTTACTTCTCAATTTATTTAACAGAAACCCTTGACAATTATCGCGGCGGCGGCACTGCCTAGCCGGTGGCCGGCTGCCTGATCACTTACTTTTTAGACACGTATTTTCTACTCCACGTCTCAAATTCCGAGTTTGCATTTTTTGTCTCTGTTGAAATCAAATGACCTCGTTGCTATAGAACTCAAAACTTGCAAATCTAGCATTCCTCTATCCACTATGTTTCAAGTGACCCGGTTTTAAGTGCAACTTGAGCAGTTGACGGCTTTATAATTTCATCATGCCCATAATTATGCATATTCGGATTATATTTACTAGCGTTTAAATATTTGTTGTGGCGATTTTTCATAAAAAAATTTGAGATCCTATCCAGTAATTTATTTACATGTTCTCTGAACATTGATGTATGGAGAAATTTCGTTAACCAGATACTTAAACCAGTAAGCATCTTGCCTACACAGCTCATCATGTACACAATCATGAGCATGTAGCTAAATGGCCAGATATTACTTTTAATTTAGTTATTTGTGCATTTGCATCTAAAAATACTTACGCGAGCCTCCACATAATTAACATCAATAAATGTTACGATTACTTTCAAAACTCATTTTAACCCTTTGCTATCTTTTACAGTTTCAAGGATTTCAATAAATGTATCACCAAAATAACCAAACTGTATACAGCAGGGTGCGGGATTTTAACCCTCGACATTACTGGAGACTCGGAAACCGTAAGAGATACAAACTTGCCTAGAGTATACAAAAGTTGCACAATAACAAATGCAACTCGAAGATACTTACAGGTTTGAAAAAATTCCATAGCTTCCTACATATAAGCGAAATACCAAAAACTGCCATTTTTTTTCCTTTCTTCAATGTCTCCAAAACTATGCTGCCTATCAACTCTAATTTTCGTACAGGGACATAACTAGATAGTGTGTTGCGATGTTGACCTTAAAATTTTGTTTAAATTTCTTACTTTCTGAGTCGCTATAGTAAACTTTTTTTCTTTTATAGAACCCATATTGAATTTTTCCACCAAAATATATTTTTTCCAATTACAATGATGTATATGGTGTTTTGTCCGCATTTTTGTCAACAATAATCAATTTTTGTTTTTTTTTCCATCAAGACGGTGCACCAGGTCATAATACACAAATCGTGATCAACTTTCTTGATAGTGTTTTTGTCAACTGGATTGGTACTAGTGGACCTGTGCAATAATCAGATAATTTAGGGCTAGACTAGGTATTTAGTTTGTTGCAATGTTAGTTGATCCCGGATTAAAACTACGCCGGTCTTAAATCGTTTGGGAAACCAGCGGTAATGTTAACACAAATATCTATAGTATTACTAACACTGTACACTTATCACATAAGTAAACAATAATATTACGCTTTTTGAATTGTCTTAATGAAAACAATCAAACATAAAAATAGATTAACCCATCAACCGAGTAAGCACACAGTTACAGTAGCAAATGAAAAATCAAAGTAATTGTTCGAAATGTGCGCCGTTTTCTTGCATGCATAGATGTGTGTTTTATAATATTAGCGAATTTTCATTTAAAAAAATTCGCAAATAGAGAGGTTACGATGAAAAGCTTTTAAAAAATGTCTTCAGATGTTCGCGAATTTGCGTCCCTAAAACCCAAAATCAATGTCCGTTAAAATTTTTATATGTTTGTATATATATATATATATATATATATATATATATATATATATATATATATATATATATATATATATATATATATATATATATATATATATATATATATATATATATATATATATCCGAGCGATAACTCAAAAAATACTTAACTAATTTAAATGAAACTTGGCACATATCTTCATTGTACTAAGACCGCGGACAAGTTCGTATATCAGCTATAACGGACAATTTTTACCACAAAATATACAAAAACATTTTTTAAAACGCTATATTTTGTAAGTATCAAAGTAACTGGAATGAGACTTTAGATGTGGCTAAAAATGCTGCAAATAAACATCTGTTATGAATTTTAACTAGGTACACAATATTTAGAATTTTTTCCAAATTAATAATAAAATCCCATGCGATGAAACGACTTAGTGGTTAAAGTCCAATGCCTAACAGACAGAGTAGTTAACTGTCATGCGTAGATTGATTCATACAACAGGTATAAACCATACATCAACGGTAACCAAACTAAATAAATACCAGGCATACTAACCGAACCAACAATCGTTAAATCTCGGCCGCAATTATAGAAAATGGCAGATGAAATTAAAAATTTGCCAAGTGATTGTTATTTAACTGGAGGATTCAATCAATTATTAAAATACACTATATTTGTTACTTTATGAACGGCCCCAAATACAGTTTTAGCGCAGCATAGATATATTATGCTGTGGTTTTAGACTGAAAGTGCCGCATAATATAGTAGAAATGTAAAGAAAATCAAGTCAAGTCTATAAAAATGATTCTAAAATTCTTTTACCTTTAAACTTAAACATAAGACGTCATATCAGACCGAAACAATCCTTGAATGTGTTTCAATGGAAATTATACTAATTCTGTAATTAACTGTTATGTATAATTTTCATATACTACCCCGGGCATGACGCATGTGTCAATTAGAAGATAGCTCAGTGGAAGCGTGCTGGTCTTCTACGCAGAAAGTTGCATAGTCGAATCCACCTTGATTAATGTATGTTTTTTTATGTTTTATTTTCACATTTGAAGAAACAATAGTGTACAGATTTTATACGTTTTGAACAAGATCTCATTTTTGTTTAAAACGCCTGAATAAGTTTGTCGCCTTTGAGTCTGAAATTCTAATTTTCAGCAGACATTTTGTTATTGTTGATATTGGAAAAAAGTTAGGGACGCAGCAAGTGCGTTATGGAAGCGAATTTAAATTAAATGCTTCCAATTTGATTAACTCAATTTTGTATAAACCTAGAAAGTTGAATTTTGGTGTGTGGTAAGGCAATATATCCATTAAATTTAATCAAAATAGCTTTGTAATTTTCAGAGATAAAATCTTTTTTAGAAAGAAAACTCAAAATTTTCCCAGAAAACCTTTCCTGGCGAACGAACTCAACCAAGCCATTAATAAAAGAAATGCACTTGCAGAGTTTCATCAAAATCGGTTAATTACTTTTTGAGTTATCGGTATATATATATATATATATATATATATATATATATATATATATATATATATATATATATATATATATATATAAACATATAAAAATTAAAACTGACCCCGGATATGGGTTCTCGGGGTCCTAGTTCGGGCTCATTTGAAACAAAATTTGCTAAGTCTCACCATCGATACCTCGCTCTTAGTGAATTTCTTAAAATAAAAATTCACTAAAAACCTGTTTGATTAGGTTGACTAAAACGAAATCATACTAGCAATTAATAAGGAAAAATAACTGTTCCGTGTAAGTTTAAAGTATTAACTTTACTAATATGCCGTATAATGATAGTGTACATTTCTTATGGAAATTCGCTACTATAACGCACTTGCTGCGTCCCGAAATTTTATTCGTTGCGCACAACAAGAAGTCTCTATCTCTGTTGATATTATGACAAGTTTCAATAATTCTTGACTTCAGATGTTGTATAATGTGGACTGGCTTCTTGTAAACTTCATTTTTCCGTAAGCAACCCCAGAAGAAATAGTCAACCCATGTATAATCAGGTCATCTAAGAGGCCATTCCACAGGTCCACTAATACCAATCCAGTTGTTGTCAAAAATACTACCAAGAAAGTTGATCACGTTTCGTGTATGTATTATGAGCTGGTGCACCGTCTTGTTGGGAAAAGTAAAACTCGATTATTTTTGAAAAAATATGGGCAAAACGCCACCCAGTGA
This sequence comes from Tillus elongatus, assembly GCA_964006375.1. Lineage (NCBI taxonomy): Eukaryota > Metazoa > Arthropoda > Insecta > Coleoptera > Cleridae > Tillus > Tillus elongatus. Next base: position 113,671,161 of record OZ023268.1, read on the forward strand.
TGATAGATCATTGTAACCAGAAGAAAAAATTAAATACTTTGGTGGAAAAAATCAATATGGCGTCCATTAAAAAAAGTTGGCTATCGCGACTCAGAAATAAATGATTTTAAACAAATTTTAAGATCAACGTGACAACCACGATGGAAAATTATGTCCCTGTAAATAAACTCAAGATGACAGGCAACATCGGTTTGGAGATATTGAAGAGAGAAAAAAAATACAGTTATTGGTATTTCGCTTATATCTAGGAAGTCATGTAAGTACCTTCGAGTTGTCCTTGTAATTGTACAACCTTTGTCTACTTTAGGCAAGTTTGTATCTCTTACGGTTTCGGAGTTCCCAATGATGTCCAGAGACAAAATCCCGCACCCTATATAGACAACTAGCAAATTTATTTTATAGAAAATATTTCAAATTTAGGTACTTACGGGCATTAAAGAATTTTCATCTCCTTCTACATATGAACAACTAATCTTATTTAAGTTTTTGATAACTAATGCATATTTGAGAAGCATTTCCTGAAAAATAATGTAAAAATCCAAAAATTAAACAATATTATTATATATTATATATTACATTATAGTTAACCTAAATGAACTAATGAATAATGGACGAAATAATACACTCGCCAATTTCAAATTCGAACAACGCAATTTCTTTGATTAAGTTTAATAAACGATATTTTTTTCTTATGCGCGGGGAAAGATTAAGGTGGTTACTATTAGTGAATTTTTTAAAATAAAAATTCACTAATAGAGAGGTATCAATGGTGAGACTTTGCAAAATTTTTTTGCAAATGAGCGCGAACTAGGACCCCTAGAACCCATAATCGGGGTCAGTTTCAATTTATATATATATATATATATATATATATATATATATATATATATATATATATATATATATATATATATATATATATATTTGTGTGTGTGTGTGTGTGTGTGTGTGTGTGTGTGTGTGTGTGTGTGTGTGTGTGTGTGTGTGTGTGTGTGTGTGTGTGTGTGTGTGTGTGTGTGTGTGTGTGTGTGTGTGTGTGTGTGTGTGTGTGTGTGTGTGTGTGTGTGTGTGTGTGTGTGTGTGTGTGTGTGTGTGTGTGTGTGTGTGTGTGTGTGTGTGTGTGTGTGTGTGTGTGTGTGTGTGTGTGTGTGTGTGTGTGTGTGTGTGTGTGTGTGTGTGTGTGTGTGTGTGTGTGTGTGTGTGTGTGTGTGTGTGTGTGTGTGTGTGTGTGTGTGTGTGTGTGTGTGTGTGTGTGTGTGTGTGTGTGTGTGTGTGTGTGTGTGTGTGTGTGTGTGTGTGTGTGTGTGTGTGTGTGTGTGTGTGTGTGTGTGTGTGTGTGTGTGTGTGTGTGTGTGTGTGTGTGTGTGTGTGTGTGTGTGTGTGTGTGTGTGTGTGTGTGTGAATGTGTCTGATAACTCAAACAACAATTAACCGAATTCGATGAAACTTGGCAAGTGGTTTTCTTTTATTAATGGCTTGGATGAGTTCGTTGGCCAGAAAAATCGGACGGGGTTTTCCAGGAAGTTTTCTTTCGAAAAAAAATTTTTCTCCGAAAGTAACAAAGCTGTTTTAATGAAATTTACTATATATGTTGCCTTGGAAGAGATTTTACTACGTACTAAAATTCAACTTTCTAGGTTTATAAAAAATTGAGTTATTCAGATTTTAAATTTTCTTTCGAAATTTTTTTTTCTCCGAAAATTACAAAGTTATTTTTATGAAATTTGGTAAATATATTGCGTTAGGAGAGACCTTACTCCACACCAAAATTAAACTCTCTAAGTTTATAGAAAATTGAGTTATTCAAATTTGAAGCATTTAATATTTATTTAACATGAAGTTTTTACCACAGAAATCGTGGAAACGACGAGACGATTTTCACGTCTCTAGTATCAGGATCACATGAGAGGATAGGCAGTGGCATGTTTAGAACTAATGTTGTACATGCTAGTTTGTTATTCTGCAGATGATGTTTTCAATATATGGTGAATGTAACAGAATAGTTGAGACAACAGTTCGAACATTTAACAACATATTCCTTTATTTGGCTCCAATGAATAGAACAAAATTCAGCAGAATTAAAAGTAAGGTCAAGTCATGGAATAATACTGACACGACGAGTTGTTAAACGTTTCAAAATTGAAGACAATGAAATTATAGTTCTTGCATATTTTGAAGCATGTCTACAAAGTTCGTTAAGAAGTAGGTCTCAAGATTTGGGTTTATCTATCTGGGCAATACACAGAATATTGAGAAAGCACAATATGCATAATTAGTGAATTTTTATTTTAAAAAAATGCACTAATAGAGAGGTATCGCGATGGTGAAACTTTGCAAACATTATTTCAAATGAGTGCGAACTAGGACCCCTAGAACCCATATCCGGGGTCAGTTTCAATTTTTATATGTTATATATATATATATATATATATATATATATATATATATATATATATATATATATATATATATATATATATATATATCCGTCTGATAACTCAAAAAATAATTAACCGATTTCGATGAAACTTGCAAGTGCCTTTCTTTTATAAATGGCTTGGATGAGTTCGTTAGCCAGAAAAATCGGACGGGGTTTTCCGGGAAAATTTTGAGTTTTCTTTCGAAAAAAAATTTTTTCTCCGAAAGTAACAAAGCTGTTTTAATGAAATTTACTATATTTGTTGCCTCAGGAGAGATCTTACTATGTACCAAAATTCAACTTTCTAAGTTTAGAGAAAATTGAGTTATTCAAATTTTAAATTTTCTTTCAAAAAAAATTTTTTTCTCCGAAAATTACAAAGTTATTTTAATGAAATTTGTGGATATCTTGGCTTAGAAAAGACCTTACTATGTATTAAAATAAAACGCTCTAAGTTTCTAGAAATATGAGTTATTTAAATTTGAAGCATTTAATAAAAATTCACTACCATAACGCACTTGCTGCGTCCAGAGTTTTTTCATGTTTATAATGATCAAATTAAAAATAAATAGTTATAAGTGTGGAATGTTATTTTTAGTGAATTTTCATTAGAAAAAAACATAGATACCAAAATAAGACTGAGGTTGGGCACTGTGGCTGGAAATTGAAACAAAAAGCAAAATTGTCCCAAAAACTACAAAAATAAGAACAGAGAGTTTTGCGCTAGATAGGTATTTCGACAACGAAGTTATTGTCTTCATCAGTACTTGTCGCTAAACTAACTGTATGGGCAAAAATTTTGCTATTTATATACGTAAACTATACACTAAAAAAGTTCGGGACGCAGCAAGTGCGTTAAATTAGTGAATTTTCATAAGAATTGTACACATTAGTAAAATAGACTATTAAAACTAATTCTTTAAATTTAAATGGACCTTTTTTTTTTGTTCCCTCAGGGCTCGTCCGCGGCCTTGCCGCCCCGATAGCACCGCAACCCCCATAAATGGACCTTGGAGATCGGTTTTAGAGTCCCAGTTAGCGATTATTTGAAAAAATTTGTATTTTATATGAAGCTAAAAAATTAAAAATTGGTCTTAAATATGTAAGTACTGCAAGTGTCTTAAAAAAAATTGTGTTACAAATTTCATTAGTTACAAAAGTTTTTCAGAAAAAAAATTATTATTTACAAAGGAAATGTACCTGTCAAATTATAAATATGGCAGGTATTTTTCCTTATTAATTGCTTGGATGGTTTTGTTTTAGTAAACCCATCCACTTTTAGCAAACAATAAACCTCAAAAAAGGTTTTAGTGAATTTTCTGAAAAAAAAATTCACTAATGAGGAGATCCCGACTTTTGAATTTTGAAAAAATTTCTTCAAATGAGCGCTAATTAGGCCCCCCAGAACACATTTCCGGGGTCAGTTAAAATTTTTATATGTTTATATATATATATATATATATATATATATATATATATATATATATATATATATATATATATAATATATATATATATATATATATATATGTATCACACCGATAACTCAAAAAATAATGGGCCGATTTTGATTAAATTTGGTGAATACCTTCCTTTTACAAATGGCTTGGATAAGTTCGTTATCCAGGAAAATCGGTCCAGGTTTTCCCGGAAAATTTTGTGTTTTCTTTCAAAAAAAATTTATATCTCCGAAATTAATAAAGTAAGGGCAACCAAATTTGGTACGCGGGTTTAGGTTTTATAGGTAAGCTACATACCAAAATTTAGCTATGTAGGTCAAAAGACAAAAAAGTTATAGGCATTTAAAGAAAAATAAATTGAGGTTTTTCACAAAACGTCAAAGTTGCGATTTAAACGTCAAAATTGGCAACATTTAGGAAAAGAACTTGAATCTAATACGAGCTATGGAAATAAAATGTCTCAAGAAGAATGTTTTACAAACCCTGAAGTCTTAGTTTCAACCATCATTGTCCTTCATTTTAATAAAATGTTTCCAGACAATTCATTTCAAATAGACCCTTTCTCTGATGCTTGGCAGTAGCCTTAGCTATAGAGTTTATCGTTTAATAGTATATAATTGTTGTAGAATTTTCGTAAAAAAATCAATAAAGCTCAATATATTTGTTATTATACAAGATATGAAAAAAATTGTATATATTAATTATAGGGTGTCTTGAGCTACATCTTAAAAAATTATTTCTACAATCACAGGCTGGCCCATAAGTCGTTGGTGATACAAATTTTCTTTTTTTTTTAATCAAACACGCCTTATGTTATTGCATTTTTGCATTTTCCATCGAAATATAATGCATGTTTGTAAGAAAAAAAAAATCTGGACGCAGTAAGTGCGTTATGGTAGCGAATTTTGATCGAATTCTTAATATTTGAATAGCTCAATTTGCCATTAACCTATAAGGTTGACCAAGAATAACGAATTTTTTCGGGAACACTTGTTGAACATTGTTTTTACTATATAGATTATACTGGTAACCAAATTTGATGACTGCTTTTTTTAAAACAAATTTGTAGTTATCCGCGAAGCTCAGTATGTTATTTTTCTTTAATGTAGTACCCACATGCGTTTACATAGGTGCTACTATGATTCAAGATTGAAGATGTTGGCTTAATGGGTAATTTATTGAGCTATCAGATTTGAAATATTTTTACGAAAATTTTCTACCATAACATAAAAAACCTTTTTTAACGAATTTTTTTTTAAAATTTTCACTAATGAGGAGATCTCGACTTTTGAATTTTGAAAACATTTCTACAAATGAGCGTTACTTAGCCCCCCCAGAACACATATCCGGGGTCAGTTTCAATTCACTCTGTGGATGAACTTGAAAATAGATAATTTTATCTAGAACTTGCGAATAATCATGAGAATAATCGTAGTACAGATTAAGAAAAATCGCCTCTTAAGCTTATTTAAAATTGTACACGAATCAAATTTTAAGTCAGTGAGTAGTACTGTTTTGTTAAATATACCTTAAATCCAGGCGTGAAAACGCAGTCACATCTCCAAGGATTGTCTTCGAAGTATATCCTAACAGCAGCTGGCATATTTGGATTTCGTTCTAGAGCATTTTCTAAGGCATATGTAGGTATCTAAAAAATGTGGCACATAACTAAGAAGCATAGATATTATCACTTGCAAAAACGATTACAAATATCCATTAATGAATAACGCAGATGCAGCGGCTTGCATAAACCATAACCAATAATATTATGATATTATTTGAAATGGAGCAACAGGAGTAACGTTTTGCAATTCGCATTTTGCGAGTGTATGAACCTAACTTAAACGTTTTGAGCTGTGTACTTACTTCGGTCAATTTGTTTCCCCTCAGAGAAAAAATTCTAAAACTGGACAACCAGTAGGTGCCTTCAAGTTTCTCTATGCTGCTGATTCTGTTATTATCAAGAAATAAATCTTTGACAGTATGATACAGTGGATTTTCAACTAGTGGTCTAAGATTTTCTATGTTATTACCCCCTAATTTTAATGTAGTCGTGTTAACGGGTATGGAAGCGGGAAGTTCGGTGAAGCCAGCATCTTCACAGTTTAGCTCTATGATAGGGTCGTATTCATCACATGTAGGGCATCTAGGCGATACATACGTCAGTGTGCATTTGCAATGTTCTGGACATTGACGTCTAACATCCTAAAATCGTAATTGCATTTTAAAATTATGTCATCGTACAAAAAATGGTATCAAAAATTATTCGTTATATATATATATATATATATATATATATATATATATATATATATATATATATATATATATACTGCTATGCTATTCATGTTTATATGAAAAAATAGTCTTATTTTTTGTGCTGAATGTGCACCTGTAACATAGACCATCATTTTTGAAACACGCTGTATAGGGAATCGTCTAAAGGGGTACACGTACTAAAAGCAAACTGATAAATTGGCAGTAGAAGCCAATAGTCCCAGTGTCTAGAATATTCCAGGAATTCCCAAAGCCAATTTGAACTTTGTCATATATTATGTTTAGGAGGAGAAGGGGTGTCATGGAACAGAACTGTGCTGGGAAATTATTTAAAAAGTATGTAATGTGCAAAAAACTTGAAATGTAAATAACTCAGCAAAGGCAATAGAACGAAAGGTAAGAATACCATCAGCGTGCATGTAAGATACCAAACTTTATCTATCAGCATAGTTGTTTTGGTAAATTTGCAGATTAGCTCCCGAACGCTTTTCAAAAAGTTGTTTTCAGAATTTTTATAGGACCCCCCCTGGATGCACAAACCACAAGAAAAATGTCTTGTTCACACCCCCGAAAAGAAGTTACGGGGCCAGGAGTAAATGCCGGGCGGGGTAGGTAGTAAAAAGGAAATAAGAGCAGAAAATGCGAAGAAAAAAGGCTTGAAAGCAGTCTTTTCCACATCTTGAAGCCATATCCCCCTTAAATCCTGCCTACCCCGCACAGCACCCCTATTCCCCCAGGTGCAGTAACTTCCTTGAACAAAAAAAATTTTCTTGTGGTTTAGCCAACGGTGTGGTTATATGCACACGAGAGGGGAAGGAAAATGCCTACGACGAAGCAGGACCACCCCCCCCCCCCAGTTCAACTGGTGGCATCGCAGGGGGGGGGGCTTCGTCGTGGGGATTTTCCTTCCCCTCTCGCGTGAATACAACCGCCCTAGTTGCATAAACCACAAGAAAAATCTCTTGTTCATACCCACCAAGGAAGTTATGGCACGTGGGGAATAGGGGTGCTGTGCAGGGTAGGCAGGGAAGGGTGATATGGCTTCAAGATGTGAAAAAGACAGCTGCTAAGCCCGTTTTCTTCGGATTTTCTGCTCATATTTCCTTTTTACTACCTACCCCGCCCAGCACCCCTATTCACTCCTGGTCCCGTAAATTCCTTGGGGGGTGTGAACAAGAAATTTTGATTGTGGTTTGTGCATCCAGTGAGGGCCCTAGGCAGGTTTCTGAAAACAGTTTTTTTTAAGTGTTTGGGAGCTAATCTGCAAACTCACAGTTGTTTTATCTAAAACTAGGTAATCCTGTGTTGTAGACACCTCTCTAGTAAACAAACAATTCGGGTGAAATCGGAACGTGAAGTGGACACTGGACGCTGTGCATTGTTGCCAGATGAGTATTAGCCAGGGTCATTTTAAATATAGAAGGAAATCAAGGGGTAAACAAATGTTTTTATAATGTAAATAAATTATATTATGGCGTCATCTACATAAATCGATATTTGACATATTTTGCGGAAAGCAGTATGAAAACGGTAATTATAATATGGCGTCATCTACATAAATCGATATTTGACATATTTTGCAGAAAGCAGTAGGAAAACGGAAATGTAAACAGTTAATTTTCAGCCATGGTGTTCCAGGGGAAAAACGTGGGCCTCTCCTCCCTTTTTAGGTACATCAGTAACATCAACAGAGGTTGTGCCATTGTGATCGAGCAAGGTAATCTGCACGTTCCGCCCTTCCCGGGGGGCGTAAAACCGGCGGTCCCGTGCTGATGCGATGTTGGGCACGTTAAAGACCGAAATTTCCCGGATAGTGAGGGATGAATCACACTTTAGTAAAGTCAATGAAGCAATGTCCGTTGCAAATTGCTGATGATAAATCCAACTGTATATGCTAATAGCAAACGGTATCCAATTTATTAATTCGAAAAGTCGCAATGTTTCATGGTAATGAAGCAATTTCTACTGACAACTGTCGAGAAAATGGCTGAAAATGGTCTTCTCTCCAAAATGTTTGATTTTGTTTCAGATGAAGGGACTCATTTTGCATTTTTGCCTGGCTAAATATGAAAGATATCTTAAGAGTTACAAAGCAGTATGCATGCAGGCATATATACACATTCTGAGACATTAACTTGCCTTAATACATTAAAAAACACATTTCAACTTTGAATGGCATATAATCTCGGTTATGTTTATCATCGACAGTTTTCAGTAGAAATCGCTTCATTACCATGAAACATTGCGACTTTTCGAAACAATATATTGGGTCCGTCTGCTATTAGCATACAGAGTTGTATTTATCATCGGCAATTCGCAACCGAAATTGCTTCATTCACGTTACATACTCATTTAAGGTGGGAAACTAAAATATAAACAAACACTTCAAAGGGAAGCCCATTTTGAGCCTTTTTCTCGGTTATGTTTATCATCGACAGTTTTCAGTAGAAAATGCTTCATTACCATGAAACATTGTGACTTTTCGAAATAATCAATTGGATACCGTTTGCTATTAGCATACAGTGTTGTATTTATCATGGGCAATTCGCAATGGAAATTGCTTCATTCACTTTTAATACTCATTTAAGGTTGGAAACAGAAATATAAACAAACACTTCGAAGGAAAGCCCATTGTGAGCCATTTTCTCGGTTATGTTTATCATCGACAGTTGTCAGTAGAAATTGCTTCATTACCATAAAACACTACGACTTTTCAAAATAATATATTGGACACGGCCTGCTATTAGCATATAGAGTAGTTGTATTTATCATGGGCAGTTCGCAACGGAAATTGCTTCATTCACTTTTCACACTCTTTTCGGGTTGGAAACTGAAATATAAACAAACACTTCGAAGGGAAGCCCATTTTGAGCCATTTTTTCGGTTATGTATATCATCGACAGTTGTCAGTAGAAATTGCTTCATTACCATGAAACATTGCGCGACTTTTCGAAATAATATATTGCATACCGTTTGCTATTAGCATATACAGTTGGATTTATCATCAGCAATTTGCAACGGAAATTGCTTCATTGACTTTACTAAAGTGTGATTCATTCCCTCACTGTCCGGGAAATTTGGGTCTTTAACGTGCCCAACATCGCATGGGCACGGGACCGCCGGTTTTACGCCCCCGGGAATGGCTGAACGTGCAGATTACCTTGCTCAATCACAATGGCACAACCTCTGTTGATGTTACTGATGTACCTAAAATGGGAGGAGAGGCCCACGTTTTTCCCCCTGGACCACCATGGCTGAAAATTAACTGTTTACATTTCCGTTCTCCTACTGCTTTCCGCAAAATATGTCAAATATCGATTTATGTAGATGATGCCATATTATAATTTATTTACATTATAAAAATATTTGTTCACCCCTTGATTTCCTTCTATATTTAAAATGACCCTGGCTAATACTCATCTGGCAATAGTGCACATCGTCCAGCGTCCACTTCATGTTCTGATTTTACCCGAATTGTTTGTTTACTAGAGAGGTGTCTACAACACAGGATTACCTAAAACTATTCGGTAGGTCATGTGCGAATTCACCAACATACTTCACAATTAAAACAAAGCATTACATTAAAAATTATTTCAAAATTAACAATGGATTTATTAAAATATAATCCTTCATAAATTTACACATTTGTAGGAAGAAAAAAGGTTACAACATATTTACACCACCTATAATATTTACAGTCCTCCCTTTATACTTCTTAGAAACATCACGCTGTATTTCACTTTGCAATTCTTTACTTTTCTGTATTAATAAGCTAATAATTGGTTTAATTTCTTCCAATTCTTTCTGCAATTCTTTAATCTTGTCTTCCAACAACATCTTGCTTTTCTTCATACGTTCAGCTACAGACAATTTTTGTTTCAAATTAGCAGTTAATATGTCAACGTACTTAGGTGAATGTTTTATGTTATGAAGATGCGTTATCCTTTTATTCAAAAGCTCATTTAGTGCAATATTAACACAATCTGAATAACCTGTGACAGTTTCTATAGTCTGCATTTGTATAATTGTAGGGGCATTTTGCAGCTGTGACATAGCTAACAAGTCACTATCACTCGACAGTTCAAAAAGTCTCAATCTCAGAAAAGCATTCAATTCTGTCAAATCATTTATAATAAGATTACGAGTCTTGGGATTGTCAATAACTGTATAAGCCTCTTCTCCACGAGCGATGCCTCCATCATGCCCAGACCCTTCAACAACTATACCAGATTCTTCCAGACTTTCTATTTGACTTTGTGTCACTATTTCAAACCCTTCTTCAGTATTCGTATTTCCCCAATCGATTTCCGCTGACTGGTCAGTAGTTTCACTAAAATCAATAGCATCTTCAACCTTGATACCAAAATCAATGCTGTCACCAAAGTCAATATTGTCTCCAAAATCAATCTCACCTTCCCCAATACCATTTTCATCCTCAACATCTTTAGCTATTTCTAATTCTGGACTTTCAATACTTAGTGGTTTTTCCCCATAAGTATATTCATAAGTTGTAGTATTGCCATGATTAATTAGGTACTGAAGCATGCTAAGGACATGTTGATCATCTTTGCCAGTCTGAAATTTAACAAATTCTATATACAAATCAACTGCAGGTTTAACAATTTTAATTTTCTCTGCATTATGTTCAAAGAGATGTGGTAATTCATCCAGCAGTTCAATCAACTCTTTCTTGATGGATTTACCGGGTATACCTAACTGCTCACACGACATATTGAACTCTTTTAAAGCAGCTGTTTCAATTTTACTATAATCCTTATTTTTTTTCTCGCATTCATCCTGAGACTGTTGCAACTTCAAAACTTGCTTTCGTAAACTCGGAATTTCGTAATTGACGTTTCTAATTATCATCTGGGCTGCTTCGGCTAAATAAACATTATCCTTTTGATAACTCGAGATAATGTCCTGCCAATCCTTCATCCTCTGAGACCCATACCTTCCGAACAGATTTTTTGTGTCTGCTTCTGTTTCTTTCAGAATTTCTATTATCTTGAGACAATGAAAGTAATTGATGTGTTGGCCAGTGAGGAGTCTCAATATGCCTTCGTGTTCAGGCATGTCTTGTATTGCTAAATTAATTTTTTCTCTTATTTTGAGTATGTGGCTTTGCCAGTCCTTGTTTACATGTCTTCTACTTATCAGCCATTCTAACAATTTAGTTGTGTTAATATCAATTGGAATATTATGCTCGTCCACCATTTTATTGTTTGCTTTGCTCTTAACTAGTAATTATATACACATATGTTACAGAATTTAATTTAATTGCAATATGCAATACACCTTTCACTCTCAAACAGCAAAACAGAATAGATTAACAGGACACATGACATGTGACATGTGGCATGACACTTCCACTACAATGACACAAAACGTCAACACTCAACACGTCAATCATATTACACGTGACAGTGACACTTCTTATGTTTTGTCAAAACACACATTTCTTTTTGGTTGGAAGCATTACTACGTTTATAAGTTTATAGTTCATTATATTTTAAATGTTAATATCCCATGCACATTTGAATATTGTGCTAGTATGTGGTATTAAGTTAAGTTAAAAAAGAATTTTTATAATAGGACGATACCTAATCATTTATAACATTTAGCTTTTCCTTGAAAGGTTTACACATACCTTCATATATTTTGCTATTAATCCCAGTGGCTTGTTTATGAAATTTCCTTCATGGCAGGTCATATTATTAAAATCGGCTATAATTGACTTGTTAAGATTGAGAACCCAATTCAAATCTTCAGAGCAATTCCATTTGTTATCTGCAAATTCAAATTAAATAACTAATTTTCTTTAAAATCTTTGGTGTTTTACAAAACTAACATATAGGTATTATGTTCTGTGTTTTATACCATATATAACAAAAAGCGACATGAGTATATTATCAGTGATACCGTCATATTTCTAATTTACACCCGATTTTTACGTCATCAGTATTGTGTTTTGCCATGACACAAATAACGAGAGATATAATGATATTCAGACTACCTATTTTTAGACCAGCCACGCGCAAGGTGTCAAATGGTGAGTCCAATGCAACAATAATATGCTGCCGTGCAGTGGGGTTTGACGTTTCATCATAACCTCCTAACAAATTACGTATTTTACTAATATTTAAGTGCATACAGTTGGAAGTAATAAAAATGAAAAAGATTAAATTTAGTGCTGCGATTTATATTATCTGAAAAAGACAATATAGGCGTAACTTCAACCGCATTAAACTGACGTATAGACACTTTTTGATTGCGAATGACTTTGTTTTAAGTGTGGAGTTGAACTTCTATAACGTTACTCACCACGTGACGTCATAGGAGGGGGCGGGGCATATGGGCAAAATCATATATCTTCTAAGTCATTATATCATGGTGTTTTACCGTTTGACCCAATGAAAGACCTGCCTGAGGTGCTGTTTGATCATAATCCTGCCTGAACTGACCTGCCCTGACATCAGTTTGCCATATTAAAAGCTAAAAGAAGGAAAAATGCTCACATGATCTTGGCAGTGTTGGTTTTTCCTTCTGTTAGCTTTTAATTAGGCAAACTGATGACAGGGCAGGTCAAGAAGGTCTGTTCGGGCAGGATTATGATTCAACATTCGGACTGTGTCGTGTGTATCGGTCTCCTGTCTTGATCACTGTGGTTTGATAATTTGTCTATTTGTATGGCTTTTATTAAGTTTTGCTTAAATGTTTGTACTTGGATTTGTTCTGGCATTAACTGTTTCTTATTGCTTGTTTGTTGAATATAGTATTGTTCCCAGATTTTCATATTTTTTTTGTCTTTAGTATGTTTCATTAGTTGTAATTGGGTGATATCTGGTTTTTGGTGTTTTGTGTTGTGAATGTGTATAGCTACCTTTGATTTGTAGCTAGGTATGTGGATTTTATCTAATGCTGCTATATGTTCCTTGAATCTTGTTTCTATTGATTTTTTTGTCATTCCTATATATTTTTATTGCATATGTTACATTCTACATACTTAATAAATAGAATGCTAAATGTACCACTATTCATAATGACGAACGTGAAAAGGAGTACAAAATCTGGGAACAATACTGTACCTAACAAACAAACAATAAGAGACAGTTAATACCAGAACAAATCCAAGCACAAACATTTAAGCAAAACTTAATAAAAGCCATACAAATAGACAAATTATCAAACCACAGTGATCAAGACAGGAAAACGATACACACGACACAGTCCGCACGTACAATCTCAGACGTAGACCACACAGGAGCGATCACAGTCAGTTGCGTGCTGATGATGAACCGGGATGGTTTGAAACTGCAGTCCACGTAAGCCAATAAAAAATCACAAAACGTACAGCAAACAAATAAAGTGTATATTTAAAAGTGATTACAGTGTAGTGCAACATTCCAAAAGATATATATACATATATATATATATATATATATATATATATATATATATATATATATATATATATATATATATATATATATATATATATATATATATATATATATATTTGTGTGTGTGTGTGTGTGTGTATCACAACGATAACTCAAAAAATAATGGGCCGATTTTGATTTAGTAAGTGCCTTCCTTTTGCAAGTGGCTTGGAATATCGGCCCAGTTTTTCTAGAAAATTTTCATATCTCCGGAAATAACAAAGTTACGGCAACCAAATTTGGTACGCAGGTTTCCATCATAAAAAGTAAACTATGTTCCGAAAGTCAGATCTGTAACGTAAGAGGAAAAAAGTTATAGGCATTTAAAGGAAAATTTTTTGGGTGACACTGATGACCATGGAAAGGCACAAAAACAGAATATTTTGTGTGGATAACAAAATCTATTGTATATTACAGAAAAAGATAAGTTTTTTCGGCGCAAAAAGGTCAAGAAATTCCAAAAAAAAATACATTGAAAATTTTCAGTTTTTCCTCTTAAAACGTCAAAGTCGCGATTCGAAACGTCAAAATTGGCAACTGTTAGGCAAAGAACCGGAAACGAATACGGCTTATGTAGAGAAAACGTCGCAGGAAGTGTATTTTACAAAACCTTAAGTTTCAGCTTCAACCGTCATTGTCCTTGATTTTACTAAAATATTTCCGAAAAAATCATTTCAAATAGAAAATTTCTCTCATGATTTAGCAGTAGTTTTAGTTATAGAGTTTATGGTTTAATACTTCATAATTTTAAGCAAATTTTCGTAGGATAAATTCGCTAATGAAGATATGTTTATATATATATATATATATATATATATATATATATATATATATATATATATATATATATATATACAGGGTGATGCATTGCTACGGTAAACGGTAAAGCTCAGTATTGCCGTTATTATACAAGATACTAGAAAAAATTGTATACGTTAATTATAGGTTGTCTTGAGCTGCATCTTATAAAATTATTTCGACAATCACAGGTTGGCCCATAAGTCGCTGGTGATACAAATTTTTTGTTTTAAATCCAACACCCCTTATATGATTGAATATTTTCATTTCCCATCGAATTATACTGCGTTTGTAATTTTTGTTATCGTTTTCGAGTTATTTCAATTGTTTCACATTTGGCACATGTCAAAAATTATGATACAGCGTTTTTACCAATAGATAGCAGGGTTCCATTAAAATGACGCATTCAGAGAGGTTTTCGTTTATATTATTCGTGGAAAAAATCGAGCGGCCGTATACAATATTTTTTTTTTGTTTCCGTAGAAATCATTGTTTCTAAATTTTTATGAAATTTTGGTAATTAATAATAAATGTTTTATAAGTTATTGTAAAAAAAAACGTTTTCGAATTTTTGCCTAAAAAATGCATGCAAATTTTCTTGACAATTTTTTTTGTAAGTTTCGTCGAAAAGATTTTTGTGAATAATTATATATTGGTAGGTGGGTAAATGGCTTAAATAAGTTCGTTGGCCAAGATTTTATCAAATCTAAATCATTGACTACAGAGTTATGGACTATTATACCACTTGCGCTAACTCAGGAATAATTCTGTATTTTTAAAGCAAAGCATTCCGCGGCCATTGACTAATTATTGTTTGTGTTGTACAATGCCGGCGAGATAAACTACTGAGTTTGCGCACATCATTTATCTTCAGATGGAAATTAATATAAATTATCAACCGAAAATGGAGGTGGGGATATTACTATAGGAAAATGACTTTCATTACATAAAAATTCCGAGAATATGTAAAAGTCTAAAATAGAAAGAGCAGCAGTCATGTGATTCTCTCAGTGTAAGCTTGTAAAGTTTAAAAGTTTTGTTCTAATTTAAAATAATACAGATCTTCATATGTTACAAGTCACTGTAGCTTCCGTTTAGAAGGTACGTACATAATCTTCTGTTTTGTCATAACCCTACGGGAGGAATGTGGCACCTTGGGAAACCACCAATGTCAGATACATGTTACAAATACATGATTCAAGTTACACATAACAAGTTATGATTTAACCCCCATAGGTGTGGCTTTGTCCTCCTTTTTGCCTTTTTATTTATTGAAAATTGTGACTTAAATTATTGAATATATATTATGTTGATCACGGATACTTATCTATTTCCACTGCTAACCTTTAGATTTGTCAAATTTAAGATGTAAAAATTATACACATTATTATAACGCAACTAGATTTATATATCCGTCATTCTGCAGAGTATTCCAATAAAACTGTTGTATTTTTTTATTTTTTTATTTCAACAACACACCACGAGGGCTCACAGCCTAAATACTATCATACCGTGGGTGTCGACGAGGAGGAAAGAGGTAACTTGTTAATTCTGGACTTGAAGATTTGGTGGTTCGGAGGAGAAGGGAAATGTGCCGGCAAGGAATTCCACAACTTGGAAGTCCTCGGGACAAAAGAGCGGGCATAACAAGATGTTCTATGTCTGGTGACCTGGACAGTAAAAGGGTGCATTCACTCTGTTCCCCTGGTAGATCTGTTGAGTGCAGCAGGTGGAGGAACTATGGAAGAAAGCTCCTCTGAGCAGTGCCTGTGCAGATATCTGTAAAAGAGAGAGAGAGAGATAGAGAGAGAGGTCACCAACGGCACGTCGATGGGCAGGGATGGCAGCCTTTGGGTGAGGGTACGGTCACCGATGAGACGTATAGCTCTCTTCTGAATGGAGTCCAGGATAGCGAGTGTAGAAGCGGCAGCGGCACCCCAGATGTGGGAGCAGTATTCGAGGTTTGCCTTATTCGTGAAAAGTATTTGCGTGCCCGGAAGAGGAAATCTAATTTCATAGCAGCCGCTTCTGCAATTGATGTGACATGTTGGTGCCAATTGAGATTTCGATCCACAGAAATGCCAACAAGTGAAAAGGATTCATTACTTTGAATAACTTGCTTGTTCATTGTGATAGGTCTAGGGCTGGTGTATCTCTTATTAGATATAAAACATGACTGGGATTTGGTGGAGTCGAATTGTACAAGATTTCTACTTCCCCAGTCTAATATTTTTTGGAGATCCACAGAGATAGAACCCTCCATGAGTCGGCGATCCTCATCTAATTGGGCTAAAGAGACAGGCTTAAAATATTGTATATTTAAGTGGAGGGTGCTGTCATCCGCGTAACTGTGAACTGGGTTGGATGTGCTAAAGAGGAGGTCATTGATGTAGAGAAGAAACAAAGTAGGAGTAAAGCTGAACCTTGAGGGACTCCTGCATTAATTGGATACAGTTTAGATGAATGGGCATCCACGACAACAGAAATGCTCCGGTTGGAGAGGAAATTTGCTGTCCAGGTACAGAGTTTTGGTGGTAGGCCATAGGCCGGCAGTTTATTAAGCAGCGCTGCGTGCCAGACCTGGTCGAATGCTTTGGATATGTCTAGAGCGGCAATCTGGGATTCACCGTGTAGTTCCATAGATTTGTTCCAAGAATGGGTGACAAAGGAAAGGAGGTCAGCAGTTGATCTGTGCTGACGCAATCCATACTGCCTGTCGTGGATTAGACTGTGTTTTTCAAGAAATTCATCCAACCCAGTTCACAGTTACGCGGATGACAGCACCCTCCACTCAAATATACAATATTCTAAGCCTGCCTCTTTAGCCCAATTAGATGAGGATCGCAGAGTAACGGAGGGTTCTGTCTCTGTGGATCTCCAAAAAAGATTAGACTGGGGAAGTAGTAATCTTGTACAATTCGACTCCACCAAATCTCAGTCTTGCTTTCTATCTCATAAGAGATACACCAGGCCTAGACCCACCACAATGAACAACCAAGTTATTCAAAGTAAATAGTCCTTTTCACTTGTTGGCATTTCTGTGGATCGCAATCTCAATTGGCAACAACATGTCACATCAATTGCAGAAGCGACTACTAAGAAATTAGGTTTGCTCTTCCGGGCACGCAAATACTTTTTACCAGCTAATCTCTATACCTTATATACTTCACAAATAAAGCCACACCTCGAATACTGCTCCCACATCTGGGGTGCCACTGCCGCTTCTACACTCGCTATCCTGGACTCAATTCAGAAGAGAGCTATACGTCTCATCGGTGACCCTACCCTCACCCAAAGGCTGCCATCACTTGCCCACCGACGTCTCCCTCTTTTATAGATATCTGCACGGGCACTGCTCAGAGGAGCTTTCTTCCATAGTTCCTCCACCTGCTACTTCTAACATATCTACCAGGGGAACAGAGTGAATGCACCATTTTACTGTCTAGGTCACCAGGCATAGAACATCTTGTTATGCCCGCTCTTTTGTCCCGAGGACTTCCAAGTTGTGGAATTCCTTGCCGGCACATTTCCCCTTCTCCTTCGAACCTCCAAACCTTCAAGTCCAGAATTAACAAGTTACCTCTTTCCTCCTCGTCGACACCCACGGTATGATAGTATCTAGGCTGTGAGCCCTCATGGTGTGTTGTTGAAATAATAAAAAAAATTAAAAATACAACAGTTTTATTGTAATACTCTGCAGAATGACGGATATATAAATCTAGTTTGGTTTATGATAATGTGTATAATTTTTACATCTTAAATCTGACAAATCTAAAGGTTAGCAGTGGAAATAGATAAGTATCCGTGATCAACATAATATATATTCAATAATTTAAGTCACAATTTTCAATAAATAAAAAGGCAAAAAGGAGGACAAAGCCACACCTATGGGGGTTAAATCATAACTTGTTATGTGTAACTTGAATCATGTATTCGTAACATGTATCTGACATTGGTGGTTTCCCAAGGTGCCTCATTCCTCCCGTCATACTATCACAAAACAGAGTATTATGTACTTAGCTCCTAAACTGAAGCTACAGTGACTTGTAACATATGAAGATCTGTATTATTTTAAATTTGAACAAACATTTTAAACTTTAGAAGCCTATACTAGGAGAATCACATGACTGCTGCTCTTTCTATTTTAGACTTTTACACATTCTCGGAATTTTTATGTAATGAAAGTCATTTTTGTATAGTAATATCCCCACCTCCATTTTCGGTTCATAAAATATATTGATTTTCTTCTGTTGCTGAATAATGTGCGCAAACTCAGTAGTTTAACTCCCGACTTGTTCAACAGAAACAATCAATAGTCAATGGTCGCTTTGCTTAAAAAATACAGATATATTCATTAGATAGCGCAAGTGGTAAAATAGTCAATAACTATGTAGTCAATGATTTAGATTTGAGAAAATGTGGTAAAATAGTAGATATACAGTGAACTTTGATAGGGGTTCATTGCGTGGGACTAAATGCTACTCAAAACGGTAGTTCACGCAATGCCCGCATGGAATCTCTAGTCGTTACATAAATATTTTAGGGAGCTGATTTTAAACGCAGAACAAAACAAAAACAAGGTTAGTCTCATGCTTTTCGACCGCTGAATCTAGTTTATTATATTTAATTAAGATTTACTTGCTGTTATATTACGATATATTAGCATGATAGTAAAATGTTTATTATGACGTAATTATATTATTCTATTCATAAATTGAGTAGGACGTGCAGTGCAAAATGCATACATATATGAGTATCATGATACAAATTACGAGAGATATGATATTCAGACTAACTATTTTTAGACTTGTCACGCGCATGGTGTCAAGTGGTGAGTCCAATGCAACAATAATATGCTGTCGTACAGTGGGGTTTGACGTTTCATCACAACCTCTTAACAAATTACGTATTTTACTAATATTTAAGTGCATGCAGTTGGAAGTAATAAAAATGAAAAAGACTAAATTTAGTGTTGCGATCTATATTATCTGAAAAAGACAATATAGGCGTAACTTCAACCGCATTAAACTGACGTATAGAAACTTTTTGATTGGGAATGACTTTGTTTTGAGTGTGTAGTTGGACTTCTGTAACGTTACTCACCACGTGACGTCATAGAAGGGGGCGGGGCATATGCGCAATATCATATCTCTCTATGTCATTATATCATGTATGAGTATAATCTAAAGCTCTAAAGAATTTTTATAACATGATTATTCTAAACGAATAATAATAATTATTATTATTATTATTATAAATACACCTACCTCAATGATCTTATAATTACTACATCATTGACTAACTACTATCCTCTAAACTTCAACACTGATGGCAAAACGCATGCAAATGTTCACACTACCATACGCCGCGGAATTAACATTTGGCGGTTGGATTGGTATGCGCCGAATATCCCAAACTAGTGTTTTCACCAAGTAGAACATTTTTAAATGAAAATAATCGTTAGCGTTATGCCATGATTTGTTGTATAGCTCATTCTTCTGATAGTATAATGTTTGATATTAAAGATGAAATAATTGCACTTGTTGATATTAAATCCATACGTAAACATTTAATATACTTTATTATTTCACTAACTGAATAAACTATACATTTAACTATAAAACAATCACAGACAGCACATAACAGATAACTGACCGAGCGTGGAGAGACGTATCTTCACTGTGTCGGTTAGTAGCGAGGAGAGAGCGAGAGAGATCCCTGGTGTCTCTTATATAGTAGTTCTTGACAGCTTGCTGTCGAATAACGTAACGCAACGTTTTAGCTGTCAAGAGAAACATAGAGTAGTGTTGACTAAAACACTGCGGTCGGAACCACCGCCACATACTCCCCTCTCAGTGGCAACGCTATTAGTTCAAGTATCTTCGTGGAAATCGAACTCTACGTCCATGGCGTGTAGTTTGAACGGGAACGGGAACTTCACTGTCACTTTCAGTTTCACTGGGTGTTGGACTTTCACTGTCACTTTCAGTTTCACTAGGTGTTGGACTTTCACTGTCACTTTCAGTTTCACTAGGATGTCTCTGAGGGTGGAAAGTTGTCTGTTCGTTATCACAAAGAATGAATGCGGGTTTAAGACGGTCAACAGAAATTGTCTCTTCTCCGTGTGATTTCTTGATTTTGAAGACTTTGTCAGTTCGGGATAACACTTCAAAGGGGCCGTCATAAACTGGTTCGAGAGTTTTTCGCGGAATATCAATGCGAACAAAAACAAAAGGAGCTTCCATAAGCTTAGGATGGACAAATACCTTTTTTGCAGTATGGTGTTTAAAAGGTACTGGTCGAAGTTTCCTTATGTCTTCTTTCAGCTGAGATATAAGTGGTGGAACATCATGAGCTTGTGTGCTGTTGAAAAAGTCGGTGGGAAGTTTGATTGATTCTCCATAGACTATTTCAGCGGGTGTTGAGCGATATTCTGGAATTATGTACGATCTGAGTCCTAGTAACACAATTGGCAATTTAGCGACCCAGTTTTCGTCCATATGAGCTTTCAAGGCCTGTTTCAGAACTCTATGCCATCTCTCGATTACACCATTTGCTGCTGGGTGGTAAGCTGTGGTCTTGATGTGGTCTGCACCTAGTGTTTTAGTGAGGTGTGTGAAAAGGTGGCAATCGAATTGTTTACCTCTGTCTGTGGTGATGTATTGCGGAACACCGAAACGAGAGATCCAGCATGATAAAATAGTGTTCGCTACTGTTTCTGCTGTAATATCTGACAATGGAATTGCTTCGGGCCATCGAGAAAATCTGTCTATTATTGTTAACAGATAGCGTTGACCTTGTGATAGTGGTAATGGTCCCACAATGTCAACATTTATATGCGAGAATCTTCTCATGGCTGGGGTGTATTGTCCAATGGCACTGGAAGTGTGTCTCCATATCTTGACTTTCTGGCAGGGAATGCAAGTTTTAGACCAAAGAGATACATCGCGTTTCAATTTGGGCCAACAAAATCTATCCTGGACCAGATCGACTGAAGCTGATATGCCTGGGTGAGATAAATTGTGGATATAATCGAAAATCTTTCGGCGAAATTTGAGCGGAATGAATGGGCGAAGTTTCTTTGAAGAAGAATCGCAAATAAGATTCATTCCGTTGTCAAGAGGCATGTTTTGAAATTTGTATGAGGAAGATTTAGACTGCAGAAGGTGTTTGAGTTCCTCACAAGATGACTGAGCTTGCGCAATTTCTTGGAGTGACACAGTGGAAGAAAGTGAAATTGTTTCAATGCGAGAACAATAGTCTGCGGGAATGTTTGTAGGACCTGGTATGTAGCGAATGTCTGTGGTAAATTGACCTAGGAAGTCTAAATGTCGTAGTTGCCTTGGAGATGCTTTATCGACGCGTTGTTCAAAAGCGTATGTCAAAGGTTTGTGGTCCGTATAAATGGTGAAATGGCGACCTTCTAGGGTATATCTAAAGTATTTAACTGCCTGATAAGCAGCTAGAAGTTCGCGATCGTAGGTGCTGTAAGATTTTTGAGCTGAAGTAAGCTTTTTAGAGTAGAAACCTAGGGGTTCTAGTGTTTGATCACGTAATTGTTGGAGGGAAGCGCCTACGGCATAATCAGAAGCATCGACATGGAGAATCAGTGGTAGCGAAGAAGACGGATGAGCTATTAGTGTAGCGTTTTTTAGTGCCTCTTTCAAACGTTCGAATGCTTCTCGAGTCTGAGGAGTCCACTCGATTTTACGTTTGTCGCGTTTTTTGGGATTCTGGCAGAGGTCGAATAGTGGTTGCTGAATTTCCGCAGCACGTGGAAGAGAACGACGGTAGAAATTTATGAGACCTAGAAATCTTCTGAGTTTTTCAATGGTATCGGGAAGAGGTAGGTCGGTAATAGCTTTGATGCGTTCAGGAAGTGGAAATAATCCAGATTTATTTACACGAAAACCTAAAAATGAAATTTCGGCCACTCCGAATTCACATTTAGATGAATTGATGCGGATGCCGTTGTCTTGAAGTGTCTGAAAAAGTTTTGCTAGATGCTCTTGATGTTCTTTTTCAGAGGCTGATGCAACGAGAATATCGTCAAGATAGGAGTAGGCAAAGTCAAGATGTCTTAAAATTGAATGTAAATATCTTTGAAATGTTTGTGCTGAATTACGAAGGCCAAATGGGGTTTTAACAAATTCGAATAACCCAAATGGAGTTATGACTGCTGTTTTGGGAATATCTTGAGGTGCTACTGGGATGTGATGGAAAGCGCGAATGATATCTAATTTTGAAAAAATACGTTTGCCTTCTAACTGGGCATTAAAATCCTGCAAATTTGGAATGGGATATTTGTCTGGGATTGTTTTAGCGTTTAGTGCTCGGTAATCCCCACATGGTCTCCATGAGCCATCCTTTTTTTGCACCATGTGGAGGGGGCTTGACCATGGACTTTTGGAGGGTCTACAAATTCCCAAGTCCATCATGTGCTGGAATTCTAGCTTTGCTTGAGCTAGCTTTTGCGGGGGCAATCTTCTAGCTTTTGCAGTGACAGGTGGTCCTTCCGTACTTATAGTATGGAAGAACTCAACCTCTGGAAGGTTGCTAGAAGAAGTTTCCTTAAACAGGTCAGGAAATTGTTGTAGCAATTTGAAGTACTGGTGTGTCGGGTCTACGAGATGAATTTTAGAATTAAATCCTGGTGGTGGGTTAGCACCGGTCTTAGAGAGGTTTGTCTTTGTATCGATTAAACGTCTATGTTTCATATCTACAAGTAAAGCAAACTCTGCTAGAAAATCAGCGCCTATAATTGGTTGCTTGATATCGGCAAGTGTGAAGGGCCAGCAGAACCTACGGCGTAAACCTAGATCCAAATCTAATAGTTGTTCGCCATAGGTATGAATAGGGGTCCCGTTTGCAGCATACAAGGTACGTTTCGATTGAAATTTCCGTTGGTCGTGAGTGGGTGGAATAACTGAAATATCCGCTCCAGAGTCGATTAGAAATTTCATATTGGAGCGTCTATCAAAAATAAAAAGGCGGCGTGTTAGGTGGCTCTCGTCTCCTGCCGCGTGGAGGGAGTGCCTTATTAGTTTTCCGACACATGTTTTGTTTTGAAATTGCAAGGTTGGATGCAACGTTTGGCCTTGTTGCCAAATCGTTCATGATACCAACACGTGGAGGTTGAGGAATTTGCGGTTATGGAGTTACGAGAAAGCTTGGGTCTTTCTCGGGAGGTAGATCGGGAATGCGTTCGCAATTCGTTGACTGATGCTGTTAGCTTCTCTAATTGCGCTTCTAATTTGGCTAGCTTGTCGGGCTCGCGTGACTGAATTTCAGCCACGTTGTATTTATCTCTGGAAAATTCCACGATTTTGTCTGCTGTAACCGACAAATTTTCTAGAGAATCGTTGCTCAAAGCCAAAATTGAACGAACGTTGACTGGTAAACGTTGTAGAAATAAAATTTTAAGGAAATTTTCTCCAATCTGACTACCGGCTAAAAACTTCATTTCGCGTAAAAGTTGCGATGGTTTTCTGTCGCCTAATTCTAATTCTGTTAAAAGTTTATTTAGTTTGCGACTATCGGACTCTTCAAATTCTAATAAAAGACGTTTCATTAGATCTGAATAGGGGGTTGATGATAATGGTTGGGTTAAAAAATCTGAAATTGACTCTGCGACATCAGGATCGAGTATAGCGAGTACATGACTGAATTTTGTCTTTTCAGAACTGATCTGCGATATATCAAACTGGGCGTCAACCTGCATTTGCCAGATTTTCACGTTACGTCTCCATATAGGAGGTAATTTTATTGCAACCCTTGCCATGATATTGCTGCTTGAAGAATCTTCGGCCATTGTGAAAAAAATCAGATAATTTTTAAATTAGAAAAGACTGACCTGTTTAGATATTAGTTTTCTGTAGGCATGAGCACGTGCGTGGAAGTTAGGCGACGTCGGCTGGAACATCAGGCTGGGCATCTTCGGCTTGCGGCACGGGGTCACCAATATGGATGTTAATTGCACTTGTTGATATTAAATCCATACGTAAACATTTAATATACTTTATTATTTCACTAACTGAATAAACTATACATTTAACTATAAAACAATCACAGACAGCACATAACAGATAACTGACCGAGCGTGGAGAGACGTATCTTCACTGTGTCGGTTAGTAGTGAGGAGAGAGCGAGAGAGATCCCTGGTGTCTCTTATATAGTAGTTCTTGACAGCTTGCTGTCGAATAACGTAACGCAACGTTTTAGCTGTCAAGAGAAACATAGAGTAGTGTTGACTAAAACACTGCGGTCGGAACCACCGCCACAATGTTTTAGTGAATTTTCTTAGAAAAAATTAACTAATCGGGAGATCGCGACTTTTGAAACTTGAAAACATTTCTTCAACTTAGCGCAGGCCCCCTAGAATACATATCCGAGATCAGTTTCAATTTATATATATATATATATATATATATATATATATATATATATATATATATATATATATATATATATATATATATATATATTCTGGGTGGAACTCACAAGTGGCTCACCCCCTATAGAAACTTCATTTATTATTAAGATAATTTAACGAACTTTGGGAGTTAGCTATTAGACATAACTGCATTTTTGGCATTGCAAAATAATTTTTATCACATCCGGTTAGACCGATAGTGACCTCAACTTTGGAATTTCAAAATAGAAAGGCCTGTATATTTTTGCACATTTCGATTCAGGGAGACATTCCAAGTATGTTACTAAGTTTTGCTTAATTTCTGAAATGTCAATGTCAACAAAAATTCTTTCACTTTGAATTCAGAGTGCTTTGATGTGCCAGAAAAATATAATCTTATATCATGTTCCCATACTTTTTTATAAGTTTCAAAATAAACAGCAGTTATTTTGAAATAAATCCTTTATTTGAATAAGGACTAAATAAGCTCATTGGGTATCAAGAAATGATTTGACATTTCAGAAATTGACCAAAACTTAGTAACATACTTGGAATGTTCCCTTGATTCGAAATTTGCAAAAATATACAAGCTGTTATATTTGATATTCGGAAGTTGAGGTTACTTCCGGTCTAACCAGATGTGATAAAAATTATTTTGCAATTTCAAAAAATGCAGCTATATGTTCCATAGCTAACTACCACATTTATCTTAATAAATAAACATTCTAGAGGGTGTGAGCTACTGGGTATACCTATATATATATATATATATATATATATATATATATATATATATATATATATATATATATATATATATATATATTTGTGTGTGTGTGTGAGTCACACTGATATAACTCAATAAATAATGAGCCGATTTTGATCAAATTTTGTGAGTACCTTCCTTTTGCAAGTGGCTTGGATAAGTTCGTTAGCCATAGGAAAATCGAACCAGTTTTTCCGGGAAAATTTTAGTTTTTCTTTCGAATTTTTTTTATATCTCCGTAAATAACAAAGTTTATGGTAACCAAACAAGATACCACTTAAATCGGATTGAGGGTGGTTCAAAAATATGTTACTACTTAAATGAGATTGACTTTTATTTTAATATGAACAAATATACTATATACACAACTCCAAATACAGTTTTAAGACCTGGCGATCATTTCGCTAACAAAGTTAGCGTCATCAGATGGATGCATAAAGATTTCAGTTTTTAGACCTGACGATGAATGAAGGATGAATATACTTTATTCATCCCTCTGATGACGCTAACTTTGTTCGCGAAACGATCGTCATGTCTAAAAACTGTATTGTGATGAATTGGGTTCTCCAAATTGTCAGTGCTCATCACAGGTTCGAAACTTCACTCATTTCACACATATAATGATGATCTGTATCTCCATGGTTAATAAAAGGACGTTTTTCAAAAACCTCGGTGGTTCAGGGGTAAGAACGTGTGCCTCTGAACCGAAGGGTACTTGGTTCGATCCCAGGATACCCCTTTCACTTTTTCAGTACAAACTGTAACATTAAGATCAACCGAGGTTCTGGCATTGTATTTGAGTAAGTTGAATGTCTGCACGTTCCGCCCTTCGGAGGGGGCGTAAAGCCGTCGGTCCAGTGTCCATGCGATGTTGGGCACGTTAAAGATCCCTACCCTCCTTACAGAAAGGCAAGGGTTCGGCAAAATTTTCAGGATAGTGAGGTGAAACTGCTCCCTGGCGTCGGTGATTGGCCATAGTCGCGGAAATAGGCCGACGTTAAAGAAACAAAACACACACACACACAATAGGACGTTTATGTAATAAATTATCTATAATTTCATTATCTTCACCATCTGGCTTTTTTGTGGTAAACTTTTTAGCGAATTTTTTTTTTTAATTCGCTTATGGGGAGATCTGTGTTTATATATATATATATATATATATATATATATATATATATATATATATATATATATATATATATATATATATATATATATATATATATATATATCCGACCGATAACTCAAAAAATAATGAACCGATCTTGATAAAATTTGCAGAGTACCTTCCTTTTGCAAGTGGCTTGGATAAGTTCGTTAGCCAGGAAAATCGGACCAGGTTTTCCCGGAAAATTTTGGGTTTTCTTTATAAAAAAAATCATATCTCCGGAAATAACAAAGTAAGGGCAACCAAATTTGGTACGCGTGTTTGTATCAAGAGTGAACTCCGTACCAAAATGTAGGTCCATAGCTTTAAAGACAAAGAAGTTATGGGCAGTTAAAGCAATAAATGTTGGAGTTTTCCTCAAAACGTCAAACTCGCAATATTAAACGTCAAAATTGGCAATGTTTAGGCAAAGAATGTAAAACAAATACCGTTTGTGAAAAGAAAATGTTGCAAGAAGAGTGTTCTGCAAACCCTTAAGTTTCAGATTCAATCGTCAATGCCCTTCATTTTACTAAAATGTTTACAGAAAATCCATTTCAAATAGACCCTTTCTCTGGTGCTTTGGCTGTCAGTTTAGTTAAGTTTGGTAGCTGTTTGGATATTTATTTGTAGGTTTAGTGAAATTTATGGTTTAACGGTCTATAATTTTTTTTAGCTAATTATCGTGGAACAAATTTGTTAATGCATTTTTGCATTTTTTATCGAAATATGATGCGTTTATAAGAAAAAAATCTGGACGCAGTAAGTGCGTTTTGGTAGCGAATTTTCGATAAATTTCCAGTTTAGCTACCGAACGCTTTTCAAAACACTGTTTTCAGAAACCTGCCTAGCCCCACCCCTGGATCCACAAACCCCAAGAAAAATTTCTTGTTTACACTCCCCAAGGAAGTTACGGGACCAGGAGTGAGTAGGGGTGCATAATTTTTTTAGCTAATTTTTTTTAGAACAAATTCGTTAATGTCATTTAGAATTTTTTATCGAAATATGATGCGTTTATAAGAAAAAAATCTGGACGCAGTAAGTGCGTTTTGGTAGCGAATTTTCGGTAAATTTCCAGTTTAGCCCCCGAACGCTTTTCAAAACACTGTTTTCAGAAACCTGCCTAGGCCCACCCCTGGATCCACAAACCCCAAGAAAAATTTCTTGTTCACACTGCCCAAGGAAGTTACGGGACCAGGAGTGAGTATTAGGGGTGTATAATTTTTTTAAACTAATTTTCGTAGAACAAATTCGTGAATGCATTTTTCCATTTTTTGTCGAAATATGATGCGTTTGCAAGAAAAAAATCTGGACGCAGTAAGTGCGTTTTGGTAGCGAATTTTCGATAAATTTGCAGTTTAGCTCCCGAACGCTTTTCAAAAACTGTTTTCAGAAACCTGCCTAGGCCCCCACCCCTCTGGATCCACAAACCCCAAGAAAAATTTCTTGTTCACACTTCCCAAAGAAGTTACGGGACCAGGAGTGAGTAGGGGTGTATAATTTTTTTGAACTAATTTTCGTAGAACAAATTCGTTAATGCATTTTTGCATTTTTTATCGAAATATGATGCGTTTGTAAGAAAAAAATCTGGACGCAGTAAGTGCGTTTTGGTAGCAAATTTTCGGTAAATTTGCAGTTTAGTTCCAGAACGTTTTTCAAAAAACTGTTCAGAAACCTGCAGGTGAGGTCCTAGTAATGTCTCTGAAAACAATTTGTTGAAAAGCGTTCGGGTGCTAATCTGCAAATTTACCAAAGTTTCATCAAATCCTTCAAATTTCAATAACTCAATTTACTATTAACGTAAGCTTTGTTGGATAGAAAACCAACATTTAAGTTTATTTTCGGAAAATTTTTGTATATTTTCAAACCATAAGTAATTTTGATAAAATATAGTACATTGTTTCTACTACATAGGCTATACCGGTAATCAGATTGATGCCTGCTCGCATTTGCTATTAAAAACATTTTTATGGAAAATCACTTCCATAACACATTTGCTGCATCTAGACTTTTGAAAAATGTTTATATATTTTCAAACAATAAATTTATTTCAATGAAATATGATACATTGTTTCTACTATATAGGCAACCAAGTTTGATGCCTGCTTTCATCAAAGAAAGACATTTGTTATTAAAAATATTTTAAAGAAAATTCGCTACCATAACGCACTTGCTGCGTCTAGAGATTTTGTTGTGATGCGTTTCTTCTTTGTGGAATGAAACGTTAACTGTTTCTTGATTCTCTTATGGGAAGGTTCAATGCTCGATTTAGAAATCAAAGGTACAGCTTTCTGACATATATCAATTCCTTTCCTTAAATAGTCTATATATACTGCATTTGACTGATATTTCGTTCATTCTTTCATCATACTGTGAGTAAATCTCAATGCAATATATAAATCAGATTTATTAGTGGTCGGAGACCTGAACCACTAGCTTTCTAACTTTGTTTTTGTTTGTTTCCAAGTTTCCAAGCTCAAAATTAGCGGGGTGAACCAAGAGAGACACCACTCGGATAATACGTGAACTACCGTACGTTGAGCAGCATTTAGCATCTCCTAAGAATACCGTGACCATTGACTATTCACTGTTTCTGTTGTACAAGGTACAATGCCGGGAAGTTAAACTACAGAGTGTGCGCACATAATTTATCTACATATGAAAATCAATATAACTTATGTAAGGAAAATGCAGGTAAGGGTATTACTATAGGAAAATAACTTTCATTACATAAAAGTTACGAGAATGTGTAAAAGTCTAAAATAGAAAGAGCAGCAGTGATCTGATTCTCCTAGTGTAAGCTTCTAAAGTTTAAAAGTTTTGTTCAAATTTAAAATAATACAGATCTTTATACATTACAAGTCACTGTAGCGTCACTTTAGGAGCTAACTACATAAGAATTTGTTTTGTGGTAATGCAACGGGAGGAATGTAGCATCTTGGGAAACCACTGATCGATACATGATACAAGTTACATGATAACAAGTTACAATTTGCAATTATAATTTAAAACCCATAGGTGCGGCTTTGTCCTCCTTTTTGCCTTTTTAGTGAATTTTCATTAAGAAAATTCACTAATAGAGAGGTATCGATGGTGAGACTTTTGAAAAATTTCTTCAAAATGAGCGCGAATTTGGTCCTCTAGAACCCATATCCAAGGTCGGTTTTGATTTTTATATGCTTATATATATATATATATATATATATATATATATATATATATATATATATATATATATATATATATATATATATATATATATATATATATATATTATATATATATATATATATATATATATATATATATATATATATATATATATATGTATCCAACTGATAACTCAAAAAATACTTGACCGATCTTCACTAAATTTGGGGATTACCTTGATTTTGGGCGAACGTTAAGTAGACGCATCCCGTGAAACCAGAGAGAATTCACGTAGCTCGCCTGGCGTGCGGCGTTGCCGGCTTGTGCTTTCTACCCTCAAACAAGGAAAATAAAATATAAATAAATAGGTCATGTAGAGTGATAATAAATTAAACAAAGCCAATTTATATAATCTATTCTTATGAAAATAAATGAAGTTAACAGACGGTGACTATTTAATTAATCCTACTGGCATGAAAATGACTTTAATGTGTCAACTTAACAGACATGCTATATTATGGATGCATTGTGCACTTATAAATTGATCGCTCCCAAACCAGTAAACAGAAAATTATAAAACTTTGTCAGGTTAATAAAAAGGCCGCGCTCTATGTATGTAAATTAAGAAAAAAAATGTAGCGCAACCGGTTATACCGAAAGTTGACGGTAACTTAATTTTTTTAAATGGCAGTGATACGTTTTTTTGCTATTTTCGAAAAGATGAGGCGATTCTACACCAGACTCTAGTATCATATGCTCCCTATACTGCGACATCTTGCCAAAAATGATGGGAGGTGTCTACTTAACAAGCTGTCTATAGGGTGCATTTAAACATTTATTGTGTCGAAACGAGTAAACAGAAAATTATAAAACTTTTTCAGGCTAATTAAAAAGGCCGCGCTCTATGTATGTAAATTAAGAAAAAAAATGTAGCGCAACCGGTTATACCGAAAGTTGACGGTAACTTAATTTTTTTAAATGGCAGTGATACGTTTTTTTGCTATTTTCGAAAAGATGAGGCGATTCTACACCAGACTCTAGTATCATATGCTCCCTATTCTGCAAAACCTTGCCAAAAATGATGGGAGGTGTCTACTTAACAAGCTGTCTATAGGGTGCATTTAAACATTTATTGTGTCGAAACGAGTAAACAGAAAATTATAAAACTTTTTCAGGATAATTAAAAAGGCCGCGCTCTATGTACGTAAATTAAGAAAAAAAATGTAGCGCAACCGGTTATACCGAAAGTTGACGGTAACTTAATTTTTTTAAATGGCAGTGATACGTTTTTTTGCTATTTTCGAAAAGATGAGGTGATTCTACACCAGACTCTAGTATCATATGGCCACTATTCTGCAAAACCTTGCCAAAAATGATGGGAGGTGTCTACTTAACAAGCTGTCTATATGGTGCATATAAACATTTATTGTGTCGAAACGAGTAAACAGAAAATTATAAAACTTTTTCAGGCTAATAAAAAAGGCCGCGCTCTATGTATGTAAATTAAGAAAAAAAATGTAGCGCAACCGGTTATACCGAAAGTTGACGGTAACTTAATTTTTTTTAATGGCAGTGATACATTTTTTTGCTATTTTCGAAAAGATGAGGTGATTCTACACCAGACTCTAGTATCATATGCTCCCTATACTGCGACACCTTGCCAAAAATGATGGGAGGTGTCTACTTAACAAGCTGTCTATATGGTGCATATAAACATTTATTGTGGCGAAACGAGTAAATGAAAAATTATAAAACTTTGTCAGGTTAATGAAAAGGCCGCGCTCTATGTACGTAAATTAAGAAAAAAAAATGTAGCGCAACCGGTTATACCGAAAGTTGACGGTAACTTATTTTTTTTAAATGGCAGTGATAGGTTTTTTGGCTATTTTCGGATAGATGTGGCGATTCTACACCAGACTCTAGTGTCATATGCTCCCTATTCTCAAAAAATTTAACAAAAAGCGAAGGGACGCAATAATAAACGGAAACACACACAGAACTACTAATATTTACTATATTAATGCTGACCGACATTCATTAGCAATAAAAGAAAATACTTATATTGTTCTGCCTAACGAAACGGGGATATTGCAAGTCCAAAGAAAATAAAACCGCCAGTCGGCGTTTTTATTGGTTCATTAAGTAAAAAGCCGCCGAAAATGTTATTTATTTTATTATTTCGCCATGGTATAATGACTTTGCGTGATTGTATGAGTAGAAATTATAAGAATATTCCATCATCGTATCTCGTTTTTCACCATTCATACAACCAACGCCCAGACGTGTCGACACGGTCTCATAAAAAGAAACTCCTCGTACCAGACACTGAATTTGAGGTCCGACCCCAAAGTGTAACATGTGTATGTAATACTGTCCCCAAAGTACAGGACACGCACACGCACACACATACACACACACACATACACACACACACATACACACACATACATATATATATATATATATATATATATATATATATATATATATATATATATATATACATATATATATATATATATATACATATATATATATATATATATATATATATATTATATATATATATATATATATATATATATATATACGCATACAGAAACTGAACGTTACCCCGGATATGTGTTCTAGGGGGCCTACTTCGCGCTCGTTTGAAGAAAATTGGGAAAGAAAATTTACCGCTTTCATTGAAACTTTGCACATGTCTTTTGTTTGTTAATAGCTTAAAAAAGTTCATTAGCCACCCCAATCGGAACAGTGTTTCCGAGCAAAGAATGTCATGAAAAAATGTTTGTAAATTCTAACATATGAAGGTTGCCTGCCTGGGACGCAACCCTGCTTAAAGGTTTCAATAATGAATCACGTGGCAACTAGTACATTTTGTAGTAAAGATAAAGTTTAAAGTCATTTTTAGTGAATTTTCTTTAACAAAATTAACTTATGAGGGGATCTCGACTTTTGGATTGTTAAAAAATTTCTTCGAATTAGCGCTAAATAGGCCCCCTAGAACACATATCCGTAGTCAGTTACAATTTTTATCTGTTTGTATATATATATATATATATATATATATATATATATATATATATATATATATATATATATATATATATATATATATATATATATCATACCGAGAACTCAAATAATTATGGGCTGATTTCGATTACATTTGGTGAATACCTCCCTTTTGTAGGTGGCTTGGATAAGTTCGTTAGTCAGGAAAATCGGCTCAGATTTTCCCGGAACATTTTGTGTGTCCTTTCGAAAAAAAATATATATCTCCAGAAATGACAAAGCAAGGGCAACCAACTGTGGTACATGGGTTTATATCATTATAGGTAAATTGACCCTAAATCTGATGCTTTAGCATTTGTCTTACCTATAGAGTTTATCGTTTAGTGGTGTTCAAATTTTTGACGTATTTTCGCAAAAATTCAATAAAGTACAATGTATCCGTTACTATACAAGGTACGAAGAAAAATATACATTAATTGTAGGGTGTCTTGAGCTACATCTTACAAAAAATATTCTACAATCACAGGCTGTCTCATAAGTCGTTGATGATACGAATTTGCTTTTCTTTTTATTCAACACGCCTCATGTTATTGCATTTTTGCGTTTTCCATCGAAACATAATGCATGTTTCGAAGAAAAGAATTTCTGGACGCAGCAAGTGCGTTATGGCAACAAACTTTCATGAAATGCTTCAAATTTGAATAACTCAATTTGCTATTAACCTATAATAAGGTTGATCCAGAAACCACTTTTTTCGGGAACACTTTAACTTTGCTTTTGGAAACTTTTGCACATTTTCCAAAAAAGAAGTTATTTTCATGACACATGACACATTGTTTATACTATATAGGTTATACTGATAGCAAAATTGTATGCCTGCTTTCTTTACAACATATATGCTATTTAAAAACATTTTTTTGAAAAATCACATCCATAACGCACCTACTGCGTCCAAACTTTCTTAATTTCATAAATCAATACTTATTGTACAGCCAGTGTTAAGGTTACATTGAAACAGATGGAGTTTCTATAGGAAAATAAAAGATACGTTAAAAATCTATTTTATTGTCTTATGATTCATTTCCATTGAATTGCTGACTTTAAATTATACTTAGTCTTCTTCTTGGACGATGCCAAAAGGTGAAACCTGTGCCCAGGAATATAAAAACTTTATCGCTATTTTATGTCATACACATAAACTGCTTTGGGTATTAAACAATGTACGAAAGCGACATTCGAATATGTGTAATTATGCACTAAACATATTGATGGCAACTAACGATTTGAACTGACAAAAAATGCATGATAATTATTTATAGTGAGTAGGTAACAATCCTAGAAATAACAATATTATTAGGGTAATTTTAAAGTGGTGTTTTAACACAACACATAATACTTTGACGTTAAAAATGTGTAGTCTCAATTTACGTTTTAGTTTACGCAGCCGCCGGCGGTATTCTTGCTCCACAGAGGAAAAACCGCCGTCGGTAACTGTTTGTATATTTACTCATATGCAGCCGAAATAATAAAATAAATAACATTTTCGGCGGCTTTTTACTTAATGAACCAATAAAAACGCCGACTGGCGGTTTTATTTTCTTTGGACTTGCAATATCCCCGTTTCGTTAGGCAGAACAATATAAGTATTTTCTTTTATTGCTAATGAATGTCGGTCAGCATTAATATAGTAAATATTAGTAGTTCTGTGTGTGTTTCCGTTTATTATTGCGTCCCTTCGCTTTTTGTTAAATTTTTTGAGAATAGGGAGCATATGATACTAGAGTCTGGTGTAGAATCGCCTCATCTTTTCGAAAATAGCAAAAAAACGTATCACTGCCATTTAAAAAAATTAAGTTACCGTCAACTTTCGGTATAACCGGTTGCGCTACATTTTTTTTCTTAATTTACATACATAGAGCGCGGCCTTTTTAATTAGCCTGAAAAAGTTTTATAATTTTCTGTTTACTCGTTTCGACACAATAAATGTTTAAATGCACCCTATAGACAGCTTGTTAAGTAGACACCTCCCATCATTTTTGGCAAGATGTCGCAGTATAGGGAGCATATGATACTAGAGTCTGGTGTAGAATCGCCTCATCTTTTCGAAAATAGCAAAAAAACGTATCACTGCCATTTAAAAAAATTAAGTTACCGTCAACTTTCGGTATAACCGGTTGCGCTACATTTTTTTTCTTAATTTACATACATAGAGCGCGGCCTTTTTATTAACCTGACAAAGTTTTATAATTTTCTGTTTACTGGTTTGGGAGCGATCAATTTATAAGTGCACAATGCATCCATAATATAGCATGTCTGTTAAGTTGACACATTAAAGTCATTTTCATGCCAGTAGGATTAATTAAATAGTCACCGTCTGTTAACTTCATTTATTTTCATAAGAATAGATTATATAAATTGGCTTTGTTTAATTTATTATCACTCTACATGACCTATTTATTTATATTTTATTTTCCTTGTTTGAGGGTAGAAAGCACAAGCCGGCAACGCCGCACGCCAGGCGAGCTACGTGAATTCTCTCTGGTTTCACGGGATGCGTCTACTTAACGTTCGCCTTGATTTTGTTAATGGCTTGGATGAGTTCGAAGATGAGCACCGTAGGTTTAATTTTTTGTATAAAAAATGTAAAGGAAATTTTTAAAACGCAATATTTTTTTTGTTTGAAGTACTGCAGTGATTCAAATGAAAATTTGCACATTTAAAGGAGATGTCAAAATAAAGTTGGTAACCCAATTTCAACTTAAATGGTCCGCGGGGAAAGAAATTGTTCGAAAATGAAAAAATGTGTAAGAAATAAATAATGTTTAGAAATAAATAATCTACGACATCAGTTTGAATTGCATAGGCATTTCGCACATGCAACGTTGACAAGGATAGTTAGAGTATTAATGTGTTTTTTATTACTTTAGACCCGAAAAATGTAAATCGTGGAAGCCAGACAACGGTAGTTAAATATAAATAAGCAGGGTTGTCAGATATAATAAAAATTATGTTAGTATGAAAACATATGGACCTAACATATTTTTTTAAAAATTATTAATGACATAATTCAAACAATAATCGCGGTACAATAACCAAACATTTTGAATTACCAAATCCGTATCATATTTTAAATTAAAACGTATTTGTTACCAAATCCGTATCATATTTTAAATTAAAACGTATTTGTAATTTACAACTTTTTTTTTATTTTCTTAAGTATAATTGAAGACGGGGATGTAAGATATATCGATACCTCAGTTCTAGAACGTAACAAGTCAAAAATTGTCGTTTTCGAGTTAGTGCCCCCATGTAATAGCCGATACCATGCTCTTTCTATTTCAATAAGGAAACAACTCTAACTATGATATTTGCCCGCAAGATGTCGCTGATTACACTATGGAACAACTCATAATTAAAATAAACTCCTGTTCTATAGTGTAACAAACAGAGTTGTTACGGTTTAGAACTGTAGTAAATTAATAAATATTAGAGGTTACGTATGTTTTATGAACCGAGATTGTGTGTTCTAGACATAAACAATGAATACTTTTAGTTTTAATAACGCAAAAAAAGATCCAAACGAGACGCGTACCAGTTTGTTGTTGCGATTGGCCACCATAAATAGCCATGAAACTACAAATGACACAAAGGTAAGTTAATTCAATATTATTCTTACAGTACAACATAACCTTAATTTGCATCTAGTTCTGTTTATTGGGCTATCACCACTAAGTTTAGAATAAAATTAATAATAACTACTTATTTATGATTATGCTTTGAATGTTACTGTTGAAGATAACTTCAGTTTTTATATTATTATGCAAAAGTTTCTGAATCATGTTTCACTTGTTACACTATTGAATTCAAGAGTTTGTGAAATAATAGAATATAGATGTAACAAGTTGTAGACCTTTAATTATTTTTAGAAATAGAATATAGAGTAAGTCACCGTTGTTGGCATAGGTTTATCGCTATATTAATAATTAAATTATGATTTATACTGTTTTAACTCAAATCAAAAATACTATAAGGTAACTAGTTTCGCCAATAAAATACTCCAATATTTCTGAATTTTTGAATTTATTTTGCCTACAAAATAAATGAAAGCAACACAAACTTCATAGTATGAATATAGAAAAATCTGAAATTTTGGCAAAGTCCTGATTAGGTGTATTGTTTTAGGATTTACCTTCCACATCTATGGAAAATATCGATAATTTTGAGGAAGATAGTGACGACAGTATTGCCGATAAGAATTATGAACCATCCAGTTCACTGTCATCTAGTGGCGAAGATGACAATCCTCCAAAGCAACCAGAACATAGTCTGGCCTCTGGGAATAGCGAAGATCAGTCAACAATGGAAGATCAAAACACAAAAAAATGTACAAGAAAAAGAATACGAGATTGTGATAATTGGGAGAAAAATAAAAAGAAAATAAAAAGAAACTTGGGTGAAGAATATGTGAACGCAGCCAAAAATAAAGTGGAAAAAAAGGTACTTAAAGGTCCTTGTAACGAAATATGTAGGTTAAAATGTTTTACCAAATTCACTGAAGATCAGAGAAAAACTATTTTTGAAAAGTATTGGAAACTGGGCTCGATTGATAAACAAAGAGATTTTATCCATAAAAATATATCCGAAATTATACCTCCTTACAGATATACGAAAACTGGAAGCAATCGATCAAAAACTATAAAATACACCCTTCAGGTAGAAGGGCAAGCTATACGTGTTTGTAAAACATTTTTTAAAAATACATTAGCTATAAACAACAGGACAATCTTTACAACTACGAAGAAAAAAGATGAATACGGGTTTTTGAAACCAGACCAACGGGGAAAGCACGGGAAACAAAAAAGAGTAAAGCAAGAAGTTATTGACGGTATTAGGGAGCATATCAATTCCTTCCCACGTGTAAGCTCGCATTATTGCCGTGCTAGGACTAAAAAAGAATACTTAGATGGCAGCCTAAATATCGCCACTATGTATCGGCTGTATGTAGAAAATTGCATTCAAAATAATCAAGAATATGCCAAAATTTCAATGTATACAAAAATTTTAAATACAGAGACTAACATAGCATTCCATGTACCAAAAAAGGACCAGTGTTCATTATGTACAAACTATGAAAATGGCGATGAAGACAATAAAGAAAAAATTAAGGAAACATTTGAAAAGCATTTAGAAGAAAAGGAATTAAGTAGACAAGAAAAGAAAAAGGATACAGAAGAGACAGACGAAAATGTTCTTGTGTGTTGTTTTGATCTGCAAGCAGTCCTAACTACTCCATGCGGAGAAGTTAATAGTTTTTTTTATAAAAGAAGATTGGCTACCTACAACTTTACCGTTTTTGATGTAAAGCAGAAACTGGGATTATGCTTTCTTTGGCATGAAGGTTTGGCAAAGAGGGGGGCTAACGAAATTGGAAGTTGTCTGTATCACTACTTAAGTAGTGAAGACTGTAAAAGTGAGAACATAATTTTTTATTCTGACAACTGTGTTGGACAGAATAAAAATAAGTTTGTGTTTGCCTTGTATTTATTTTGTGTATTGAATATTGATAAAATTAAAAGTATTACACACAAGTTTTTAGTGATAGGACACACTCAGAATGAAGGAGATAGTGTACATGCCTGTATTGAAAAAGAGAAAAATCGTATACTTAAAAGCGGCCCGATATACGTCCCTGCGCAATGGGCAACCATTATCAGATCTGCTAAAAAAAAGGGAACTCCTTACAAAGTGAATGAAATTTGTACGGAAGATATTTTTGATTTAAAAGCATTATGTACCCAAATGGGCAAAAATTATGTTAAAAATACAGAAAATGAGAAGGTGGTTTGGAAAGACGTTAGAATTGTCAAGGTAGAAAAGATGCAACCTTACATAATCTTTTATAAAACCTCATACTCACAATACAATTTTAAATCCATTGATGTAAGACAAAATTCAAAACACCTTAGAAATAATCAAGAACAGAAAAAAACTAAACTGCTACCTGCCTATAAAAAAGCTCCCTCTATCGATGCTAAGAAGAAAGAAAACTTATTAGAGCTTTGTAAAGAAAATGCCATCAAACAGGTCTATTGGCCATTTTATAAAGGTTTGTCTGAAAAATCGGATGATAATAATCAGAAGGAAGACGTAGATATTTCAAGTTGTAGTGATTCAGAGTCTGAATAACCATTTGTTATTTTTTTGCGAAGTTTATTTTGTAGAGTTACAGTTAAGTTTTTACCGTTTTAAGTAACAAGAAATAATTTTGTATGAATTTTTTAAAATAAAATGTTTGAAAAATTAAAATAACAAAATTATTTATTAAATACCCCTTATATTTTTATTTGTGCAATGATAAATGTAATCCTCAAACAAATTTAGCATCATAATATTGGACCTGTAATGATTTACAAGTTACCTATTCGCTCTCTTTTAAATCTGATTACATAATATTTTAAGTTCAATAATGTAACAACTTGATCAAAATTCAAAATTATCATAAAATCAAACTGTAAACCCAAAAATAGATTGACTTCCAATTACATATACATTATTTATTATGTTCATAATTTTTATTATCATTATACCTAGAACCACCAAATGGTTATCATTAGTTAACATGACCCAATTATTTTACTTGCCGTTTTCTCGTTTATTATATTTTTTGAGGTGTTACATTATAGAATTGAGGTATCGATATGCCCGGTTTCACAAACGCTGGTTAAAGTGCCGGTTAGTTAATCCTCCGTTAACGTTAATCAATGATTAAATATTGGCGAGCGTTTCACAAAGCATTTTTAACTCCCGGCGATTAGCAGTTGATCCAACTTGGCAACAATGCAAATACGTCACTGCTTCGGTGTTTGACAGTTGAAAGACAGCATGACAGCATTATTTGTTATCGTTTGCGGTAACGGTGTTTTGGAATTGTGTGATATTTGTGTGTTTAATTAATTAGTAATAAGAGGACAGACCTTGGAACCTGCAAAGAAAAAAGTGATGCCTGGCAGCACATCACTGTCCAGTTTAATGCCCAGGTGAGAAGCGATAGCCGTTCTCAACAGCAGCTAAGGAACTTATATGACAACTTGAAAAGGAATGCTCGAAAGCAAATGGCTACAGAAAATGTAAGTCTATTTTCGGTACAGTTATCAACATATTTATTAATTACAATTTTTTTACTAACAGAGACAGCGCTATGAGGACCTAGGTGTGTCAAGAGAAGAAGTGGGAAATTATCAAAAAGCAAGCTGCATTGGAGAAGGTAATTATATAACCTTTTTGAATAAAAAAGTATAGTAACTATGTAGTAGTTAGAGTTATTTTTGCTTATACTGTGGCATTCGATCATTGTTCGAATATAATTTTATGTTCAACCATATTTCATTATTTTTTATAATCATGCCTATATTTCTTAGATAAACACATAGGTGACATATACCCACTTACATAACACACGTGTGCTTATGGTTATAGATAAGCCATAACTAATTTATAATTTACTTGTAGAAAGAACGGCAAGAAACTGGTGGTGGTACCTGTTCTACCACTCTACCGGATGTTGGCAGTCAAGTATTGGGTTTGCTTGGGGACCAAGTAAAGCCTTTAACAAATCCTGCTGATAGTGCTGCAATATATTTTGGTAAGATCATTTGTATTCAAATGTAATATAAGTTGTTAGTAAGTAAATTATATTTTGATAAAAACCGATGTGGGATAAAAGCTTGAAGTTTTATTGTTTTTTCTAAAATAATAATCATATATACCTAATATACCTTAGAAATGTACTGTGAGATTTCCATACTTTAATGATTACATACAGTTTTTCTAGTGTTCTAATTATTTTACTAGCAAGACAGGTCCTTACCTAGTTTCGTCAATAGTTGTTGATTTTATAGTTTCTAACAAAATTGTAATTTATCATCATAATACAAAACTTAAAAAAACAGCATATTATGGGCAAGAATATGTTTTTTTTACAATGAATCAACAATAGCTAAAAGCCAATGTATTTTTGCTAATATGTAAAATGGAAGGTACCTTTGTTTTAAAATATCAAAACCACTTTTAAGGTCGGCTTTTTAGTAAATTTTTATTTTAAAAAATTCCTCAATAGAGGGGTATCGATGGTGAGATTTTGCAAAAAATTTTCTAATGGGCGCGAATTAGAACCCATATCTGGGGTCAGTTTCCATTTTTATATGTTTATATATATCCAACTGATAACTCAAAAAATAATTAACCTATTTCGAAGAAACTCGACAGGTGCCTTTCTTTTATTTATGGCTTGGATAAGTTCGTTAGCTAGGAAAATCGGTCAAGGTTTTCCGGGAAAATTTTGAGTTTTCTTTCGAAACAAATTTTTTTCTTCGATAATTACAAAGCTCTTTTAATGAAATTTCGTTAATATCTTGCCTTGGAAAATACCTTACTACATACCAAAATTCAACTGTGTAAGTTTATAGAAAATTGAGTTATTCAAATTTTACTCTACATTATCAACCTCACCATTGCTACAGTACATAATAAACTGGACACTACACTTGCCCAGCTGCTGTAGATATCATTACATGATATGTCTATAATATTTTGACAAAGCAGGCTTTCAGAAAGCACATTTTCTTTAAGTTTACACATTTGTTTTAAATACACCTTTTTTTTTCAGATATTGATCTTCCACTATTTATTGAACCCACTCCCGAACCTTATACTATTCCTGATATCAGTACTCCTGAAACTTCTGTACCCAGAAAAAAGGCTCCAAAAAAGATACTAAAAAGAAAACACACGGCTGAAGAGCTAAAAAAAATTTATTTTCGTAAAAAAATTCAAAATGCTGACTTGCAAAGAAAGCAAATGCTGCAGCAGCATAAAATACAAATGAACATTTATAGGCTACAGTTACAAAAATTAAAGCAATAAAGTCTGCTTAGTTTTAAATATTTGTTTTCTTGAAAGATTGTTGATATTTATTTTTAATTTCCATTTATACATTTAACTTACAATAATGTGTATAACAATTTAATTTAACATTGATATGATGACACATAAATCCAACAACTCCTGTATGCCACCTTAGTTATGTATGGTATTATCATATTACATTATATGTTTTAATCAGAGAACACTTCTGAAGATAAAAAAATTATATATAAAGTAACTACAACTATATTAGATTAAATTGCAACTAAATTAGATTAAATTACAACATATTAAAGAAAAAAGAGCATGGTCTCACAAAAGCAGTAAAAATTAAGCACTGAAAGCAAAACCTATAGAATAGCAACACATTGTTTTATCTAGAAAATAAATC
Source organism: Tillus elongatus (assembly GCA_964006375.1). Taxonomy (NCBI): domain Eukaryota; kingdom Metazoa; phylum Arthropoda; class Insecta; order Coleoptera; family Cleridae; genus Tillus; species Tillus elongatus. The sequence continues at coordinate 113,713,365 of OZ023268.1, forward strand.
TTATATTTCCAGTATGTATTAGGCAGAGGACCCTAGAAATTGATTGTTTCACTTGATTTGAAGAAATTGAAAAACTAGCACATCATGTTGGAGTATATTATTTTATGAACTCAATTTATTAGCCTAATTTGCCCAATCGACTAATTTACCTTACGTAATAAACAAAAGCGATCTTTCCCTTGGGAGATGACAAACGTTTAATAAAAATAACCAAAACGCTTGGTATAACTTCACGCAAGTATACTTTGTTAGGTTGAAACACAGTGTTTCGGTCTCACAGTTATTATTGATGAACGTAAGATACCTATATATTAAAAAGTCTAGACACAGCAACATGATCTGACAGTAAACATTTTTTTTAATTTAAAGCTTATAACTTTTGTTCTTGTAACATAAAGATCTAAATGTTGGTGTATAGTTAACTTTTTATATCGTAAACCTTAGTACCAAAATTGGTTGACATAGCTTTTTTCTTTCGGAGATACGAATTTTTTCTGAAAGAAAACCCAAAATTTTCTCAGAAAACCTGGTCCAATTTTTCTGGCTAACAAACTTATCCACGCCATTTACAAAAGGAAGAAAGGAAGGTACCTGCCAAATTCTTTCAAAATGGGCCCATATTTTTTTGAGTTATTGGCGTGATATATATATATATATATATATATATATATATATATATATATATATATATATATATATACATGTATCAAAACTCAAAGGTCGTGATCTTCCCATTTGTAGATTTTTTATACAAAAATTCACTGAAATGAAGTGCATACTGAATTATTATGCACTGAAATCTCCAACTTAAATACAGATACATTTGTTCATCTTTAAAATAACCAAAAAATAGCTAGGAGACTTGAAATACTAAAACTGAGCTTAAAAGTTCAGTATATCCTATGAAATTTCATCGTGTTTCCATTATTTTTACTTGTCATACCTAACCCTGTAAGTACCTTGCTATTATATAATATTATATACCATATAACTAATTATTTTGAAACACGGTGTTTACAAGTGTTCTTCTTACAGAATCATTTTGGTGTGTTGTTGTTGTTGTACTCTCCATGCCTTGATTGAAGACATCTTGAGCAGACACAGCTTCACCAAAGACATCCTCAGGCAGTTCTTCGTCATCAAAATCAATTGCCAAGTTATGGAAAATACAGCAGGCCACTATAACTCGTAACACCTTTTCTGTCTGTAAAGCCATACCATGCTGAAGGCAAGGAAAGCGACGTTTCAGTACTCCAAAACACCGTTCGATGGTATTCCTTGTTTTGATGTGAGCTGCATTATATGCTATCTCGGCATGGGTCTGTGGTCGCAATATGGGTGTTAATAAATATCTCCTACATGGGTATCCACTATCTCCGAGCAGGAAGTTGCTCCCATATAAACCCCTCTCAAAATCAGATGGCAGTGGAGAATCGTTAAATATAGTGCTGTCATGCACTGATCCAGGCCACCTAGCAATGACATGCATTATCTGTAAATTTTTATTTATTATTATTTGTGTATTTATAGAAAAAAAGCCTTTTCGGTTTCTGAACATTTCTGAAATGTCTCCCCCAGGTGATTGTATCTTAATGTGAGTACAGTCAACTGCACCTATTACACAGGGAAATCCCGCTATTGTAAAGAAATCCAGCACTGTTTTTTTGAATTTCTTCTTATGGCATCTTTATAAATCTTTCACTCATAGAAGAAATTTTAATAGTAACTTTATTAACTATTCTGCATACTGTGGCCTTCGACACATTAAAAATGTCACCAATCACCTGCTGGAAGCTCCCTGTAGCATAAAACCGCAATGTAATCAGCATTTGATTCATTGCTGTCAATGCCTTATTCCTGTTAGTTGCTGGTTCTAGGTCAGGTCCAAAAATGTGAAGCAGCTCCATAGTGGCTTCTTTAGAAAAGCAAAAACGTTGCTTAAACTCAATATCATTATATATTTCAAAGGGATTAGTTCTTTCCCTTATAAAACGAATCCTTCTTGGCGATTCTCCATCAGAAAGTGATGACAAAGATGTATCAGGCATTCTAAAATATAAAAATATATAAATAATTGTAAGAAAATGCATATATTTTAGTTAAATATATATTTCTAATCATGTTTTGTTTCATTTTTATGTATATATTTATCGAATTTTGCTTAGAAACAGACATGAAATTTTGTAAAAAGAATCTGTCAAAATTGAGTCAAAAGTGTTTACTTTTGCAATTATCTTGGTATAATTATTCATTATGAACATAATGTGATATAATTTAAGCAATTACTTACCTTATTTCTTAAAAATCTGTTAAAATTGCAATAAAATTGATATTAATGTTGAAAACAGCAAACCTCAAATGTCAAATAGCAAATGACATTGCCATAGAACAACTGCTAATCGATACTTAACCATCGATTAAAGTTAATCGACCGTTAAGCAAGTTTAACCGTCGATTAAGCCTTAATCGACCTTTGTGAAACACTTAACGGGGGATTTTGCATATTTAACGACCGATTAGTTAATCGACTGGCTGGTTAACTTTTGTTATCACTAATCGGGCTTTGTGAAATAGAAAATACATTTTAATCAGTCGATTAAGCCTTAACGGACCGTTAAATATTTAATCGAGCTTTGTGAAACTGGGCAATAATTTTCTCTGTTAGTGGCCTGGGCTGGAATAGTATACGCATGCTGGGAGAGTTTCGAACGGCATGGTATTCGTTGATATGTGGTTGGTTGCATAGGCTCGAGGTCCGTAGATAGAATCGTAAGAATCACGTTCAATTGATGTCTGGCAACAAGGTACGATCATGCTGTCACTTGTCACTTGCGATGTTTAAAATTCAACCAGTTGCCGTACAAGAAAATTCATTTCATTGCTTTTATTCGCATAATTGAGATAACTGTAAGAAATTGAGAGATATCCTACATAGATTGCATGGAATAGCCGCTTTGCTGGACTACAATAGGTTGAGTTAACAGGTAACCTATACAGGACTCACTCGACATCAGTAGTGTCTAATTAAATCGAGGCACGATAACCCTCAACAAGAGGTAATGTAGACTTGCGAATTTATTTTTTTATATCTCTATATCCGATGTTTCGCATTTTACAGGGATGTAGTGTTAGGCAATTGAAGTCCTTGCTTTCACCTAAAGCGGCGTGGTGTTTGGCAATATCTAGTGTTGTGTAAATAGAGGCAATTTCTATTGTTGGGTAGCCTCTGGATGTTTTATGGTGTGTATTTCATTGTTTCTGGTTTTAAATTAATGGTCCAATTACGTATGGTACAGAGTCACAAGCATGGTATGGTAAGGAGACCATCTTTGGATTCATTTGCAGGTCGTAGTGGTAATCGATTGTCATAGTTGTACTTCCAGACAGTCGAATGTCAACCGAGAGATCCAAGGCAGGATATAGAGTTTATGGTTCAGATAAGTTGTAGCCTGTATGCTTATAAAAGACATATTACTTTTGACCCTTTTAACGGCATTTATGAATATAATAGCTTCCTTTTGACTGGTCATTAGGGTGATTAGTAGATTACGTTGCTATTAACAGACAGATAAAGGTATCTTGAGAGTTTGCAATGCTTCATGTTTATTATTTGAGCTGTCTGAAGCTTACATTGATATAATTGGTCAGAATTTTGCGTAGGTGACTCAGTAATTATTAGGATATTTTTACCAAGGTGTACAGCTTGCTTCACATACTATACAGAGTGATAATATTATTTGAGCTAGATATAGGATCTTAATACTGATATTTTTAAAGCGTATGTGAACTACACATATACACGTTTTGTGGTAGCTTCTTGATTTTAATGTAGTGATACTTTTTGCTAACTAATTATACAGCTTGTCTTGTCATTGATATCCATATAATTGATAGTAGTTTTTTATAACTGGAAACCATACAATTAGTTACAGCGTAGGATATTTTGTTAACCAGATTGGTTACGGTAGCTTAGATGACTCTCAATTTGCTTGCCCTAATATTTGAAGGTGTATATATTCATCGTTGACTCATTGTGTGACCTATTATAGTATCTGATTGTGTTTTTAATACACCAGAATGTTATTATATTTCTTTTTTGTACTTTGTGTTATATTTAGTCTGCATTTACTCTCTCATCCCCGAATCAGTGATACTGTTTTAACTAGTGTGTATTTGCTGCTATATTAGCCCTGGGATATCGGACAAGCGAGCATAAGTTTATGTGTATGTGTCATATATTATTTAGGAGGATCTAATGGTTGCATATTTATGCCACTTACATGCACCCACGGGTACTTTCCTCTTTTAGGTTAATGTAAGTTACAACATTTTAATATCCAGTCCTGCAGAGTTTTTGTCTTGGGTTTGACGTCCGACGTATCTCCCAGGTTGGTTTTAGGTACAGCTACCAGTGCAGTTCAGCGAGTTCTTGATTATAGTTGGATTGCAGGTGATTAAGGAGAGGTATTGTGTGATAACATCTTACTTTAATATCCGGTACTGGGTGTAAAACAATCAAGTGGCGCCCCCTTTATCTTAACATCGTGTTTAAGGAACCCACGGCCTACTCCACTGTCTAAAGGCTGCCGGCCACCTAGAATACCGGTAACTTTACTCTATATTTCCAATAGATTATAACGTTGGTTGTGTTTGAAGTTTAATAGGTAGGTTATAGCCGAGAGGGATTATATAAACAATTTGGGCGGTCACAAAGTATGCAATGGCTGGAAATTATTTTGCGCTATGAGGAATGTCTCTGAATGTAACTCAAAGTTAATAAGATGTTCACACTTTGAAAAGTGTTAATCGATAAAACACTAGAAATCAGGTTATATTTTTGTTCCATAATTACCTCAAATATTTTGTTTTTCTACCTAGTTCAAACTATTTTCTTCATTGATATCTTCTATTCCATCTCAAACAAATCGTTTCTGTGGAGTTCGAAGTGAAACATTTCTCTAGTTTGTTTACCTCTGTCTTGTAAAATATGTTTACATTTACTGATGAAATCCAATTTCCTTTTCCGAACTTACTTTTGCATTCCTTTATAGCATATGTTATAAAACCAATTGTATTTGCAGTAATTTATAAATGCTTCTCTTCTAACATATCTGATTACACAGATAACCATGATTACATAGAAATTAAATCTACTTTGCAAAGTATACAATGGCTAGCAATGATTTACCACTATATATCATATCTCTGAATATAACCCAAAGCTTAATAAAACTGTTTCAATTTTGAAAGGCATTAAATGACAAAATACTAGAAGTCCGATTATAGTGTTTCTTCATAATTAGTACCAATGTTTTACTTTTCTACCTGTTTCAAAATATTTTCTAACTTACAAATGCTTCTGTTATAGCTAATATGATAAATTATACGACAGTGATCACAGAAAAATATTTCCTCATACATACACATATGGTACCAGAACAGTTTCTAGGCGTGACAAACAGCTTTGCCAAGGGGTCCATTAAGTCCTGGATCAGAAACGAACATCAGGTGTACTGGGCAGACCAGGGCTCACACACGGGAAGTCAGTAATTGAGAAATCCAATTTAAAGAGAGCTGTGGAGCTGCTAAATCTTAGCAGAGGACAGCTCAGAAACACCACAAGACTCTTGACGGTACACATGGCCGTCAAGAAACACTTGCATAAAATGGGGCGCTTCCAGGGGGACCTGGCGTGCAGACACTCCCGCTAGGGGAAGGAACCAGCCCAGCACATCTTATGCGAGTGTAAAGCTCAGGACCGCAAAAGACTGCTCTACGATGAGTCTAGACCGGAGACAGGGCAATATAAAAATTCAGCTTGCCAATTACTGTGCAGACTAGTTCAAGGCGAAGTGATTTTTGGAATGTGTAAAGTAGAAAAGACAATGGGCATGCACAATAAACCAAAGGCTGCGGTGCTATGACGCAGACGACCCCTAAGCGAGAAAAAAATACATATACAACGTAGTGCATTTGACAAGGGTTTGAAAATACAAAATTCAGACTTTAATATAAATTATATCTTAACATATATTTTCCTAATTTGAAAACCATATTGCCACAGAAAACTGAAAATCATGTGGTAACACTTTTATATAGTTAGTAACAATGATCTGTTTTCTTAAATCAAAAATATTTCCTATTCTGAAAAACATAATGCCACAGAAAACTGAAAATCATGTGGTAACATTTTTAATATTTAGTAGCAATGATCTATCTGTTTTCTTAATTCAAAAATATTTAATTTATACATTATATTTGTTTTCTATGGATGTCAATATTTTGTTTATTTCATTACAACATGTGGTATAATTGCTGATGAATATTGTGCATAATTGACTGCTGAGGCCATAAAAAATTTTTTAGACGTAGTAGGCAAAGTAACACAATCCATATAATGCATATGTAATCTATAAAAATTCACTAAAAATTGTTCGTGTAATATTTTATATGTTTATATATTCTTCTATAATAAAAAATAAAAATCCATGTTGTTAAAAAAAGATACAAGTAAATAATTTCAAGCATTTTAAAATACTTTGGTTGCTTGTTTAGTGTCACAAATAAACTGTTTAGCTGCTATAAAGGGTAATATCATTTGCATGTCCATTTTGAGTGTACTCTACATCATTGACTAAGAAAACAGTATTGCAAATATTAAACTTAAAATTTTTGTACAGGAAAAAATGTAAACTGAAGAAAAAAAAGTTAATATCCATAAACTACATATTTAGAATAAAGATTAGCATAAAGTTTTCCAATAGTCCCTATTTCATTTTATAAATATTAACATATTTTTCGAAAGTAAAAATGTTTAAGAGATAAGAATTTTATAGAGCCTCGTTGATCCAGGGGTAAGAACGTGTGCCTCAGAACCAAAGGGTACTAGGTTTAATTATTATTTTTTTCGCTTTTCCACTCATATTTACAGTTCCTTTTCCTCGCCCTACACCCTTATCAACTCCTGGTCCTGTAACTTTTTTAGAGGTTGTTTATAAGAAATGTTTGTTGTGGGTTATGCACCTAGGAGAATCCTAAGCATGTTTCGGAAAAAAATTCTCAAAACCCTCCATGAGGTAAACTGCTAATTTACCAAATTTATTTTATATATATATATATATATATATATATATATATATATATATATATATATATATATATATATATATATATTTCATTTTGTGCTGTTTAGACAAATTAAATTCCCGATTGTCACTTATTTTGTTTATTTTATTAAATTAACCCACTATAAAGATTTATCTAGAGATCTTGTATTTTATTTGTCCCTTTGGTAGTACCTTTCTTTTTATAAATCAAACATCTTAATCTTATGAAAATTCACTACCATAACGCACTTGCTGCGTCCCGAGTTTTTATTTATTGGCATTTTAAGATACATTATTGAATATATATTATGTTGATCACGGATACTTACGTATTCCTGCTATTGACCTTTAGATTTGTAGATGAAAAGATTATACACAGTATTAGTGAATTTTCTAAAAAAAATTCACTAATGAGGAGATCCCGACTTTTGAATTTTGAAAAAATTTCTTCAAATGAGCGCTAATTAGGCCCCCCAGAACACATATCCGGGGTCAGTTTCAATTTTTATATGTTTATATATATATATATATATATATATATATATATATATATATATATATATATATATATATTATATATATGTATCACACCGATAACTCAAAAAATAATAGGCTGATTTTGATTAAATTTGGTGAGTACCTTCCTTTTACAAATGGCTTGGATAAGTTCGTTAGCCAGGAAAATCGGCCCAGGTTTTCCCGGAAATTTTTGAGTTTTCTTTCGAAAAACAATTGTAAAAAATTTATATCTCCAAAATTAACAAATTAAGGGCAACCAAATTTGGTACACGGGTTTATATCATTATACGTAAGCTACCTACCAAAATTTAGCTCTGTAGATCAAAAGACAAAAAAGTTGTAGGCATTTAAATAAAAATTTATTGGGATTTTCCTCAAAATGTCAAAGTTGCGATTTAAAACGTCAAAAATTGGCAACATTTAGGCAAAGAACTTGAATCTAGTACGGGCTATGGAAAGAAAATGTCTCAAGAAGAATGTTTTACAAACCCTGAAGTCTTAGTTTCAACCGTCATTGTCCTTCATTTTACTAAAATATTTCCAGAAAATTCATTTAAAATAGACCCTTTCTCCGATGCTTGGCAGTAGCCTTAGCTATAGAGTTTATCGTTTAATGGTATATAATTTTTGTCGAATTTTCGTAAAAAATCAATAAAGTTCAATATATCCGTTATTATACAAGATATGAAATTTTTTTTAATATATTAATTATAGGGGTCTTGAGATACATCTTAAAAAATATTTCTACAATCATAGGATGGCCCATAAGTCGTTGGTGATACAAATTTTCTTATTTTTTTAATCAAACACGTCTTATGTTATTGCATTTTTGCATTTTCCATCGAAATATAATGCATGTTTGTAAGAAAAGAAATTCTGGATGCAGCAAGTGCGTTATGGTAGCGAATTTTGATCAAATGCTTCATATTTAAATAGCCCAATTTGCTATTAACCTATAAGGTTGACCAAGAAACGAGTTTTTGTGGGAACACTTTAAGTTTACTTTTGGAAATTTTTGTACATTTTCACACAATAAAGTTATTTTTATGAAACATGGCACATTGTTTTTACTATATAGGTTATACTGGTAACCAAAATTGATGCCTGCTTTCTTAAATAAAAAGAAAACAGACATATTTGCAATAAAAACATATTTAAGAAAATTCACTACTATAACGCACTTGCTGCGTCCCAAGTTTTATAACGTAACCAGATTTATATGTCCGTCATTCTGCAGAGTATGCCAATAAAAGTTTTGTATAAACATTAGACAGTCTAGGTCTATATATAAAAAAGTCTGGACGCAGCAAGTGAATTTTCATCTCTAATAGCGAATATGTCTCTCTAATGCAAGCAGGCATTAATCTGGTTACCGGTATAACCTAGATAGTAGAAACGATATATCATATTTTATCAAAATTACTTATTGTTTGAAAATGTACCAAAATTTTCCGAGAATAAACTTAAAATGTTTCCGAGAAAACTGGTTTTCTACCCAACAAACCTTAGGTTAATAGCAAAGTGACTGAAATTTGAAGGATTTAATGAAAATTCGCTACCAAAACGCACTTACTGCGTCTCCATTTTTTCTTACAAACATGCATATCATACTTCGATAAAAAATGCCATAATATAGGGGTGTTAGAAAAAACAACGATTGAAGGGATCACCAATGACTTATGGACCAACCTATGATTGTCAAAATATTTTTATTAGATGCAGCTTAAGACACCCTATAATTAACGTATACTATTTTATCGTATAATGTATTATAACAATCACATTGAGCTTTACCGTAGAAATGTGTCACCCTGTATATACGTAAACAGATAAAAACTTAAAGTAAACCCGGATATGGATCTAGGAGGCCTAGTTTGCGCTCATTTGAAGAAATATTTTTAAAATTCAAAGTTCGCGGTCTCCTCGATAACGATTTTTTCTACGAAAATTAGCTAAAAATTATAGACCGTTAAACGATAAACTTAACTAAACCTACTGCGTCGGCATCAACTTAATTAAACCTACAGCCAAAGCATCAGAGAGTCTATTTGAAATAAATTTTCTGTAAATATTTTAGTAAAATGAAGGACGATGACGGTTGAAGCTAAAACTTAAGGGTTTGCAGAACACTTTTCTTGCGACATTTTCTATACATAGTCCGTATTTGTTTCAGGTTATTTGCCTAAATGTTGCGAATTTTGACGTTTCAAATCGCTACTTTGAGGTTTGTTTCTTTGAATGCCTATATACTATTTGTCTTTTAACTTAATTTTCTTAGAAAGAATTCACTAATGAGGAGATTCCGACTTTTGAATTTTGAAAAAATTTCTTCAAATGAGCGCGATCTAGGACCCCTAGAACCCATATCCGGGGTCAGTTTGAATTTTTATATTGGTGTTTCAAAAATTATGGTCTATGTTACAGGTGCACATTCAGCACAAAAAAATAACACTATTTTTTCATCTAAACATGGGTCCGCAAATTCTTAGTTCTTTAAATACAGCTTGTTAAAGTTAATTGTTTTTGTTAGTTTTTCACGAATAAGTCTGAGTCAAATCAAAAATTTGGCGTGAAAGTTGGCATGCGGGGGTTTTTGAGGGCAAGAAATTTAAATATGTTACTGTTAATAACACCGCGGGTAGAGGGCGTCACCTGTAAGACTATGCTTGTATTCAATTCGCTATAATTTTTTGACACCCAGTAATATCGACCTACCGTATAGCTAAGTTGCAGCCCTTATCAATTGTAAGCAAAAAATGTATACTCGATTTAAATCTCTGAGACACACCATTTTTGAGATATTTTAATTTTTGTATGTCGATGTCGCTCAAAAATAAAATTTTGTCAAGTAATTAATTGTATTGTCTGCAAATTTTAACAACAAATAAAACAAGAAATAAAAAAGTTTATAACATTTTATGATACCTGGCTACAATATATGTTTAAAATTGCCACCCTCCACTACAATACACTTTCATATTCTGCGGAGCATACAACGTCGTACTCTGTGAAATATTTCTGGTGTATTTCTAATTTGTTCGCATCCAAGTACAATTCTTTGCTGCAGATCATCAACATTTTCAACATTAAGGGTTTGCAGAACACTCTTCTTGCGACATTTTCTTTACATAGTCCGCATTTGTTTCAGGTTATTTGCCTAAATGTTGCGAATTTTGACGTTTCAAATCGCTACTTTGAGTTTTTTTTCTTTGAATGCCTATATAGTATTTGTCTTTTAACTTACAGACCAATTTTCGCACGTGGGTCACTATTTATAATACAAACACACGTAACAAATTTTGACGTTTCAAATCGCTACTTTGAGTTTTTTTCTTTGAATGTCTGTATAGTATTTGTCTTTTAACTTACAGACCTAAATTTTCGCACGTGGGTTACTATTTATAATACAAACACACGTAACAAATTGGGCTGCCCTTATTTTGTTATTTCCGGAGATGTAAATTTTTTCCCAAGGAAAACACAAAATTGTCCGAGAAAACCTGCGGCGCTTTGCTTAGTTAACGAACCTGTTCAAGCCGGTTGCAAAAGGAAGCTACTCAGAAAATTTTATATGTATATATATATATATATATATATATATATATATATATATATATATATATATATATATATATATATATATATATATATATATATATATATATATAACATATAAAAATTGAAACTGACCCCGGATATGGGTTCTAGGAGTCCTAGTTCGCGCTCATTTGAAGAAATTTTTGCAAAGTCTCACCATCGATGCCTCTCTATTAGTGAATTTTTTTTAAATAAAAATTCACGAATACTATATACGAACATTATTAGACACAGAAGAATAGGTTATATTTATATTTATTTTATCAGACATGGCATGACGGGATCCAACATTCAGTGCCCAATACGCATGATGGGTGCTACTGTGTTTTTACTGTTGCGAGACGCTCGTATTATTCCAACATACATTGAGTTAGAATACCTTTGAATAGGAGTTAATCAATGGCTTGAATAGGAGACTTTTACAGATTATTGTTTTTATGCTGGTATCTACTGTATTACGAGTTTCACTACGGAAGATTAGATGGCACAAGCTTATGTCTCTGTCACCGCTAACGGAATTTGTTTGCCTAAATTCCAAGTATAATGGTCCTTATTCCAATAGCACATAAAGCTTATTATCGTTTTATAAGTTAAGTGATATGAAATATCTCAGAGGGGTTATTTGTGAATTTCAAACTCAGTTTTCTTATTAACTAAATACCTGGGGAATCAATTGAACACCAGGTGACAATTAGGATAACTGATTCATTACGCGGTTTAAATATTAGCGTAGATAATTGTTAATATTTCAAAATAATATATATTGTTGTAACATACATCTCACTGATATATACGACATGCTTCCTAGTATATATACCAACGATTTAGCATTACAACTTGGGAAGGAATGGTGTATCACGGGAAACAATCCAAACTGAGACTTCACATCTACTGTGTACCGCAATGATAATGTCATAATCTATGATTTGTTCTGCCCGTTGGTGCCGCTTTGTCCTTCCTTTTTTTGGTTTTGTTTCGAAAAATAGAATTACTTTTTTAATTAGGAACAAAAATTTATGCTTAATAGGCACTAGGCACATAACATTTATGTTTTGTTTCCTGATTACCAGGTACCTCCTGCAGAAAAAGCAGTGAATCCGTAATGTTGGCGAATTTTCATAAAAAATCATTGACCTTTTTTTAAACAGTTGATACCTATCTACAAAACTATAGTTGGTTGATTTTGAATTGAGGGTGTCACACGGCGCATCCTAAACTGCGCAGCCAAGATATGAAACAGAAACGTTAATACCGTATACAGTGTTGTCGGGTTGTAGTTCTTTCATTTAATAAGATCTAATAAATATTTTATACTTTTTCATATATTTTTGCATGTATCAAATAAATTTAAAAATAGGTCCAACAGCATCTACAAAAAATGTAAAAAAAACACAATATTGTTACATTTAAGTGTTTACTGGTTAAATTTGCAGAGAACCAGCCGAACACTTTTTAGTGAATTTTCTTCGAAAAAATCCACTATTGGGGCGATCCCGACTTTTGAGTTTTATAAAAAAAATATTAAATGAGCGCGAACTAGGACCCCTAGAACCCACATCCGGGGTCAGGTTCAATTTTTATAAGTTTATATATATATATATATATATATATATATATATATATATATATATATATATATATATATATATATATATATATATATATATACATATATATATATATATATATATATATATATATATATATATATATATATATATATATATATATATATATATATATATATATCACAGCGGTAAGACAAAAAATAATACGCCGATTTCGATAAAGTTTGGCATGTGGCTTCCCTCTCGTAAGTGACTTGGATAAGTTCGTTAGCCAGGAAAATCGGAACTGGTATTCCGGGAAAATTTTGTTTTCTATCGAAAAAAACATTCTCAAAAAATAAAACAGCTGTGGCAACCAAATTTGGTAGGTAGGTTTGTGAGATAAGAAGTAGACTATAAACTAACATTTTTATTTCTATGTTACAAGCTAAAAGTTCAAAAAAAATATTTTGTGCCAGATTATTTCTATCAAAATTCACGAACCTTGGTGGTTTAGGGGTAAGAACGTGTGCCTCTGAACCGAAAGGTACTGGGTTCGATCCCAGGGTACTCCTTTCACTTTTTCAGTACAAACTGTAAAACTAACATCAACCGAGGTTCTGGCATTGTATTTGAGCAAGTTGAATGTCTGCACGTTCCGCGCTTCGGAGGGCGCGTAAAGCCGTCGGTCCCGTGTCCACTATTCTTACCGTTTGTTCTCTGGGCTTTGCCGAGTTATTTACATTTAAAGTTTTCACACATTACATACCTTTTTAAACAATTTCTCAGCACGGTCCTGTTCCGTGGCACCTCCTTCCCCTCCTAAACATTACATTCGACATAAGGTTCACATTGACTTTGGGAATCCCGAGAATATCCTAGACACATGAAATATTGGCTTCTACTGCCAATTTATCACTTCGCTTTCAGTTTACTACACCGCTAGTAAGTGTACTCGTTTAGACGGTTTCCTGTATATTCAAGTGTTCACAGACATTATTTCTGAAATTAAGCATTGTTTACCTTGTTCTGTTAATGACCATTTGTGTTGTAGTGGTTTAGGCATGCATGTGTCGCTAGTTTCTTCTGGACGTTTTTTTGTAACATCTTTTCGGAAACATGCTTAGATGGTTCCCTGGATGCACAAATGACAAGAAAATTTTCTTGTTCATACCCCACAAAGCATGTTACTGAAAAGTTTTTCCTAAAAGTCTTGACGCAGCAAGTGCGTTATGGTAGTGAATTTTGATAGAAATAATCTGGCACAAAATATATATTTTTTGAACTTTTTGCTTGTAACATAGAAATAAAAATGTTAGTTTATAGTCTACTCTTTATCTCACAAACCTACCTATCAAATTTGGTTACCACAGCTGTTTTATTTTTTGAGAACATTTTTTTCGATAGAAAGCAAAATTTTCCCGGAATACCGGTTCCGATTTTCCTGGCTAACGAACTTATCCAAGTCACTTACAAAAGGAAGGCACATGCCAAACTTGATCGAAATCGGCATATTATTTTTTGACTTATCGCTGTGATACATATAAAAATTGAAACTGACCCCGGTTATGGGTCCTGGTTCACGCTCATTTTTTTTTTAATTCAAAAGTCGGAATCTCTCCAATAGTGGATTTTTTCGAAGAAAATTCACTAAAAAGCGTTCGGATGGTTCTCTACAAATTTAACAAATATACACTTAAATGTAACAATGTTATGTTTTTTTTACATTATTTGTAGATGCTGTTGGACCTATTTTTAGATGTATTTGATACAGCCAAAAATATATTAAAAAGTATAAAATATTTATTACATCTTATTCAATGAAAAAAAGTACAACCCGACAACACTGTATACGGTATTAACGTTTGTTTCATATCTTGGCTGCGCAGTTTAGGATGCGCTGTGTGACACCCTCAATTCAAAATCAACCCTATAGTTTCCTCAGAAGATAATCATTTATGTTTTACAGAAATATATTTTGCAAAAAACAAAACAAAAAAACTCTGGACGCAGCAAGTGCCTTATGGCAGTGAATTTTTATAAAAATGCTTTGAATATCAAATATGTCTTTTTAATGCAAGCAGTCATCAATTTGGTTACCGGTATAACTTATATAGTAGAAACAATGTGCCATATGTTATCAAAATAACTTATTGTTTGAAAATGTACAAAAATTTTCCGACAATAGACTTTAAATGTTGGTTTCTTAGCCAACAAACCTTAGGTAAATAGCCAATTGAGTTATTGAAATTTGAAAATTTGTTACCAAAACGCATTTACTGCGTCTTGATTTTTTTTCTTACAAACATATTTCGATAAAAAATGCAATAAAATAAGGCTGTTCGAAAAAAAATATTGTAGGGATCACCAACGACTTATGGGCCAGCCGGTGATTGTCAAAATAATTTTATAAGATGCAGCTCAAGATACCCTATAATTAACTTATACAATTTTTTCTCGTCTCTTCTATAATAATAATTATATTGAGCTTTACCATCGTCATGCGTCACCCTGTATATATGTAAGCAGATCAAAACTGAACGTAAACCCGGATATCGACTCCAGGGGTCCTAGTTTGAGCTCATTTGAAGAAATCTTTTTAAAATTCTAAAGTCGCGGTCTCCTCATTGACGAATTTTTTGTACGAAAATTAGCTAAAAATTATGCACCGTTAAACCATAAACTTAACTAAAACTACCGCCAAAGCATCAGAGAAAATAACTAACCTGTTTCATATCAGTCCCTTTTGTAAAACTTCCATCATTTATATGTGTTGATAAAACATAACAAACACTGTTTAGTCCACCCACTAACATTAATAAAGGAATAATTTGCACTTGTATATAAAAATGTCCCAAATAATACAAATAATTTACAGCTGAAACTGATAACAATAAACATAACATATAAACAATCTCATATTATAGGATAAACGTCAGTTACAGCGTCTAACAGACCTGCGCAATAATATCAAATGTTCCGTCGTCTAGCAACGACATACTAGATCTCATATAAACCAGGTTTACGATTGACAGTGCAATGCGGTTATATTAAAAATAAATGTTTCAAATTTGAATGGCTCAATTTTCTGTAAACCTAAAAAGCACATAGTTAGGTCTTTCCCAAAGCAATATGTACACCAAATTTCATCGAAATATCTTTGTAATTTTCAGAGAAAAAAATTTTTTTCCTAAGAAAACTCAAAATTTTCTCGGAAAAGCTTGTCCCATTTTCCTGGCTAACGAACTCGTCCAAGCTATTAATAAAAGAAAGGCACTTGCCGGGTTTCATCAAAATCAGTTAATTATTTTTTGAGTTATCGGTTGGATATATATATATATATATATATATATATATATATATATATATATATATATATATATATTTATTTATTTATTTATTTATTTATTATAAATCTATGGAAAAATGTTGGGTGAATCTTGATATTTATTTTTGAACAATGTTACGCCTAACGCAGAATTAAGGTTATGATTTTTTCTCAAAATATACTCTTATTCTTATCAAAAATTGAGTCTAATTTGGTTCTGAAGGGGGAGATTTATCAAGTCATAAGTATGGAGTGTTATAATGATGAGATGGACGTTGACTAAGCAGGAGACTAAGGGAATATAAGCTATTCAACCACGGACATTGAGTAAAATGACAAAGACAATAAGGTACACTGATAGAAACACGAATATAAAAGTGTGCTAGAAGAGGTGACAGAATTGTAGTCCTTGCTGAAAGAAATTGCTAAGAGAACGCATAATATATAGGACATATTTTAAAACATCTTTCTGATAGTTTTATTTGAAAGATATATACCTAGACAAAACGGAAGAGGTAGATCAAAAGTAAAGCTTCTGGAAACATGGTACAATATTGATTAAAGGTGGAAGTTACACTGAATTAAAATGGGCAGTTACAGAGGGAGAGTCACGATTGCGACATATGGTATCGCATTTCGATTGTGATGATGATGATGGTTATCGAGCAACAAAAACAAATCATCACACAACAACAAACTTACGTTCATTTCATGGTTATTTACTTATAAGGGCCTCGGTAGTTCAGTAGTAAGAACGTGTGCCCCTGAACCGAAGGGTACTTGGTTCTATCCCAGGGTTCTCCTTTCACTTTTTCAGTACATACTGTAACATTAACATCAACCGAAGTTGTGGCATTATATTTGAGAAAGTTGAATATCTGCACGTTCCGCCCTTCGGAGGGGGCGTAAAGCCGTCGGTCCCCTGTGCGATGCGATGTTGGGCACGTTAAATATTCCTACTATCCTTGCGGAACGGTAGGCTTCGGAAAAATTTCCAGGATAGCGAGGTGAAACTGCTCCCTGGTGTCGGTGATTGGCCATAGTCGCGGAAATAGACCGACGTTAAAGATACAAAAACACAAACATATTTATTTATAAACTTCTAAGGCTGACTTGACTTTAATTCAGCTAAAGTTTCCATGGTATAATGCCGATTAAAGCAATAATATGTTATATTTATACAAAGACATATTTACGTACATAATTAGTAAAATCATAATATATGCACCAATGCATTATCCATTATTCCATTAACGCAATGAGAACAATAGTCAATGAACACATTTTCTTTCCCTTTAGTTTGTAAACCATCAACTAACTGTAAAACCGGCACAGGCAGCTACCCGCCTAATTACACATCAATAGTCAATAGGTAAACGTTTTGCAAGTGGACGCTGTCCTATGACGCTCTCGAATAATTCTGACTTTTTATCTCAGAATTCCGAGTTAAAAAAGTCAGAATTCCGTTTTTTTATGTCAGAATTTTGAGTTTTTATCTCAGAATTCTGAGTTTTTATGTCAGAATTCTGACTTTTTTATCTCAGAATTCTGACTTTTTTATCTCAGAATTCTGACTTTTTATGTCAGAATTCTGAGTTTTTATCACAGAATTCTGACTTTTTATCTCAGAATTCTGACTTTTTTATCTCAGAATTATAGGAAAATAATTTTTTTAACGTGACCCCAGGACGCCGTCGTAAACAAAGGATATTGTTTTAATAATAATTCAAAGATATCCTTTGGAAAGCCTTTCGAATACGAAACAAAATTGTCTTTAGTTTATTTAAATCCGAAAATCTTACTGGCAATTGATTAATTATTGTGTCTAGAACCTCGGTGGTTCAGAGGTAAGAACGTGTGCCTCTGTCCCGAAGTGTACTGGGTTCGATCCCAGGGTTCTCCTTTCACTTTTTCAGTAAAAACTGTAACATTAATATCAACCGAGGTTCTGGCATTGTATTTGAGCAAGTTGAATGTCTGCACGTTCCGCTTTTCGGAGGGGGCGTAAAGCCGTCGGTCCCGTGTCCATGCGATGTTGTGCACGTTAAAGATCCCTATCTTCCTTACAGAAAGACAGGGCTTTGGCAAAATTTCCAGGATAGTGAGGTGAAACTGCTCCCTGGCGTCGGTGATTGGCCATATTCGCGGAAATAGGCCGACGTTAAAGAAACAAAACACACACCCACATTATTGTGTCTAAAATTTCATTAAAAATTTGTTTATAATTCTGTTTTAAATTGCGAATACTTAATGCTGTCTTTCTTTTCTTTGGTGCTGGTTCGTTATTTTCAAAATCCTCAAATAAGGAGATGTAAAAAATGAATTTCTTTATTTCTAAAATCTTGCAATGTAGTAGTTAATACAATCAGACGTTTCTTAGCGTAAGAAATATCCGTGCTTTTATTTTGTAAACTTAAAAATACAACATCGGTATGTTCAAATATAAATTTAAAAGTGTGTAAAATAAAAATAAAATGGGGATCGTTAAGATGTCGTTTTAGGCCAATGGATTCTCTCAGAGTTTTGTTAATCTTGTTTGAACTCATCGTGATTCAAAATATAATCAAAAACTTCTATTAATTGGTTTCTGTTTAACAACACCGTAGAAACTACCCTAGAAGTAAAATTCCACCTTACCAGCGCTTACATTAGTCGCGGAGTTTGGCCTCCGAGCACGTGATTTTAAGCGCGGTTTTAATAGGTTTGCCAGGGCTAATGTTTGTATGCATTCAAATCAATGTGTTAAAATATAATCCAAAGTCGAAAACATCGGAACCGAGCATCCGTGACGTCACACAAGCACACAAGAAGATCGCGCCGTTTTGGTAATATACTTATCAAGAGCGTTGCCGGTTGTAATTTTAATTGCAGATTTAGAGAATTTTTATATGAATATGGTTTGAATAATAATTTAGAATCTGTATGACTTTAATATTGAATATTTAATATTGGATTAAAGTTATATATAACTAACTAACTACTTGAATAGGGAGGATGTAACTAATTCCGACTAGGGAGGCCCGGCCTCTTCTGCCTCCTTAGAGAAACGGCCACTGCTTTTAAACAAATCGAATCACTTCATTAAATTTTTTATTTACGCCTATACATTTTTATGATATCTTCAGATTCAGATTAGCATTGTGGCAAATGGCAGCCCCGCTGATTGTTTATTGTGGTATGTTTTTGTCATGACATAATAACTTAGAAGAGATATGATATTGCGCATATGCCCCGCCCCCTCATATGACGTCACGTGGTGAGTAACGTTATACAAGTCCAACTACACACTTAAAACAAAGTCATTCGCAATCAAAAAGTTTCTATACGCCAGTTTAGTGCGGTTGAAGTTACGCCTATATTGACTTTTTCAGATAATATGGGTCGCAGGGCTGAATCTAATCTTTTTCATTTTTATTATTTCCAACTGTATGCAGTTAAATATTAGTAAAATACGTAATTTGTTAAGAGGTTGTGATGAAACGGCAAACCCCACTGCAGGACAGCATGTTATTGTTGCATTGGACTCACCACTTGACACCATGCGCGTGACAGGTCTAAAAATAGGTATTCTGAATATCATATATCTCGTTATTTGTATCATGTGTTTTTGTAGCCTGTCCTTTCAACATTTAATTTGTAGATTTTGTTTGCAATGGCTGCGTTATCCTGATATATCTGTCTAACATTATAGGCATCCATTCTTATTTCAGGTCATATAGTAGATTATTTATTTTTTATTTAGTTATAACTCAATATATACTGAACCAATTAAGTTAAAATTTGGCAGACAGGATCACTTATACGATATATACGTACGTGTAAAGTTTTAGTTTCATACTTTGTTAGTTTTTCGATTTTTTTTTAAAAGGACTCGAGTGTCAAAACTTGAAGGGGATTGCGAAATTTAGTTTTGATTCGTAGTATTTTTTGAGGCATCGGTTGGACATATATATATATATATATATATATATATATATATATATATATATATATATATATATATATATATATATATCCATACATACATTTCAACTGACCATCATCCCGTTTTTCAAAGCGTACACAATAAGACAGCAGAGGCGTTAAATCTAAATTTTAGTATAAAGTACACTTTTCATAATATAAACATGCGTACCAAATTTGGTTGCCATATCTTTGTTATTTCTGGAAATAAAAAAACTTCCCAAGAAAAAACTTGCCCGATTGGCTAAGGAACTTATCCAAGCCACTTGCAAAAGGAAAGTACCCACCAAATTTAATCTACATCGGCACATTATTTTTTGAGTTAACAGTGTGATACATATGTACATATGTATATATATATATATATATATATATATATATATATATATATATATATATATATATATATGTATATATATATATATATATATATATATATATATATATATATATATATATGTATATATATATATATATATATATATATATATATATATATATATATATATATATATATATATATATATATAAACATATAAAAATTTCAACTGACTCCGGCTATGGGGGTCACTAAAAAGGACAAAGTTGCATCAACGGGTAGAACAATTCATAGTTGTAATGGGGCTCAAAAATCGTTAGTTGACCTGCGTGCCTTAAACAGGCCTTAATATGGTTATGGTTTGTTCCCCGTGATACACCGTTCCTCTCTCTGTCTGTCACTTAGATATGTGGTATAAGTAGTCAGAAACATATCGCAGGCGATAGTGAGATGTATGTTAGAATTATGTAACTCATTTTAAAATGCTTAGTTACTTATACAATAATTTTACATTCACGTATTAAATATGCAATTTCAAATTGTTAGTCCATGCTTTACTAACGCTAAGGCCGTTTAGCTAATCAAATAATTGGTTTTGATGTTTCAAAAATATCCCTCCCTGTGTATTTCTTAAATTCCTGTAATGAAAATAAGCTTTATGTGCAAGTAGAATACGAGCCATTGTACTCAAAAGGGGAAAAAATCAACCCTGAAAAACATTAGACACAAAAGCGCGCGTCATCTATTTATTTATTTTCAAACTTGCAATAGATTGCATCAAATACAGAAGTTTCTTGTAAAGCCCGTTCTATTTTAACCATAGAATAAGTGTTAGTAACCAACGAATATGGATATCGCCCCTCAGGATAAAGAACTCGGGCCCAAAATGTTATCTCAGTTTCTTAAACACTTTAAGTTTTAGTAGTCACCAGTAGAGGGTACGATAGCTTTGAGGCTGCCAACTCTTCCGCCTCTTATAGAAGCGTTCTTTAGTTTACACATTTTTTGTTTGTTGTAAAAGTCTCGAACAAACTGCTAAACTATTGACTTTGTATTATAAGGGTAAAAGTTTGGTTGTAAGAATGATATAATGTAAAAAGATAATAATTGGGACTGTCACGTCCATGTCCATATTAGTCAATGGAATTGTGAATGCTGATCCGTAGTTATTATAGAGAATGTTAAATGAGGACGTAGCTGTTAACGCCTCTGCTGTCTTATTGTGTAAGCTTTGAAAAACAGGATGATGTTCAGTTGAAATGTATATATATATATATATATATATATATATATATATATATATATATATATATATATATATATATATATATAACAGCTACGTCCTCATTTAACATTCCCTATAATAACTACGGATCAGCATTCACAATTCCATTGACTATTATGGACATGGATGTGACAGTCCCAATTATCATCTTTTGACATTATACCATACTTACAACCAAACTTTTACCCTTATAATACAAAGTCATAAGTTTAGCAGTTTGTTCGAGACTTTTACAACAAACAAAAAATGTGTGAACTAAAGAACGCTTCTATAAGAGGCGGAAGAGTTGGCAGCCTCAAAGCTATCGTACCCTCTACTGGTGACTACTAAAACTTAAAGTGTTTAAGAAACTGAGATAACATTTTGCGCCGGAGTTCCTTATCCCGAGGGGCGGTATCCATATTCGTTGGTTACTAACATTTATTCTATGGTTAAAATAGAACGGGCTTTACAAGAAACTTCTGTATTTGATGTAATCTATTGCAAGTTTGGAAATATATAAATAGATGACGCGCGCTTTTGTGTCTAATATGTTTCAGGGTTGATTTTTTCCCCTTTTGAGTACAATGGCTCGTATTCTACTTGCACATAAAGCTTATTTTCATTACAGGAATTTAAGAAATACACAGGGAGGGATATTTTTGAAACATCAAAACCAATTATTTGATTAGCTAAACGGCGTTAGCGTTAGTAAAGCATAGACTAACAATTTGAAATTGCATATTTAATACGTGAATGTAAAATTATTGTATAAGTAACTGAGCATTTTAAAATGAGTTACATAATTCTAACATACATCTCACTATCGCCTGAGATATGTTTCTGACTACTTATACCACATATCTAAGTGACAGACAGAGAGAGGAACGGTGTATCACGGGGAACAAACCATAACAATATTAAGGCCTGTTTAAGGCACGCAGGTCAACTAACGATTTTTGAGCCCCATTACAACTATGAATTGTTCTACCCGTTGATGCAACTTTGTCCTTTTTAGTGACCCCCATAGCCGGAGTCAGTTGAAATTTTTATATGTTTATATATATATATATATATATATATATATATATATATATATATATATATATATATATATATATATATATATATATATATATACATATGTACATATGTATCACACTGTTAACTCAAAAAATAATGTGCCGATGTAGATTAAATTTGGTGGGTACTTTCCTTTTGCAAGTGGCTTGGATAAGTTCCTTAGCCAATCGGGCAAGTTTTTCCTTGGGAAGTTTTTTTATCTCCGGAAATAACAAAGATATGGCAACCAAATTTGGTACGCATGTTTATATTATGAAAAGTGTACTTTATACTAAAATTTAGATCTCCAAATTAAAAGAAAAAAGTTATAAGCATTTAACAGATGTGGGTGCCAGAGAAACGCACAAAACCAAAACATTTTGTGTGGATACCAAAATTTATTGTATATTACAGACAAATATTACATTTTTTTTGGCGCAAAATTGTCAAGAAATAACAGAAAAGTTAGTTTTTTAGTTCTTCTTTTTAAAACGTCAAAGTCGCTTTTTCAAACGGAAAAATTGGCAACTTTTAGGCAAAGATCTGAAACAAATACGGGTTATGTAGACAAAATGTCGCAATAAGTGTTTTTACAAAACCTCAAGTGTCAGCTTCAACCCCATTGTCCTTCGTTTTACTAAAATATTGGCATAAAATGCATTTTAAACAGACCCTGTCTCAGATGCTTTGGCAATAGTTTTAGTTTTTGGTTTAATAGTCGATAATTTTTATTGAATTTTCGTACAAAAAATTCGCTAATACCTTAGCGACTTTTGAATTTTGAAAAGATTTCTTCAAATGAGCGCGAACTAGCCCCACTAGAACCCAAATCCAGCGATCGTTTCAGTTTCTATCTGTTTACATATATACAGGGTGACGCATTTCTATGGTAAAGCTTAATATATCCGGTATTATACGAGATATGAGAAAAAATTGTATATGTTAATTATAGGGTGTCTTAAGCTGCATCTTATAAACTTATTTTGACAATCACAGGATGGCATATTAAGTTGTTGGTGATACAAATTTTCATTTTTTTTTTTCGTACACCCCATATATTAATGCATTTTTGCATTTTCCATAGACTTTTACGGCGAAATTTGATAGCGTTAATCGTTTTCGAGTTATTTCGATTATTTTGCAACTTTTGATGCAAGGCTAGATGCATTCTCTCGACAATTAGAACCGTAGACCGGTTTCGCTATAATTATGCTCGTCAGTACGGCATGCTAATTGCAGCGAAAATACACCTATAAAGTAATACGGCTATAGTAGCCAGCCTCTTAAAACTAAGCGATGGCGGCACGTGCTTCGTGTCTTACATCTCACTTAACTTTTCACATTTTAGGCGCATATAAAAATTATGATACGGAGTTTTTACCAATAGATAGCGGACTCCCATGAAAATTTCTGTACCATTTCATTTAATAAAGTCGTTCTGATGAAATATGGTATATTGTTTC